>CM042178.1:12407687-12428902 GCA_023376005.1 Doryteuthis pealeii
GATAAACAAACAAAATGATATAGATAGATATGAACAAATGGAGATAGATAGGAAGATGAGCTAAATTCATGCCTTAAATATGTACTACCACACTCTAACGTGCTGTGGTAGTACATGTTAGGGTACCATATATGGGTTAAATAGAAGAAAATGAGTTAACAAAAATGTGTTTAACAAAAATGTGTTTAAAAAATTGAGTTAAAAAAATAACAATTTTCAATGCCCATCAATAACGAATAGAACAAAACATCTCTGGCATAAAATAATCCAACAAAGGTTGGCGTGCCATAAAATCTAACAAACCTAACCCTAATCAAAATAAATGTCTTTATGGATAAAACTTTTAATTTTCTTGCTGTTACCATTCAAAAATATTAACAGGCTAGACGATTTATTAAAAACAAGGCAACCATTTTTATCATCCCGACAAGGGGCAGATAACTCAGCAAGACTATAGCAAGGGAGATAATCAACAGAAAGTCATTCTAATGTAGGCTTACAGTTAAGTCAGTTTGAAAGCTCCAGTTCTCGCTAGATTACCGAAGTTAAGCAGTAATGAGCCTATTCAGATGGGTTTGGTTTGTTTGTTTTACGGCATCTCAACCTCAGTGGGTCATTTAATGCCAATAAAGTTTAGAAATAAATCAATTCTTAATGGATACACAATTTTTTTTATAAATACATTTTTCTATTTAACCCATAGATGGGACCCTAACAGGTACCACCACTTCGGGTAAGAGTGGACCAGGGAACAATGGTGATGAAGGGGTGCTCCACATTCCACAGACCTCCAAAAATGGAACCACACCATCAGATAGAGTTTAACGTCATTCCCAGGACACGAAGACCCTCAGCCACAGCCTTCTAGCACCCATATGATAAAAAGGGTTTGGGCTTGCCATAAGGGCAATAGGTTTGAGGCAATCATATAGGTGCTAGGGCTTGACGTGGCCAGCCAAAAAGCTTTAGGATGAATCAGTTTGAGACATGGTGCAATGGATATAGGGGTTGAGTAAATATAGTTCTAAGTGAAAATCATGGCAGCTGCAGATCAGTTAAATGTTGGTAACATGTTATGTGTCACATGGTCATCAGAGGTTGTCTTCAGGTCGGACACAGGGGATGGAAAGGAAGGAATGGGTTTCGGAGAAGAGTTTATGTAGGAAGGTAGTAATTCTGACCTAATGTTGGTTCAGTTAATAAAAAGAAATATTTTCTGTGAAAGAATTTTCTAGGAAGGCAGTCTTGAGTTTAGAAAGTTTTTGTAACTGTTAGGTACCACCAAAATAGGTCATGTGATCAGTTTAAGCTATATTGAAGGAAGAAACGTAAATATTTTTTAACTTTTTTTTTTTTAAATCTCCCAAAAAAGAAATAATGAACATAAAGAGTTGTTACAAAGAAAAACAGTTCATTCAAAGATCAAATTATGCGATTGGGGAAAAATTACTCACCATTATCTTCAAAAATAAGTAAAACATCCATCTTTTTACAACAGGGTCAGTTTATTTATTGATATTTTTTTAGTAGAATTCTGTATCTATGGTTCTTAAACTAAAATGCTTTGGCATCAAAACTTATGAAAATCTTCTGATATAATTATTCAGACACTTATCTTTATAGAAAAAAAAAAAATTGTTTTTTGTTGGTTCATTTTTTCATATTTCATAAAATAAAAATCTTGTAAAAAAAAAAAAATTTCCTCTAATATATTTTATGCAAAAACTATTTTAGATATATCTACATCAAAAGGTAAGTAATTTGGAAATTTTTGTGAGACCATTAATTGATTTTTCATAGAATTTTTAAAAAAGCCTCTAGTCATAACTTGTTTTTGGCTACGCTAAATTTCAATTGATTTCACAGTGCAAAAATGTAAACATTGTTTTTTGTTCATAATTTTCATTATTTCCATAAGCTGAAAAAAATTTTTTTTAATTATCACAAGTTTTTTAATGTTTCTTCTTTTGAATGGACAAAAGATTTTCAAGATGATACTAATCTTTATCCAAGTTTCCTTGAGTTAAATATAAGGGGGAGGGGGTTAAATTTCACAGGGACAATTGATGGTACCTTGTAACGTTACTTATGGCCTCTTTTCAAGATCTAGAGAATGGAGACATACTTTAAAATCTCACCTCCATGAAGTAGAAAATGGCTGTGTCGTTGTGTAAAATGTCTGCCAGATAAACTTTGCCACTTGTCAACACATTGATTTGATGTTTGCAATGGAATACACTGTGCAGGAAGTCTGGGTAGTATCTGTAATGAGAGAGAGAACACCATGAGAAAAGACAAAGGCATGAATCTAAGCTTCCCTAGATTTTAATCGAATGAAACAAAACTGTAAAAGAACGATTTAGTATTTCTATAAGATTTTAGGCGCACAGTGTAACGGTTATAAAATGAAATAAAATATGAAAATTTGCATGCAATCCCCAAACATATATATATATCTTATTATAATGGAGATTGTGCGTGTTTTTTTCTGTAACCGAAACTATATTACTACTCCAGTCACAATTCCCTTAATTATTTACGTCAAATTCTCCACGATTTCATTCTTTTAAACCTTCAGTTATTAATAAAAATTGTTTTACATTATTAATACTGTTGACCATATCTACGTACTAATAACATGCAATTGTATTTATATATAAAGAGGCATGATATGCCGAAACACGTGTCTGTGGATGATTTATTAATATATGCTCCCATAAATTTGGTAATGAGCTCTCTAATTGGTAATTTAAATTAACTCTCACTACTAAGCAAATAAGCAATGATCATTTCTCCGGAAATTTGATCTCTCAGTGACCGAAAGATACATACATTCTTATGTATTTAATAGTTTAAAAACACCAGTCCCCGCATCAGCTGTCAGTGGGCGGGGGGATAAGATATCGGACTACCATGCGGTCAGTCTGAGTTCGAACCCTACCCAAGGATAGTTGTGTCTAGCCACACTGAAGAGGCATGATATGCCGAAACACGTGTCTGTGGATGACTTATTAATATATATATGAGGAAAAAATGAGTAAAGAAAAGAAATGTAGATGGATAAAAATGAATTTTATCGATATCACTTTTAATCGATATCAATTACACATGTGTTTCGGTCTGTTTATCAAAATGTATACGGATTTACGTTATTATTATTATTAAAATAATCAGATGGAGTTGAAATGATGATGATGATAATAATAGGAAAAATGTATAAAATGTTCCGTACACAGAGAGATTTTTTACGACCTTCATCAGAGTGATTTTTTTATTTTTTGAGTGGATATAAAAATCGTTGGAGACAAGAATAGAATTTTAAATGTTCGAAAAAAAAATTTTTTGAATCGTTAGGAACGCAGATAAAATTCCTTTTTATCCATCTACATTTCTTTTCTTTACTCATTTTTTCCTCATATTGTCGAATTCATTTTCCTTTCTTACATATATATATATATATATATATATATGCTACTCAGATCACATTGAAAAATCAGTTAAAACAGGTCTGACAATCCGCAAAGAATAAGAAGAACATTAACAACCACAAAAATAAAAATCAGCAATGAAGCTAAAATACATTTTGACGTGGAAGAGTTCGATGAGAGAGAGAGAGAGAGAGAGAGAGTTTAAATGAGGCGAATAATTAAACATGTCTATGTACTTATGGACGGACAGAGAGTCCGTATTCTTGAATGTTATTTTTTTATGAGAACATTATTAGGATTCATGACATATTTTTTTTAAAGTTTACTAACATTACGGACTAACCTTTGAAGTTCCGATTCTAACAACAGTGGAATGCGTATTTGTGTTTGGAATCCTTGGTTACATATGTTTTGTGCGATTATACATATACACAATGGTACCTTGACTTACGAGTTTAATTCATTCTGCATTAACTATTTCCTCCATTGAAATAAACTGAAATGCAATTAATCCTTTCCAGGAAGCCCCACCAAAAATAACCCAAAAAAAAAAAAAATTTTGTCATGTTTTCTTAAATAAGACATTATAAAATAGAATCTCATAATCTATGTGCTGTAATATTTATTAATGTTTATCTTTTTATAAATAACTCGCAAGACCTATGGATATACCACAGTATGTTAATTTATTTATTACAATGTTTGATATGTTTAATTAAGAGCTATTGCTAAATACTTCAATATGTAAAAAATATAATAATCTTGATTTAACTCTCCCTCATTCACTCATTCTTTCTTTCCTTCTTTTCATTATGTTCAATTGAAACAGATTAGTGTTATCACCCCCTCTCTATCTTTTTCCTATGCTCTTTCTTTCTTTCTTTCTTTATATTTTTTTCTGTGTAGCATGTTCATTTTTTCTCCTTTTCTTTCTTTATGAAAATTTTTCTTTAATAAAAATGTAATGGTCCTTTATTTTGCTGACGTGACGGCACTCATGAGAAATAAAAACTGTGCAGATAAGCAACACCAGATACTCAGGATTTATATTTTCTGCATTTCATCTTGGACAAATTGGATGGTCTCATTTTTAACCAGAGGGTGTTGCAAGATGATAACAGTTGGAACATTAAGGAAAAAACCTATATATATATATATATAAAGATTTTTTTTTTAAATCATTTTTTATAGTGAGTTAGAAGCATTAATTAAAATGTAATAATATATTTTTGAATGATTTAAAAAAAAAAATCTTTATTTCAATATCCCCGAGCAGGGCCTCATTATTTTTATAGTATTAAAAAAAAAAAATTTATATATGAAATGATTTTCAAAACATCCCGCGAAACAAGAACGCCGCACGGAATCTAATGGAGTTTCACCATCTTTGCCGAGCATAACTCTACACCTTTGCCGAAAGTTTGCATTTACATTAAAACATTCAACGGATTAACATCACAGTTGAGTTTATCAAATACAGATGAAAATTTAAAAAAAAATGTTTCAACCCTCTGAAGATAGGCATAGCCTGAAAATATTAAGGGACCAAAAAAAAATTAAAAAAAAAAAAAAAAAAAATTAAATATGTTTTTAAACATAAATGTGCATTATTTCGCCTTCAAAAATATATTTATATATATATATATATATATATTAATACTTTTTCTCGTCTTTTGTTTAATGCATTTCTTCGAGTTACGTCATGCGTCGTGACATCTTCACGTGTGTGGATCAGGGATCGTCTTTTAAAAAACATAACGCTGAATAAATACAGTTACAAACATTTTATAAATATTTTTCTAACTCCTATCATCTACAAAACATCCATCAATTTCTTCACCCCATAATCTATCCTGATGAAGGTTTAAATGAACCGAAACGTTTAAGCATCGATAAATAAATTCATCTTATTTTTGGAACACTTTGTTTTTCAAATTTCTTAATTATATATATATATATATATATAAGTAAAGAAATAACAAAAGACTTAGAGATTTTGCATTATAGCCTATTTTGGGGAGCTTAGACAAAGTGTCTAATTCTCCCAGCTCATCAGATGCGAATGATGAATTCTTTATTACTTTTAAGGCATTTGAAAACAGATTTTTTTTGTTTGTTTATATTGTCCTGTCTGTTTGATAAATAGGCTATAATGCAAAATCTCTAAGTCTTTTGTTATTTCTTTACTTATAAATTTGCTCTGTGACTCTAACAATAAGAGCACACATTGAGCTCTCAAACTACAACAGGTTGTTTAAAAAACTCCTATGTCGTAAGGAAGATTTCTTCTCTGGACTTTTGGAATATATATATATATATATATATATATATATATTGTAGACATGTATTGTTGAATAATATGGAATACTTCTTCTTCAAGGTCTTCAGTTGCAGCTTTTCCAGTTTTCTGGCTATTCTTCTAAGGTCAGGATCCAGTTGGTATAGGATTTGTTCCATACTATCTACCCTAGCGCTTTCGATTATTTCCTCAGTCATCATCGTCTATTATTTCTAGGTCTGCTAAGATTAGTGTATCAATTATTAAAGATGTTTAGTATATTATTACCTATATTGAATGCTATTTTACTAATGTTAGGTATTTTATTTTTTATATATATCACCTCAAGAATTTGTAGGCATTGTTATTTTTACAGATGATTTTAGTATTTTCAGTGAGGATTTTCCTAATGTCGGAGTGAATTTGTCTAGATGTTTTGTAATTAAATGTTGTTTTATGGCACTAGTATCGGAGAGATGGTATGTAAGATGACGGGAGAGTGTTGTGATGGTATGTCCAATGTAGGTGTTTATATCTGATCTGTTTTCTGAGAGGCACTCTCGAAATGGGCTAGTAAATTTAAACACTACATCGGTTTGATTTAGGGATTTATATATATATATATATATTTTGTTTCCTTACTCTTTCTCCATCAGATCCAATACGTATTGCTGGCAGTCAACAAAACATTGGGGGTCGACTTTTCCATCTTCCTGACAGATTTTACCTAAAAAAAAATAAAAACAATAAGAGCAGAGTTAAAAGAAAAAGAAAAAATAGGGGCACAGAGTTAGTCATGAATGGAAAAACACAGGAGTACATTGTTCGGGTTTTTATAAAAAAAAAATAGCTTAACTCTTTACCTACTTTAAACCACTCACAGTTGCTCTTCCACCATTGCAATCTTACCAGCTGGCAGCGGCTCTCATTATAATTGAGCTGAAGGACTCAGATTACAATAATAATAGGACTTTATTTAAATAGAATGAGTTCTGAGGTGAATAGATAGTGAAATTTGAAATATCCATCATACAGTTTACAGTTTACATTAAAACGATAATATAATTTGTCTATTTGGAACTTATTGCAAAGTTAAACAATCCCCAAAATTTGAGCTGCATGATAAACAATATTTTTTTTCTTCCCATTCGGGGTCAATATAAATAGTTATGCAATAGACAACAGGGTAATTCCATGTCAACTCATCCTGGCCATGTCACCTATCCCCTTCAATCTTTCTGAAATTTTGTCCAGGTGTAGACTATGTTAAAGTTAGACAATCCCCAATATTTGAGCTTCCGATTTTAAAAATTGGCAAAGTTATGTCGATTTTTAGCTCTTCAAATTGGAGGCAGGGTCGCGAAAAATGGCAACTTTTCTTAATCTATTTTTGTCTGTAAAATGAGTTCTAGAGCTTCCCTACTCCTAAAAATTGGTATATAAAACATTTTTGCCCAAGGAATAAAAAAATTCTAGCAAAAAAGTCTTAAAGTCAACCAATTTTAAGTTATTGATAATTTCTGATTTTTTCATAGCAAGATCAATATCCTGATGTAGCCTGCATCTATGACAATTTTTTTTCTATTATTTCACATATATTGAACATCATTTGTACCTAAAAGATAGCTTGGTTTTTGCTAAGAACCCAAGCTACAATATTTTTCAAAAATTTGTTAAAATTTTGCACTTCAATTTTTCTGAAATTTTGTCCAGGTGTAGACTATGTTAAAGTTAAACAATCCCCAAACTTTGAGCTTCCTATTCCAAAAATGAACAGAGTCATGTTGATTTTTATCTTTCCAAATTTGAAGGCGATCGCGAAAAATGGTGACTTTTTAAAAATCTATTTTGGTCTGTAAAATGAGTTCTAGAGCTTCCCTAATCCTAAAAATTGGTTTATAAAAGCATTTTTTGCCCAAAAATGCTATCAACAAAGTCTTAAAGTTAACCAATTTTAAGTTATTAATGATTTCTGATTTGCAAATTATTAACTGATGTTGTAGCTTTGGTTCTGAGCAAAAACCAAACTATCTTTTGGGTATATAGATTTATGCCTTTCCCATCAGTCTCAATCAGGATTTGAACTTGAATCTCCAGGTTCGATTCCTATAATGATAACTGCCAGACATGCCTCTGTTGGACTACTACGTCTGGGTATACTGCACATATGAAACTTTATGTCATGAACAGTGTGTGACATGGTGGGCTTTTAATTGGCACTGCTCATTAGGGTAGGTGAATAAATCCTTCTCTTCTCCCCACGGCTATGGGTAAATAGTTTGGTTTGGTTTGGTTTTACAGCATATCAACCTCAGTAGGTCATTTAATGCCAATAAAGTTTTGAAATAAATCAATTCTTAATAGATAATACAATTTTTTTATAAATACATTTTTCTATTTAACCCATAGATGGGGCCCTAACAGGTACTACCACTCCAAGTCAGAGTGGACCAGAGAGCAATGGTGATTCCCCAAACCTCCAAAACTGGAACCTCACCATCAGATAGAATTTAACGTCATCCCCAGGACATGTAGACCCTCAGTCACCGCCTTCTAGCACCCATATGATAAAAAGGGGTTGGGGCTTGCGATAAGGGTAATAGGGTTGGGAAAATCATATAGGTGCTAGGGCTTGACGTGGCCAACCGATTGATCGGAGGGGGCCTCTTCGACCACATGTCTAGCCCAAGATAGGGCCAAAGTGGAGTATTGCAAATCATGAACTGCTCATCCACCTGGGTTCTATCCTTAAGCATCACGGGTCGCCACCCACAGCTAACAGAGGTGCAGTCGGTGCATTCTAACAGCCCAGTCGACAGGGCAGAGGGTAAATAGTAGAGAAGCCTGGGTTCTTTAGTCTAGGTATAGCAAGTGGTCTATATTACACAATAATAATGTTATAATGTTGACTGGCGATATTTAATTAAATAAAGTAAAGTCGGCCTAAAGTCGGTATCAGTCAATCAGCGAGGGAGTCTATCCCCTTTTCACTTGCGCTAGATTAAGAATAAATAGGATGATTTATTAAAAGTTGAAGTTATTATCCTTTGTAACGTCTCCCATGTGGTGAAAATTGCAAATTAACATAAAGAATTACCACACAAAATATTTTTCCTCAAAATTTTGCCTTCTTTTTAACGAAATGGATTTCAATCTTTTAAAATGTTATCCCTGTTAGAGCCTAATTAATGAGGTAAAAAGCTGCATATCTGAGGTGTCGGTGATGATGGGGGGGATATTTCCAATTCTAATATCTTATTCGTTTTATCTTAGTAAAATAGATTTCTACTTTAAATATTGAAAAAATACTAAAAGAAAAATGCCAGCGACTCACTTGTTGTTTCGTTTCGTAATACATCAGTAATGCCAATTGGATGACTGGCATCGAATGAGATGTATTTCGTGTAGATGCTGACTGCGTCTTTTTCTATACCTGCAGAGTAGAAGAAGAAGAAGAAGAAAAAAATAGAAAGCACATCAAAACATATGTGAGTCATACAGAATCCAAATACTATTTTGTTCAGTTGACAAAAAGGGGCGGGGTTTAGAAACTAGCTTTCAAGAAAGACAGACTAGTATCCTTATCTTGGTTATTTTTATTACATCATTTCAGACACAAAAAAACATGTCGAATCCATAATATTTTACTTCTTTTATTATCACACTGAGATAGATAGATATATATGAAAAAATAATTTGCACAGTTATATGGTTTCAAGCATTCCTATCTAATACAAATAATTTGGATGCAATTACATGGTTTCAAGTATTCCTAATACAAATAATTTGCATACAGTTATATGGTTTCAAGCATTCCTATCTAATACAAATAATCTTCATACAATGGTTTCAAGTATTCCTATCTAATACAAATAATTCGTACAGTTATATGGTTTCAAGTATTCCTATCTAATACAAATAATTTGCATACAGTTATATGGTTTCAAGTATTCCTATCTAATACAAATAATTTGCATACAGTTATATGGTTTCAAGTATTCCTATCTAATACAAATAATTTGCATACAGTTATATGGTTTCAAGTATTCCTATCTAATACAAATAAATTGCATACAGTTATATGGTTTCAAGTATTCCTATCTAATACAAATAATTTGCATAGTTATATGGTTTCAAGTATTCCTATCTAATACAAATAATTTGCATACAGTTATATGGTTTCAAGTATTCCTATCTAATACAAATAATTTATAACATATTATAAGAAGTGGTATTAGCTACTAAAGTTAAAACTACCATTAACTCTTATAGTGGCAATCTAATACGACAAGGACATACAAAAACTGCCACAGCACCGCCTACAAAAATTTATCAATTGAAACGGCGATTATGTAGAAAAATAGATACATGTTCAAACTTTAAAATGGCGTAAACTTCATTGATAATAAAAAATAAATAATTCTGTGATTTCTAAATATTTGGGAGACCTTACCTTTAGGATTACCCTCGTATCTATCTATATATCTATTATCTACGTATGTGAACAGACTGAGATAAATAGATTTTCAAAATTTTAAAATGATGGAAGCATCATTGACAATAAAAAAATTAAAAAATAAACGTTTCTGTGATTTCTAAATATTTTGGAGATCTTACCTTTGGGATTACCCTCGTATCTATCTATATAGCTATTATCTATGTATGTGAACAGACTGAGATAAATAGATTTTCAAATTTTAAAATGATGGAAACATCATTGACAATAAAAAAATAAAAAATAAACGTTTCTGTGATTTCTAAATATTTTGGAGATCTTACCTTTCACAACAAAGGGATGAAAACAAAAACTTTCTATTATGGAAGACAATTTTGCTATATTCTCCCTCTTTTACTAATACCAATTCTCCCAAATTAAAAACAAACTTACTGCTTAGTAATTTCTGTCCCATGTTCATTTTGTTAACACTCGACTCTGACTGACCACTTGTGATGCTGCTGCTGCTACCTTGAGTGGTCTCCGTCGTTCCAGCTCCACTTCCAGCATCGCGGCTTTCCTCTCTGTCCCCACTGTTAGTAGCAACAGTCAGAGACGTTGTGCATGGCTCATCGGTGGTCCCGCTACCTTGATCGTCTGCCATGGTTTCTATAGGAATGATGTCGTCATCGGGTGTCGAGTACGGAATATCTATGCTTATGTTCTGTTCGCTCGTCTGTGCGAGTGTGCCCTTTTTTGTGTCTTCATCATCTTCAGCTTCCTGCGGTGGAAACCCGGGGTCGGGTGCACACGGGGATGCATAACAAGGTGATGATAGAGACGAGGAAGAGGAAGAAGTGGGTGACATCTGCGGCTGCGCACAAGAAAGCGCAGCTGGAAAAGAAGAAGGAACCGCAGGTCGGGTCACAATGCTCACCGCGGGCTCCCAAATGTCCTGTACACTATTTTCCGAGCCATCATCGGGTGTGTCCTTCTTTTGGGGACTGCCGTTTTCACGGCCATGACTAGACGTGAGAGATGTGCTTGCAGTTGTCACCATTGGAAGAAGTGGGGTAACAGCAGAGGGCGAAGATGACGAGGGCTGGGGGGGATGCGGAGAGGAGGAAGACACAGGGGTCACTGTGCCGTTCCGTGAGATCTCAGCCAAGGAACTTTTTGCAAGGGCATTGAGAGAGTGAGTTCGAATCCGAGTCCATGCAGCAGTCTGAAAGCTTTTGGCATCGAGCCAGAAGCGGACATAACGGCCGGCATTGCGCGATTCCATATACTGAATGAAATGGGGGAGAGCTTCTTTGTCATGAAGAATTTCCAGAAGTGTCTTGGAGAGGCGTGAAGATGTCCGCATTGGAGAGTCCAAAGGACGACCCGATATGCCTACAAGAGATCAAAATGGAGCTTTAAAAGAAATTTTAAATTAAAAAAAAAAAGAGTAAAATTTAATTTCATTATAACACATTGTCCCAGTAGGAAACGAGTGGTGTAATGGTTAAAGTCATAGGAAATGGACACGTCACCCTGATTTCAAATCCTTGATGTGGTAATTGCATTTCACTTAGCGCTAATACCCGTGGGAAAGGTATGAATTCTACTCTCCTTCCAGCAATGGGTAAATAGTAGGGCAGACTGGGCCCTTTAACCATGGTTAGGCAACTGGTCTAGAAGGAAAACTCTAAATTCAAACCTGTTAAACTCTGCTTAAGAAATTGACCTTGTGTCACATCCTGCTCATGTGGAGGGGTTGGTAAATAAATATATATATATATATATATATATATATGTGAGTGTATGTGTGTGGGTATCAGCCAGGCAATGAGGGAGTCTATCCCCTTTTCACTAGTGCTAAACCAAGGAGTTTGTTTTTGCATCTGAGGTGGAGCGCCACACCTACCATCAGCTCCTTACTTTAATGCACAGATCCCTGTGCTACTCATATGCTGAGTTGGTGAGGGCCAATATCAAACCAGGAACCTTGTAGTTCCTAGGCTGATGTACTACCGACTGAGCTAAGCCGGCTATATAAGTTGGCCAGAGAGCTCAAAAAGATTGTTAATAAAATTGTTAAACAGGAGACATGCCTTTTGTTTAATTCAACATGTATAAAATGAAAAAATGCTGCCCAAATACACACACACACACACACACACACACATATATATATATATGCACACACATACATATATGTACACACACACACACGTGTATATATGTACACACACATACGTGTATATATATATATATACACACACACACACACACACACACATATACACACACAGACACATATATATATGCACACACACACACATGCATATATATATAAATATATACACGCATATACACACGTGTATATATTTATATATATATACACACACACACGCATATATACATATATACATATGGAAAGACGTTGAGGAAATTAATCCGATAATATGAGAAGAAAATATTTTAAAAATATAACAAACACAGGATGTTATGATTAGGGGAAACAATTTTATGTGTCAATACTTAAGCATTTCGGTATATTGTACCATCTTCAGGACACTGTTAAGTAATGTTTATGTGAGGGACAAAATGAAAGATGTTAAGTGTATAGTGAATGTGTGAATATGATGTTATTAACCGTTAATTTTTATACGCGCATATAAAAAATTTTATACGCACATATAAAAATTAATGGTTAATAACATCATATTCACACATTCACTATACACTTAACATCTTTCATTTTGTCCCTCACATAAACATTACTTAACAGTGTCCTGACGATGGTATAATACTGAAATGCTTAAGTATTGACATATAAAATTGTTTCCCCTAATCATAACATCCTGTGTTTGTTATATTTTTAAATATTTTCTTCTCATATATATATATCAGACAAAAAATAGATTTTCATATAAAATGTTAAAAAAAACAAGTGCCAGTTTTAAGACCACCCAATCCAACTTTCCAAGTCAAAAGTCAGTTCCATTTTCTGAACTTATCTTGTGACGTTTCAACATCTGATGTGGCCAATCTCGTTCTGTTATTTGGCAATGGTTTTCAAACTGGATCCACAACATCAACAGGATTTTGAGAAACATCAAATCCTTAGTTTGGTTTGTTCTGTCTCACGGCATATCAACCTTGGTGGATCATTTAATGCCAAGATAGTTTTGAAATAAATTCATTCTTAATGGATACACAATTTTTTTTCATAAACTCATGTTTTTCTATTTAAACCATAGATGGGACCCTAACAGGTACTACCACCCCAAGTGAGAGTGGACCAGGGAGCAATGGTGATGAAGGGGTGCGCCACATTCCCCAGACCTCCAAAACTGGAACCTCACCATCAGATTGAGTTTAACGTCATTCCCAGGTCATGTAGTCGTGCTACTTATACGCCGAGTTGGTGAGGGCCGTTATTGAACCCAGAACCTTGAGCCGATATAATGAAATAGAATCGCAATGAGTTTAAAATAAAAGTTGCGCAGATACTCACCCATGTCTCCATCCAGTTCTTGCATGAAATCTGCATTGAGAAGCAAAGAACGAGGACGACCGACCCTACAGCCGCAGTTGCGTCCAATGATAAACTGCCCTCACCTGGAAAGGAAAACAAAACAAATGAAATGAAAAACAACATTTCAGAAAGGAGGGGGGAGAGTGGAAGAGAGGAGGAGAGAGAGACTGGACAGAGAGGGGGGGGCAGGAGAGACTGGACAGAGAGAGAGAAAGAGAGGGAGACTGGATAGAGAGAGGGAGGGAGAGAAGTAGACTGGACAGAGAGAAGGGGGAGACTGGACAGAGAGAAGGGGAGACTGGACAGAGGAGGGGAGACTGGACGGAGGGAGGGAGAGAGGTAGACTGGAGAGAGAGAAAGAGGAGACTGGACAGAGGGATAGAGGGAGACTGGACAGAGGATAGAGGGAGACTGGACAGAGGATAGAGGGGAGACTGGACAGAGAGAAGAGGGAGACTGGACAGAGAGAAGAGGGAGACTGGACAGAGGAGGGAGACTGACAGAGAGAAGGGGGAGACTGGACAGAGAGAAGGGGAGACTGGACAGAGAGAAGGGGAAACTGACAGAGAGAAGGGGAGACTGGACAGAGAAAGGGGGAGACTGGACAGAGATGTTGGTTGGATTTTACGGCATGTCAACCCTTATTGGGTTATTTTATACCGAACACATTTTGTTTTATTCATTCTTGATGGGTATTCAATTTTTATTTTTAAAGTCATTTTTTTTTTAACACATTTTTCAATATTAATTTTTTTTATCTATTTAACCCCTAGATGGGGTTCTAAAAGTGGACCTGGGAGCAATGGCGATGAACATGTACTCCACAGTCCCTAGAGTCCCAGAATTAGAACTTCACCACTATTGAAGTCAGTAAGTCTACTGTTGGTTTGAATAACAGCAGCTAAGTTCAACTTAAGCAGTGTCCAAGATAGTTGGTATATATAGAAATCAAGAATGACCCATTCATGAATTTGGGTAATTTGGGTCATTCCATTCCTTGAGGACTGATTGACTGCTTGATTTGAATGACATTGTGGAGTCTTATATATATCCTGTCATTCTGCAGTAGACTTTGTGACATTCGGGTTTGTATTTAAGTTACAACCGTTTGTTGCCTTGTCTTTCCAGTTCGACGGTAATTGGAACTTTAATCATTCTTCAACCACTAGATGCAGTTTGACATCATACCCAGAAAAATAAGACCCTATATACACATACACATTAAATATCACCGGTTCTTGCTTTTTGTGCAAAAATTATGAAGATTTGATTTATATTCAAAGATATTTAAAATTAAGAAGATTTGATTAATAATCGAAAATACTTAGAAATTAATATATACATAGAAATAACTTTGAAATTAATATATACATAGAAATAACTTTGAAATTAATATATACTTTATTGTATCTTTATTGTGTATTAATTTCAATGCTATTTCTGTGTGTGTATAATTCAATGCTATTTCTGTTGTGTGTATTAATTTCAATGCTGTGTGTGTATTAATTTCAATGTTATTTCTGTGTGTGTATTAATTTCAATGTTATTTCTGTGTTGTATTAATTTCAATGTTATTCTGTGTGGGTATTTAATTTCAATGTTATTTCTGTGTGTGTATTAATTTCAATGCTATTTCTGTGTGTGTATTAATTTCAATGCTATTTTCTGTGTGTGTATTAATTTCAATGCTTTTCCGTTGTGTATTAATTCAATGCTATTTCCGTGTGTGTATTAATTTCAATGCTATTTCCGTGTGTGTATTAATTTCAATGCTATTTCCGTGTGTGTATTAATTTCAATGCTATTTCTGTGTGTGTATTAATTCAATGCTATTTCTGTGTGTGTATTAATTTCAATGTTATTTCTGTGTGTGTATTAATTTCAATGCTATTTCTGTGTGTGTATTAATTTCAATGCTATTTCTGTGTGTGTGTATTAATTTCAATGTTATTTCTGTGTGTGTATTAATTTCAATGTTATTTCTGTGTGTGTATTAATTTCAATGTTATTTCGTGTGTGTATTAATTTCAAATGTTATTTCAATGTGTGTGTATTAATTTCAATGTTATTTCTGTGTGTGTTTAAATTCAATGCTATTTCTGTGTGTGTATTAATTTCAATGCTATTTCTATGTGTGTATTAATTTCATGCTATTTCTGTGTGTATTAATTCAATGCTATTTCTGTGTGTGTATTAATTTAATTTCAATGTATTTCTGTTTGTGATTAATTTCAATGCTATTTCTGTGTGTGTATTAATTCAATGCTATTTCTATGTGTTGTTATTAATTTCAATGCTATTTCTATGTGTGTATTAATTTCAATGCTATTTCTGTGTGTGTATTAATTTCAATGCTATTTCTGTGTGTGTATTAATTTCAAATTATTTCAATGTTATCTGTGTGTATTAATTTCAATGCTATTTCTATGTGTGTATTAATTATGCTTCTATGTGTGTATTAATTCAATGCTATTTCTATGTTATATATTAATTCTAAGTTTTTGCGAATATTAATCAAAATCTTCTTAATTTTTTAAATATCTTTGAATATAAATCAAATCTCCATAATTTTTGCACAAAAAGCAAGAATCAGTGATATTTAAGGTGTGTATATATATAAGTGAAGTCTTCGGGGTGGCCTAAAGTAGGTATCAGCCAATCAGCAAGAGAGTCTATCCCCTTTTCACTAGTGCTAGACTAAAGAGATTGTTTTTGAATGTGAGATGGAGCGCAACACCTACCATCAGCTCCTTACCCAGTACCGAGTAATTTAACATGAATTAACGACTGTTAAATTTAAATTCTACACCACACTACATTACAAAAATGATAGGCTGTAGCTGTTCATTACGTGACACAAGGAAGCAGCTACCCACCCCCCAATCTACCGTTTTTAGTTCAGGAGTGAGAAACAAGAAAAGGATCAGATTTACCCAAATCTCCATTCGGGGTCAGCAGACTATCCACACTGATTTGCTGTTTAAGTTTAGGGGAAGTCGTCTGATCCGGAGCTGGGGAAATTTCTCCAGACTTTCGATCTACAATAAAAAAAAAAAAAAGAGACAAAAAATCCTGATGAGAAGAAAGCAAAACATTTTTTAGAATATTCAATTGTTTGGGAGGTGCATGGTATAATGGTCGCAGGGAATGGACTCATCAACCAGAGTTCAAATCCTGGATAAAGCCACAGTTCACATAGTGCTAATACCCTTGGGAAAGGTATGAATCCAACTATTCTCCCTCTAGCTATGGGTAAAATAGTAGGGCAGACTGGGCTCTTTAACCATGGCAAAGTAACCAGTCTAGAAGGAAAACTCTGAATTTAAACCTGGTCACTACTAGAATAGGCTCAAGTCCTACTTAGTGATCTATTTCAATTTTTTTTTTAAATTATTAAGTAAACTAAGAAGAGAGTTTCTTTGGTTTGAATTCAGAGTTTTCCTTCTTATAGACTGGTTGCTATACCAAAGTTAAAGAGCCCAGTCTGCCCTACTATTTACCCATAAAAGAATAAAATTGACATTAAATAAACCAACAAGGGTTAACATATCATAAAAACATACCTAAGTTAAATTAAAATACACTTTTATAATTATGTCATTTCATTTTTAGTTTCAATGCTCTCCGTAGCGGACTGTTCATGTATGAAGCCACCCTGGCACAACACCATGAAGCCAGGAGGTCCAGAAGAAAGCAGCAGCAGCCAACAAAGCACCGACGCATCAACATCTTCAGGGACAGCCTTCACATGTGACATCTGTGATCGAGAATGTTTTTCGAACATCGGACTTTACAGTCACAAGAGGCACTGTAACTTCAGAGGCACAAAAACTATATAATAGTCTTCTGAGACTGAAATGCCAATGACAATGCTATGGACTTTAGTAATGAATAACACCTAATGATAATCGTTTTGGTTGTATAATGTTTCATTGAAATGATATAATCCTAGTATCTTTAATTTAGAATAAAACAAAATTTTATTTTTTTAAATTGGTAGGGTGTACTTATTCATGGTGATAATATATATAAATAATCTTGATTTAACTCTCTTTTAGTCTTTTTTTCTTTCTTTCCTTCTTTTCATTATGTTTGATTGAAACAGATTAGCATTATCGCTTCCGCGTGCTCACCACCACCCTTTTATCTTTCCTTACTCTTTTTTTTTTTCTTTCTTTTTATATTTTTCTGTGTAGAATGTCCTTTTTTCTTCCCTTCTTTCTTTATAATAAAAACAGAAGGTCCATTATTTAGCTAAGTGACGACACTTAAAGAAATAAGAATCTGGTGGATAAGCAACAAGAAGAAATCAGGATTTACATTTTGCATTTTATCTTTGACGATTGGATGGTCTCATTTTTAACAGAGTTTGTTGCAAGATGATAACTGTCGTACAATTAAGGAACATGAGTTATGAATACAATGGTCCCCTAATCTTTCTTTCTTTTATATTATTTCTGTGTAGAATGTCCTTTTCTTCCTTTCTTTCTTTATAATAAAAACAGAATGTCCATTATTTAGCTAAGGTGACGACACTTATAAGAAATAAGAATCTGGTGGATAAGCAACAGAAGATAATCAGGATTTACATTTTTGCATTTTATCTTTGACGATTTGGATGGTCTCATTTTTAACCAGAGGTTGTTGCAAGATGATTACTGTTGTACAATTAGGGAACACCGCAAGATTTAGTGCATCCTGGGGTGCACATATTTGCCTTGAATGAGTCCAAGGGATAATTTATGGGTCCCAACTAAAGCCCTCTAACTCCTACCTTGTAAATTATCCTGTGTAATTCATTTCTAAGTAACTATTGAAATGTATTTATAGTTAGCTTGAACTGGTGAGGAAAGAAAAACAAAAACACAGAGATGCATGGATACGTTTTTTACTGCATCCTTTTAGATTTTTGGGATGCAGGATGCGTACCTATCAGCATCTATGAAATAGAAAAAGTCAGTGAAGTGGCTTATTGTTGGTATCAGCCAGAATTTAAGTTTTGATATAATTAAATATTATATTGAATTAGAAAGACTAATGAAATTACATATGATTACAAAAACGATTATACTTATTTTTACTTTATTCTAATTGATTTCAATATAAAATTATACATAGAATCGCTTATATGTTTGAGAATAACATAATAATATTAAACATATATTACCAAGTAATTATTTATCAAACACAGTTTTATCAAAACCAGTATGCAAATTATTCAGATTATATACTATGCAAACATTTCTTAATGGGTAATCTTCAACTTGTTCCTCGTAAATTCTTACCATAAAATAAACTGAACCCTCATTTTATGTCCGTGTTTTTGCAATAAATGTTTTATTTTTCTTGCACCTGTTATTTTACAATACTAAATATATTTCTTATTTTAATATTCACTTCAATGGTATATTCTAAAGTTTTTTATTTGTGAGAATGGTTAGTTTTAAAAGGGGTTCGTTTTTACACTTCAACTTTTTACTCGTAAATTCCTATCATAAAATTAGGCTTGGCTCAGATAATGCCCAAGCCTAATTTTATGTAGGAATTTACGAGTAAAAAGTGAAGAAGATTACCTTTTGTTTTATTTCTTGCTTTTTTTTTTTTGGCTTTGTACTCTAAAATAAAAACGTCAGATTTAATTCACCGTCGATGAAAAAACAAAAAAAAAAACCATTAAAAAGAGGATCCAATTTATACCTAAATTGTAAAATGAGCCCCCACTTTAAACATACAAATTTATGTATTTAATAGTTAAAACCATTGTCCTTAATGGCAGCTGTGTCAAAATGCCCAGCGGTTTGAATGTCATGAAATTTGAGTCCAGTCCGGATTTCCGCTCTGGTCGGGGTTTGTATAGTTGCGTGCTAGCCACACGAACAGACATGAAATATCGAAACACAGTGTCTTGGATGACTTATAATTGCTTCCCAAAACTCCAAAAGTTAGACTCTTTAAGGGTGGACTTAAATAACTTTTCACGCCACCTGTTAGAGCGTTCCCATCAAATGGAGCATTTAAATAGTAAAAGATCATGTCCTGTTATATAAAAAATTGTGTTTTTAGCATGGAATTGTCCGATCTACATTAAGAATTGAACTCTTTGTGACTGTATTTATTTAATCTTAAACTTTATATAAATATTAGCGACAAAATGTTAAAAATTGGATATAAATCACTCACTGTAGTTTTTTAAACACCAGATCCGTAATGGAGCCAGTCTGGAGGCCAATGCAGTAAAACAAACCATTAAGCCCATCTGAATAGGCTCATTACTGCTTCAGACTTCGAGGTGTATATCTAGCAGTAGAACTGTGGGCTTCCATAAGCATGATCTTGAAACAGATAAAATGATATTCCCTACACGGTATTTTGAAACTTGACTTGCTGGCTTGTTTCTATCTCCCTTTGCGTATTCAGTCTTGCTGAGTTATCTGCCCCTGTCGGTGATGAGGGATAGATATGACTGATTGTCTAGCTTGCACCATCTGATTTATTTTAATAAATTGTCTAGAAGACATCAAACACAGTATCTGTGATTAACATCAGTTTAATATTTATATTTGTAGGATTTGGTTGGCAAGGTAACAGCCTAAATAAACAACTGTACTAATCATATTAGACTTTGTATCCATATTAAAACATTATTTGGATTTATGTGGTAGGATTGTAGATTTTAGTACCGTTTGCATTGCCAACCTTTTGGTTTGCATCTATTTATTATGCCATTATGTTTATTTTTTTGTTACATCCATCGTTCTCTACAGCATTGGCGTGGCAATGTTTGAAAATGTTATTTTTATTAACTTCGCAATTTATTCGAAACAGCAGTTCTCTGCAGTCCTTGTAACTCGAATTTGAATGCTAGTCTCTCTGAGTGCCTATAGATGGCGGTTGCAAAACATACAAGCCAACGGTGATGCTTTCTGTGTACATACCAAGCACGTTAGAGTATGGGGGGTGCTGCTGTTTTGCTTCCTTTTGCGTTAGCTACTACATCATTTTATACAGGCCGTAGTGACTGCGCTTAGCTTCTCCACTCCTTTTCAGATGCTAGTACTTTTACTTGTAATCCATATTGCAATGGAGCTTCCTGGATTCGGGAATATGGGCTCCACTGCACCGATCACTCAAGGGGTTCTTCTGACTACGAGAAGCCTCCCACAGTGAGTCATCAGGGAATCTTGTGCGGTAAAGGGAAGAGTTTGGGGAATTGTATAATGTGATGTGAGTTTGTGCGCTCTCACCTCAGAACATTAAAACAATCTCTGCTTAGATTTAGCACTAAGTTGAAATATCGATGAGCGGATAGACTCCCTTTCTGACTATCTGAAAACAATGTACTTTAGGCTCATTAAAATAACCCACAAGAAGATACCAAGCTCTGATTAAGGGCGATAGATATCGTTGTCATACCAACTTAAGACCGAGATCTCCTATCAAGGAAGGAAATGATGTAGATGTAATTCCACCCTCTTGATGGCATGATTGAGACAAATCGTACTACCCATTATACTAAGGATTCTCTACTTCTTATTGCCATCTCTCTCT
>CM042178.1:12429002-12479002 GCA_023376005.1 Doryteuthis pealeii
AAAAAAGAGAGAGGATTTTTAGCTTCTCTTTCTGTGGCGGCTTCTTTTTCCTCACTTTTCACTTCTTTTTGTTCCTTGTTTGACGAGGAGGCGCCAGGTCGCACGGTCTTCTGCACAAGCCTCCCATATATATATATATATATATAAAAACAAGATTTGGCATTAAATAACCCACAAGAGTTGATAGGTCATTAAACGCCAACCAACTTGAGAGACCTCCACCAAAAAGGAAGGAAAATTATGAATCACCCTCGAGAAGCACTGGAACTAAGGGTAAGTGTTCCCGGTTATTTCCTATAAGTCTAACATAAACAAAGGAACCACTCTTGACTGATAAATTATTTATTTTCCCATTAAACTAACCCTAAACCTGTTTCTTTTTTCCTAGTAGAACAATAAATAAATAAATAATTTATCAGTCAAGAGTGGTTCCCCTTTGTTCATGTTAGACTTATAGGAAATAACCTATAACGTTTTCTTTATATTGTTTGTACAAATACTCGGTGTGTTTTTTGGTGGGTTTTTTTTTTTTTTTTCTTTTTTATTATACACAAATAGTCAGTTGGTTATTTTATTAGTGTTATAAATAGTTAACCAAAATGGCAAATACAAGCATAAGTCTTGTAAACAGAGCAGTAAAGATTGGATCGAAGATCCCAATATTTACTGGGAGACCGGCCGATCTGAAATTGCTGGCTAGCAGAATTGAAAAAGAGTGGATCTATAAATTAACAGATCCATAGCTCATTAATCTTGTGTATGATTTTTCAGGATGTTGGATTGGATCAGAGATTATATTAACAATCTAAGAGAAGGAAAACTCTGAATTCACTTTTTAAAATTTGACCTTGAGTTACATCCTGCCCATAGTAGAGGGGTTGAGTAAATGTTTTTTTTTTTTCAGTCAGTTGTGTTTTACGGCATGTCAACACTTGTTGGGTCATTTTATGCCAAAGATGTTTAGTTTTATTCATTATTGATGGGTATTCAATTTTTATTTTTCAAACATTTTTTTCTAACTCATTTTTTTTCTATTTAACCTATACATGGGACCTTAACAGGTACTACCACTCCAGGCTAGAGGGCACCTTGTAGTAATGGTATTGAAGAAGTACTCCACACTCCCCAGAGCCCAAGAATTGGCCCACCCTGTCAGCTGGGGCATTAGAATGCACCGACTGCACCTCTACAGAGGTGTAAGACTCCCCCAATGGGGCCACCTGTTGGCCGTAGGTGGCGACCTGTGATGCTTAAGGATAGAGCCCAGGTGGATGAGCAGTTCATGACTTGCAATACTCCACTTTGGCCCTATCTTGGGCTAGACGGGCGCTCTGATCAATCGGCTGGTCACGTCAAGCCCTAGCACCTATATGATTTTCCCAACCCTATTGCCCTTATGGTAAGCCCCAACCCCTTTTTATCATATGGGTGCTAGAAGGCGGTGGCTGAGGGTCTACATGTCCTGGGAATGACGTTAAACTCTATCTGATGGTGAGGTTCCAGTTCTGGAGGTTTGGGGAATGTGGAGCACTCCTTCCATCACCATTGCTCCCTGGTCCATTCTGACTCGGAGTGGTAGTACCTGTTAGGGTCCCATCTATGGGTTAAATAGAAAAATGTATTTATAAAAAAATTGTATTATCCATTGAGAATTGATTTATTTCAAAACTTTATCGGCATTAAATGACCCACTAAGGTTGATATGCCGCAAACCAAGAATTGGAACTTCATCATCAGACAGAGTTTGACATTATAACCAGGACACTAAGACCCTCAGCCATGGCCTTCTAGCACATATATGATAAAAAAAATAATAATTCTCAGGTATTTCTGATCCAATCTTAAAAATATTTATATGGTTGGAAACAAAATAAAATAATCTTTCTAAATATGTAATTTCCATGTGTTATTATCCAGTGAATTATTTTTTTACAGCAATTTAAAATGGTATTTTGTTTCAAAAAACACAAAATACAATTTTTTTCTGAGACTAAAATTTACTCATTTGTTTGTTTTGTAAAATCAAAGATGATAATCTTCATCAATATTCTTGAAATTGAACAGTTAATTAGAAGACAGCTTAAACTAAATCACTGCTTATGTTACAATACCCTTAGGAATTGCATAAGTTTATTAATAAGTAATTTATAGTCAAAATCATTAATACCTAGAATAAATCTTATTTATTAATGATGTCTATGAAAATCTGAGTTAAAACAGCCTCAAAACAGCACGTTATTAGTGTGTTTAAAATCCTATAATGTGTCTTATATATCACTAAGAAATGAAGGTTTACATAATATATGGTGTGATTAATTTCCATAATGGCTTTAACAAAACCAAGTTTAATAAATAATTACTAGGTGATATTGACCTCTAATATTGTTTTATTCTCCAACTTATTAAAATAAATCCTATGAATGATTTTATACAGAAATTAATTAAAATGAGTAATCTTTTTATATGCTTCTTATTTAATATCATTAGCCTAATTTAATACATTTCATTACATTAAAACTTAGATACTTACACCCAACGGAGGGCGCATATTCTTGCTAGTAAGACTAAGGGAATAACTAACTTCCAGACTTGAGAATAAATTTTACCTTCAATGGCATTTGTGGAAAAGAATTTTACCTTCTATGACATTTGGAAGCGAAACCACTACTAATGAAAGTTGATGCAGATTCCTTCAAAAGGTATAAGATGAACAAAAAAAAAAAAAAAAAAAAAACTATATCCTTAATAGAAGATATTCTCAGAATTATTTTGATATATCATGTGTGACACTTAGATAATTCTTTTGAATGGTCTAAAGATTTAAGATAATATTAATTTTTGCAAGTCTCTCTAGCAAACGAAATGTAATTCCTTTCGCCGTCAGCACAGTCTCTACCAACTGAGCATGTTACTCTCACTTCCTGACACCCCAAATAGCAGTCGTCAGATTTCACTTGCCATCCAAACACTTGCTGTATCAGCGACTGTCCGTTTTATTTATGCTCGTTCGGTTACCCTTATGCAAATTCCAAGTCGTCTCATCCAGGTTTCTGCCAACAGCATTTCAGCTACGAGGAGGTAGCAAGTTCAAACCTCCGTGGCCACTCGCCACACTCCTCCCCTTTGCACAGGCCAAACATATCCTAACGCGCTTTGTTTGTGGAGGCTGGGAATCTGCTCGTCCACAACTTTGCTCTTCAATTTCGCCACAATAATAGTTAACTGTCAGGAATTTTTGTCAAATGTTCAATTTTTGAAGAAAACAAACCTATGATATAGTATTTAAAATGTTCAATTTTTGAAGAAAACAAACCTATGATATAGTATTAAAATGTTCAATTTTTGAAGAAACAAACCTATGATATAGTATTAAAATGTTCAATTTTTGAAGAAAACAAACCTATGATATAGTATTAAAATGTTCAATTTTTGAAGAAAACAAACCTATGATATAGTATTAAAATGTTTTGAAGAAAACAAACCTATGATATAGTATTAAAATGTTCAATTTTTGAAGAAAACAAAACCTATGATATAGTATTAAAATGTTCAATTTTTGAAGAAAACAAACCTATGATATAGTATTAAAATGTTCAATTTTTGAAGAAAACAAACCTATGATATAGTATTAAAATGTTCAATTTTTGAAGAAAACAAACCTATGATATAGTATTAAAATGTTCAATTTTTGAAGAAAACAAACCTATGATATAGTATTAAAATGTTAACAAAACATAATCAGACACAAGACAGAGAGGCTTTGTTTAAAAATAATTTATGTAAATAGGCATTCTATTTCTTGTATGTAAAACAACATAGCAAGTATTTAAAAATGCATTTTTAAATTCAAAGTAAGGTTATTTAAATTAATACTATATATGTGTATACATACAGTATTAAAATGAAAATGTTGAATAATCTTGTGGTAAACTTTTTTCTTTTTTGTTTTCCTTTTTTTTTATGTTCATATCTGTACCTCTTATTCTCTAAATAATATGTTACAGCATAGATACATGCAATGTGAGTGCAGAATCAGGAAGAACATAATTTTACATAAGAATTCCAAGTTTAATCAAAATTGTTCAAAAAAAAAAAAAAAAAAAAAAAAAAAAAAAAAAAAAAATGGTAAAGAAATTACTGAATTTCTTGTTTTGAATTGGTCCAAAATCATGTCCACTTTTGTACCCCCAATTTTGGGGTTTTAAATTCTCATAACTTTTGAACCACTGGGGATATTTGCATAATTCAAACAGTTTTGAACTCCATTTACAGAGCTCTATTTAACTAATGTGATTAAATAACATTAATCTAAAATAATAAAATATCAACTGGGAATGCTATCCCAATTGACAGGACAGTTAGTGTCTAAGTGGTGCAGCTATGAAGGAAACTGAGTTAGATTTGGCAGTTAGTCAAAAGGGGCAGATGTAATGGTCATCTGTTCCTAGGTAAACCATCTTCTCACTGTGAGGTTAAACCCTTTTGGGCTTTGGGTAATAAAGACGTCTTTGAAAAATCAGCAAAGTCTTGTGTTCATTATCAAAAGCAAAGAGAATGAATACAGGCAGGGTAGCCAGCAGGTAGCCATATAAACCAGAGGAAGAAATCCCCTAAAAGAAGATGGCCAGTCACCGAAATAGTCACAGCAAAAAAATAACTTTACTACAAGTTCACATTCTATTTAAAAAATATAAACATCTATAAACTCTCTCATATATATATATATATATATATATATAAAGAAAATTTGAAAAAACAAGTGTTCCGAAAATGGGATGAATTTAATTATCGATGTTTAAAACATTTCAGGATGTCTCTTGGGGTGAAGAAAACGATGGATGTTTTTATATGTGACAGGAGATGAAAATCTTTTTAGTTATGTAACTGCACCTGATCAGCACCCCATTTTTGAAAGGCAAGTCGCAATCTACTCACGCGAAGGTGTCATGACGCATGATGCAACTCGAAGAAATGCAAAAGACGAGAAAAATTTTATATATATATATATATATGTTTTATTTATTCTCACTAACAGGGAATACAGTGGATGGTTTTGGATAGAAATCAACAGTGTGTGTATCATCTCTGTGGTCACACATGGGGCCAGTCCTTGTCTGCCTGTCTTTTGTTTCCCTCCTTGTTAGAGAGTATATGGTTGAATCATTAGGGGGAGATAACTCTCCCTAACAATATATTAGTTTATAGATCTTGATATATTTTTTAACAGAATGTGAACTTGTAGTTAAGTTATTTTTAAGCATATGTTTTATACAACTTCTCAGACCCTAACTATTTGTTTGTAGAAGGGGTTTGAGCAAAAAAAATTAGAGGCAACTGTTTGTAGATTTCTCCAAAGTATTTGACTCAAAATAACAAGGCAAGATGTAGCAAATACAACCCTAAAGAAACTTTTACTGCTATAATAATGCTCTACAAAGACACATGAGTATTTTGTAATAAGAGTATTTGTATAAGAGTATTTGAATGAGTATTTTGTATTGAGAGTATTTGAATGAGTATTTTGCATTAATAGTATTTGTATGAGTATTTTATATTTTGTACTAAGAGTATTTATATGAGTATTTTGTATTTTACTTTGTATCAAAGTATTTGTATGGATATTTGTATGTATTTTTATGGATATTTTGTATCAAGAGTATTTTTATGGATATTTTGTATCAAGAGTATTTTTATGAATATTTTGTATCAAGAGTATTTTTATGAATATTTTGTATCAAGAGTATTTTTATGAATATTTTGTATCAAGAGTATTTTTATGGATATTTTGTATCAAGAGTATTTTTATGAATATTTTGTATCAAGAGTATTTTTATGAATATATTTTGTATCAAGAGTTTTAGTCAGGTTTAGGGAGTAAACAAAGGATTGCAACTAATTCAAATAATAATGAAAGAACAAACAAAACAAAACAAGAGAAAAAAACAAAAAAGAAAAGGAAAGGAAAAAAAAACGAATGAATAAAAAAAAGAAAAATTAAATGGTTGAAATCAAACAAAATGAAAGAAAAAACGAAAAGAAAAAATATAAGAAAAAAGAATGAAAGAAAAATGAAAGAAAAAAAATTTTTTTTAAATTAAATGAACAAAAATCAAACAAAATGAAAGAAAAAATGAAAAGAAAAAAAGAATGAAAAAAAAGAAAAAACAAAAAGGAACAAAAAATAATTGAAAAACTAAAAAAGGAAAAAATGAAAAAGGAAAAAAAAAAGACAAAAAAACAAGGAAAGAGAAAATGAAAGAAAAGAAGAAAAAGAAAAACCTTAAAAATCTTTTAACTTACTAAAATCTCCTAAATGAAATGGGTTAGTATCACACTCGAGAAAACACAAATAAAATGTCTTCTTGATAGCATGCACATGGAAGGAAACAAATCAATTACTGCTGTACTGACTTTGATGATAAATAAAAATAAACTGTAGGGTTTATTTATGAACTTGAGGAAAGGGGATGGGAAAGTTTTTTTTTTTTATGAAACAACTAAAGTCATCTAACCCCAACATTGTACCCCATCCTGTGTAATTGATTTCCAAAGAGAAAAAAAACAAAAAACAAGCGTATTTACAGCAGGGTCAATGATGTTCTACAAAGACACAAAATTAATTATGGTGACACAGATTTATTTGACGATGTTACTGGAGTCCTACAAGGGCATACATTAGCACCATATATATCTATGATATGCCTAGGTTACATACTTTGAATATCATTAGATCCCATAAAAGAAAAAGGCTTCACTCTAAAAAAAAGGCAAGAAGCCGGCGATATCCCATAGAGACTATTACAAATGCAGACTATGCAGATGATCTAGCGCTTCTTAGATATACACCTGTGTAAGCCTAGAGAAGATAAAACTGAGTTCATGTCTTAAACAAAAAGGAGACATCTCCACACTGGATGGTTAGCCTCTCAAATTAGCAAACGATTTCACATACCTAGGTAGCAATATCTCGTCTAGAGAAAGTGATGTCAATATATGCATAGGAAAGGAATCAACTGCTATAGACAGATTATCAATCATATATCTGATAAAGTGAAAATTATGCCATGCTGTATACATGTCAGTGCTACTGTATGGGTGCACCACTTAGACTTAAACAAAACGCTCAAAGAAAAAGCTAGATATGAACTACACAAGGATGCTGTGTGCTGTCTTGAACAAATCCTGCAAGCAGCACCCCACAAAAAAGCAGGTGTATAGCCACTTGCTTCCTATCGCACAAACCATCCGAGTAAGATGAACAAGACATGATGGACACTGCTGGGAAAGCAAGGATGAACACATAAGTGAAATTCTCCTGTGGACATCTACTTGTGAACACACCAGCATAGACTGACCAACAAAAACCTATATCAATCAGCTTTGTGCAGATTCTGTATGCCACACGGTGGACCTGCTTCTTAACGTGATACTTGTCTATTTTTAATAAGACCTAAATTGCTTCATCAAAAAAAAAAAAAGGGCCTGTTGGAATATTTCTGTATATAGGGTGTGCTACAATTCCTCACCTAAATTTATAGACTAGCAAGGTCACGTGGTTTATTCCTGCACCAATCAACATCCATAATGTTAGGCTGATTAACTACTTAAACACTGATCGTTTCATATGTAAACCCACCCGCGGGGGGGGGGGCGAGTGCACCTGCAGACTCTTTGCTGCGCATCCTACTTGCACCTTCCAGCATTACTGGCCATGATCGTCTGTTCCTTGACCCTCACTTGTGTCCATAATTCTGCCTCAGGGAACCGTCCAGGGGGTTTACAATCAATTACAAGAGAGAAGAAAGACAAGACAAAACAATTTCAGGTGAACATCCAAAATGGTCAGGGATGAGGTATACAACTCGCATTGCTTCACATCAGTCACTCCCATAAGCTTCTAATTCATCTCCCATGTCTTGTCGAGATGAGATGAGATGAGATGGGGCACAAGGCCCCCTCTTGTTCCTTTAAGGACCTCTGCTAAAGCTGACTCTAAACTCTGACTGTCCCCCTTTGGTGTCCAGCAACTATCTGACTAACTCTCACTGACTTTTTCAAATCCCCCAGAATTCTTAATTCTCGCTATCAACTCTCGTCCACACGAGAGATCTCCATCCACCACCACATGATCTGACAAGTCTTTGTGCTTTAGGACCACACACAATTTTCCATTATCTGCCTTTTATTACTGCTAGTGGTTTAATTGCCCTTCCTGTTGTACAAAACTCAGACCCTCTGCCTGGCCAATGGCCCTTATCACACTTTCCTATCTATTCTAATTCTTTTCTTAGTTTGGATGGTTTCTTTGACGTATCACTGACCCTATACACCTACTTATACATACACATTTACATACATGTATACACATATACTGTTGAAATTTTTGTGATATAAGGCGTGTGCCAGATGTTCGCTTCTACTTATAGACTCGCCGACAACCATGTGACCAACTTCTTGTGACCAATTTTATACTGACTTATTATTATTTCTTGGACACACTATATCACGGGACGTATCACGGGACGTATCCACTTACCGAAGGATTCTATATCACGGGACGTATCCACTTACCGAAGGATTCTATATCACGGGACGTATCCACTTACCGAAGGATTCTATATCACGGGACGTATCCACTTACGAAGGATTCTATATCACGGGACGTATCCACTTACCGAAGGATTCTATATCACGGGACGTATCCACTTACCGAAGGATTCTATATACACTTACCGAATTCTATATCACGGACTATCCACTTACCGAAGGACCGAAGGATTCTATATCACAGGACTTATCCACTTACCGAAGGATTCTATATCACGGGACTTATCCACTTACCGAAGGATTCTATATCACGGGACTTATCACTTACCGAAGGATTCTATATCACAGGACTTATCACTTACCGAAGGATTCTATATCACGGACTTATTCACGAAGGATTCTATATCACAGGACTTATTCACTTACCGAAGGGTTCTAACACGGGACTTACTTACTTATTTACTTTAAGTTCTTTACAACTAGCCAAGGATGGCGGCCAGATACTTAACATATACATATATACACACACAAGATCCACCTGAACACACACATACCCATCTCTGGGTGGTCTTACTCTATCTACACCACACACCACGTGCTTGCACCAACTGCACATATGCGTTGTGTTATACATAGTACACTTGCAATCATTGATGAAGGAACTTACGATACTGAGGATTCATTACCAAGGATTTCCGCTGGACAAACGCTCTTACTTGAAGGCTTCATTTTTCTTGGAACACCTAGAGTCTGTTTTATGGTTTGAGATGGGGGGGGCTATGTTTTCTCTTTGTATGCTGTATAATTAAATGTATTTATTGACTTGTTTTTTTCCCTTCCAAATATTGTGTGTTAGGTTACTGTCTTTTGAATAACCTAATGCATTATAAGAGTATGGGTATTAGCTACAAGTTAACTCACTGCAAATTATTGTTAGGTATTAGTCCAAAAGTGTGTTGGAATATTTTGGGATATAAGGTATGCTACAATTCCCCACTAAATTTGTCTGCTAATCAACAACCATAATGTTTGGCTGATTAACTACTTAAACACTGATACTTTCATAGTCCATTTGCAACCATTGATGAAGGAACTTACAATACTGAGGATTCTTTACCAGAGGATTACCAGGGATTTCCGCTGGACAAGCGCTCTTGCTCGAAAGGCTAAAGGATGGCACATAAAATTGTAACAGGGACCAATAAGCCTGTATCCTATAGAAGTAGACTTAATCATTTCTCTGATTTTTTTTAGATAAGCTTGTTAACCATTACACTAATGAGTCAAGTATGACACAAGAACACGATTATGAAGAGCTCCAGAAATAAAAGAAATCTGCTATTAGGTTAGATTTCTCTGAATTTTTTAGACGAAGCTTGTTTATTAGGATTATTCGGACTAGTCCTCATCTTTATTGTTATATATACGTTTCAGCCAATGTGCCCTCCAGCCTTCTTCAGATATTTGTTGTTGAATTTTTTAGATGAGATTTGATTATTTGGATTAATTGGGTAAGTCAGACTATTGTCCTCATCTTTATTGTTATATACACAACGTTTCGGCCAATTTGCCCTATTTCTTGTCAGACTCAGGTACTTTCTTGAACTCAGGAACCCTCTGGTCCTAATTGGGAGCCTTCACAGAACTTCGAACATAACCCTTTATTCAATCCATAGGGTCGACTAATTCCCTTAAGCATGACTGGGTACAAGTGTTAAGCTAGAATAATTAACACAACTTGTATCTGGTCAGAGTTAATAGAATGAGAACAGTCTAACCTCATGGATTGGGTAATAAAGGACAATTTACTCATAAATTCCTACCATAAAATAAACTGAACCCCCATTTTATGTCTGTGTTTTTGCAATAAATGTTTTTTTTTTTTTTGCACCCATTATACTAAATATAATTCCTTTATTTATTTTAATATTCACTCCAATGTGTATATTCTAAAAGCTTTTATTTTGTGAGAATGCTTAGTTTTAAAGTGGGGGTTCGTTTTTACACTTCAACTTTTTACTCGTAAATTCCTACCATAAAATGCCCAAGCCTAATTTTATGGCAGGAATTTACGAGTAAATATATTTTTAACGGGTGCAAGAAAAATAAAACATTTAATACAAAAACATGGACATAAAATGGGGGTTCAATTTATTTTATGGTAGGAATTTACGAGCAAATAGTCCTTGATTACCATGGATTGAATAAAAGGTTAGGTTCAAAGTTGTATGAAGGCTCCTGGTTTGGTTTGGTTTTACGGCATACCAACCTCAGTGGGTCATTTAATGCCGATAAAGTTTTGAAATAAATCAATTCTTAATGGATAATACAATCTTTTTATAAATACATTTTTCTATCTAATCCATAGATGGGACCCTAACAGGTACTACCACTCCAGGTTAGAGTGTACCAGGGAGCAATGGTGATGAAGGGGTGCTCTACATTCCCCAAACCTCCAGAACTGGAACCTCACCATCAGATAGAGTTTAACGTTATTCCCAGGACATATAGACCCTCAGCCACCGCCTTCTAGCACCCATATGATAAAAAGGGTTGGGGCTTGTCATAAGGGCAATAGGGTTGGGGCAATCATATAGGTGCTAGGGCTTGACATGGCCAGCCGATTGGTCGGAGGGGGCCTCTCCGACTGCCTGTCTAGCCCAAAAAAGGGCCAAAGTGGAGTATTGCAAGTCATGGACTGCTCAAGCACCTGGGTTCTATCTTTAAGCATCACGGGTCACCACCCACGGCCAACAGGTGGCTCCATTGGGGGAGTCTTACCCCTCTGTAGAGGTGCAGTCGGTGCATTCTAACGCCCCAGCCGACAGGGCGGGAAGGCTCCTGAACAAGGAGGTTCCCGAGTTCAAACTGAAGGTTCCAAGTTCGAGGAAGGGGTTCCTGAGTTCAAGAAGGTTCTCAAGTCTGACAAGAAATAACTGAAGAAGGCCGAAACGTTGTACAGATAACAATAAAGATGAGGACAATAGTCCGAATAATCCAAATAAACAACTTACCCAATTTCACAATAAAGTGAAATCTAGTGTACAAAAGAAATTAAAAGAAGCAACTGAAGAGAAAAAAAGCAAGCCAATCAAATGTAAAGGAGTTGTCTCCCTTGATGACAGGGGTCGGTCATGTGACTCCCTGAGAGAGTCTGACAAGGCAACAGAAACATTCGAGAAGAGATTAGCGAGCGAGCAAGCGGTAGAAGAGCGGGAATTAAAAAGGTTCAGCTTACCAGACGAGCCATGGGAGGCTTTCAGGCGTGGAAGCCAGGAATTCAAGATTTGCCCTAAAATGGAACCAGGAGAGAAAGAATCAGCTGGGCACAAGCGGCCATTGACAGAACGGCGCCAATAGTGAAACTTTGATAACCAAACTTGAAGATAAATAAAAAATAAAGAAGCGCAGAAAAAAAAAAGAGAAAAAAATAAATCGAAAGCGAAAACGAAGTCAAATATGAAAAAAAAAAAAAAAAAAAAATTCTTAGATAAGGACTCTATGTATCTGCCCATCATTCTTAAACCTTTTGCAGGCAGAGCGATGTTTTTGTCATTTTAGTGCTAGCTCAATGTAAGGCATTTTCCCTATTTGCTGCTTGTTGACCAATTCACTATGTGAATGTATAGAAACATCGCTAGGAGTCCCCACTGTGGTGTAGGATTTTATAAAGTTATTTTTTTTCAAAATATAACTATAAGTGAGTACTTTATTGTTTTAATGTTATTGTACTATGACATACAATTGCTGATTAAAAGTAGCTCAATGTAAAGTACTTTTCTTATTTGCTGCTCATGTGAACAATTCAATGTTAATATACAGAACACTCATTAGGATGCTCCATAATGGTGTAAGAGTTAGTTGGTTGGTTGGTTTTTACAGCATGTCAACCCTTGTTGGGTTATTTTATGCCAAAGATGTCTTATTTTATTCATGCTTGATGGATATTCAAGATATCTTTCAAACTCAATTTGTTTAAACTCAGTTTTTTAAACCCAATTATTTTTTCTATTTAACCCATAGATGGAAAACTAACAAGCACTACACACTCCAGTGTTTTGCAAAAATTTAATGTAAGGCATTTTCCCTATTGACCTCTCATTGACCAATTCAATGTTAATGTATAGAAACATTGCTAAGAGGCCCTATAGTGATGTAGGATTGTATGAAGGTTGTTTTGTTAGTAGCTCAATGTAAGGCATTTTCCCTATTGGCCTCTCATTTACCAATTCAATGTTAATGTATAGAAACATTGCTAAGAGAGGCTCTATAGTAGGGTAGGTCAATTTTTATACCAACACTAGGAGGTTCAAACGGAGAAAGTTGCTAATTAACATAAAGAATAATTGTAGCAAATATTTTTCGATAAAACTTTACCAACGTTTGAGCAAACACATTTAAATACAAACAAAATTGAATGTTTTGAGTTTCGCCCAGTGTTAACCGAAAAAGAAGTAGGTCAGATTAAACCGTAGTTTTGGAGAAACTGGGTTCGGCTGGGGCGTTAGAATGCACCGACTGCACCTCTGCAGAGGGGTAAGACTCCCCCAATGGGGCCACCTGTTGGCCGTGGGTGGCGACCCGTGATGCTTCAGGATAGAGCCCAGGTGGATGAGCAGTAGGGTAGGTCGATTTTCATACCAACCTTAGTTTCAAACGGAGAAAGTTGCTAATTAACATAAAGAATAATTGTACCAAATATTTTTCGATAAAACTTTACCATTGTTTGAGCAATCGCATTTAAATACAAACAAAATTGAATGTTTTGAGTTTCGCTCAGTGTTAACCGAAAAAGAAGTAGGTCAGATTAAACCGTAGTTTTGGAGAAGAAAAAATAGGCTTAATAAAAGATTTTATCTCATTCAAAAGCATGCAATTCTTGGTAGATTAAATAAAAGTAAATAAAAAAGAAAACGCTGCAAAAATATCTAATTTAAGAAAGTATAAATATCAACCAAATTCAACCTCGTTATAAGCAGTTATTTTTCAGTCTTCACCGGAAACTACTGTATCAACACGTTTGTAACCAGTAGATATTTAAAGAAATGTTCAAATTACAATGGTAGCTTATGTTAAAATCATCATCCCTTCATTTGTTTCTAGCAAAGTTCATACTTATTTGCTTTTGTTCCATTGATAACAGAAAAAATAACACTGCAACAATATATTGCAACGTTATTAATGACGTAGCTCAATTAATGAGGTAAAATGCTGATTATTTGAGATATTAGGGTGGGGTGGGGGTTATAATTTAACTTTAAATGTTACTTTTGATATATTCTATTCATTCTATTTGAAAAAGATGAATTTTCAAATTTTTCTGGATTGAAATTATAAGATTTTAAAGCAATGTCTTATGTAAATGTATCAAAAACAAGGATTTCAGAGGGGCTACATATTAGACGATTTTTTAAACTAAATGCTCAAAAATTGGTGCAAGCTAGAAACCTACTTTTTGGTGTCTGTACTTATTATACCAATACCCAACTTTCTTTATTTGTTACATTTTGATATTCCAAAAAAAGTTGAAAATCAACCTACCCTACTCTATAGTGATGTAGGATTGTATGAAGGTTGTTTTGTTAGTAGCTCAATGTAAGGCATTTTCCCTATTGGTCTCTCATTGACCAATTCAATGTTAATGTATAGAAACATTGCTAAGAAGCCCCACAGTGGTGTAAAGTAAAAGTAAAGTTGGCGGGGCGGCCTAATGTCAATAACAGACTTACAGCGAGGGTGTCTATCCCCTTTGCAGTACTGTTAGATCAAGGAGATTATTTTACCATCTTAGACATGAACAGAGATAGATAGATAGATATGAACAGACTGAGATAGATAGATAGATAGATATGAACAGACTGAGATAGATAGATAGATAGATATGAACAGACTGAGATAGATAGATATGAACAGACTGAGATAGATAGATAGATATGAACAGACTGAGATAGATAGATAGATATGAACAGACTGAGATAGATAGATAGATATGAACAGACTGAGATAGATAGACATTATATATCAAAATAATTCTGAGACTATCTTCTATTATGGATATAGTGCTTTTTTTTGCTTAGCTTATACTTTTTGAAGGAACTTGCGTCAACTTTTGTTGGTAGTGGTTTCACTTCCAAAGGTCAAAGAAGAAAAAAACAACCTACACAATATAGTATAAAGTGTCTACTAATTAAGTGTTCAATTTCAAGAATATTGATAAAAATTACCCTCTTTGATTTTGCAATGCAAACTAACAACTAAAATTTAGTCTCGAAAAAAAAAAAAAATTTGTTTTTGGCTGTTCGAATCAAAATACCGTCTTAAATCGCTGTAAAAAATAATTCAATAGATAAAACCCCATGAAAATTACATATTTAGAAAGATTAATTTATTTTATTTCCAACCATATAAATATTTTAAAGATTGGATTAGAAATGCTCAAAAATTGCAAATTAAACTGATTAAGGTCACAAATTTGTCAATGTCCACCAATATCAGCTAACAGCTTGTAATGCTTATATATATATATATATATAATATATATAAGAAAGACCCATCCAATTCCTTGAAAGTTCTCTTATTCCACAATGAAGTCAGGGTCACATGATGATGGCCACCACCTTTAGAAAAAGATAATTAAAATCTTCCTGTGATGTAAATCAGTGCTACTCAAAGTAGTGGTACTGTGTCAATGGTTGGGTGAACATACAGTCAAAGGAAAACAGAATATATTAGGTCCATGCATGTGTGTGTGTCCGTAAAAGAACAAAGGATCACCCCATCAGTTAGGGAAGGTTCAGGAAAGCTATAAAAGAAAATGTGCAAATACTTTGAATTGAAGCCGCTTAGAGATGAATATCTTTATATGGCTAGTTTTAAGAGAAAATGGGCCTTGAAAAGTCTGAAAATTGGTGACATTCCAACTGGGGAAAAAAGTAATGTTCACAATTTTAGGAGAAATTGGAGCCATGAGTCTGGCCGAAAATGGGACCAGGTATCCAATAGGAAATCCAGCTGGGAGCTGTTTTGAAAAGAACACCTTTTGCTTTTCACCGTAAACTTCCGGCACATGGAAAATAAACTTTATAAATTGTGTGATACCATTTCCGAACAACAACATCCTTTTATTTTGTGTTAAACAAGACGGACATTTCATAACTGACGAGTTTTTTGCCGTTCTTGTTCAGTTTTTTTAACGTCAGGGTGGAGTCAATCGATAAATGCAATTTTTTTTTCTATGTTTATACTCTTGTTCCTTAATCTTCCAACCGTTATCATCTTGCAACAGCCTCTGGTTAAAAATGAGACCATCCAAATCGTCAGAGATGAAATGCAAAAATGTAAATACAGATATCTGGAGTTGCTTATACGCTGAATTCTTATTTCTTGTGAATGTTGTCACCTCAGCTAAATAACGGGCCATTACGTTTTTATTATAAAGAAAGAAAGGGAAAAAAAAAGCACATGCTACACAGAAAAAATATAAGAAAGAAAGAGAATAGAGGAAAGATTCAGATAGAGGGTAACCGCACAGAAGCGATAACACTAATCTGCTTCAATCAAACATAATGAAAAGACTGAGAGAGAGTTAAATCAAGATTACTATATTTTTATATATTGAACAATTTAGCGGTAGCTCTTAAGTAAATATATAAAATGTTGTAATAATTAAATTATCATACTGTGGTATATCTACAGGTGCTATAAGTAGATAATTAATAACAGAAAACTCAAAATTTGAGTGTGTGTTTTGTAAAAATATATTGTACAAATTCAATTGAAAAAAATCTATTAATAAGAGATTAGGTCTGTATTTGTCTGTAACTGAAACTATTTCACTGCTTACATCACATTACCCAAAATCATCAATACATAGAATTAAGAACAATCTATGAAATTAATTTTTAAAAAATGATATCATTACTTTAAATGGAAAAAATTATTTGCAAAATTTTAATCAAATTTTAAAATCATTTTTTACTCGTCTTTTCTTCGATATCAAGGGGATTAACTAAAAAGTTTAGAAATAAATAAATAAATACCTACGATTTTGTGTAAATTTATGTGCAAAATATTAAAAATAATTATTTAATTGCACGCAATATTTTATTGAGGGGGAGTGTACTGGTTAGAGTCGTAGGAAATGGACACGTCAACCCGATTTCAAATCCTGGATGAAACTACAATTCACATAGCGCTAATACTCATGGGAACGGTATAAATCCAACTATGCTCCCTCCAGCTATGGGTAAATAGTAGGTCAGAATAGGCTCTTTAAGCTTAGTTAGGCAACCAGTCTAGGAGAAAGAAAACTGAACTCAAACCTATTAAACTCCGTTTGGGGTGGTCACTACCAAAATAGGCTCAGTCCTAATTAGTTATCTATTTCACTAATTTACTTTATATATATATATATAAAGAAATTGAACATGAACTAAGTTTCCATTTCAAATTGTTTTTTTTTTCTTTTTTCTTTTTACTCATTTAATAAATTTGATGATTTTATTTACTTATGATACAAACACTCTGACATTGTATTGTTAACTCGTACCCTCCTCGAGCAATAACTTGCAAAGATTAACATTTACACCGCCCGGAGGTCGTTCTTTTTTTCTTTTTCTTTTCTAGCTAGTATTATAGGTACCACCAGACCGTTTAGGTCATCTTGAATAAAACGGAAATAGATATTTCCGAACTTTGTTTATCAAAAATCTCGTTAAAAAAAGATTGTGCAGGGTTGTTACAAAGAAAAATAGTTAATTCAAAGATCAAATTATCCGATTGGGAAAAATTACATCGTTATCTTAAAAAATAAACAAACCTATCCATATTACGTGCGAAAGGGTAATTTTCAGCCGCGATTTAGAGAGAAAGAAATACATATATTATTACCCTCTTACAGTTATGCATCTAAGTACGGATGGGTGTAACGGACAAACTTTTTTTAGCCAAATTTTTTCTATTAAAATGAATAAAATCTTTAAAAACTTTAATATTACAATTTAAAATGAATAACATCTTTAAAAACTTTAATATTACAATTTACTATGAATAAAAACTTGAAAAACTTTAATCTTAAAATTTCGCAGTGAAAATTGACGTTAAAAAATGTCTTCGGTTTTAGTATTAATTCTTAAAATCGAAAATAAAATGAAAATTTGAATATTTTTTCTAAGAGAAAAACTGATAAAAAATCATTCAATATATTATTTTTATTCTAATTGGTCGTAAAAGTTAAATAAAATATTTTTTTACGCTCAGAAAAACAAACTTTAGTTACCGAGAAGCGTCTCGTCATATGTCAGTTTTGCTCTTCCGTACATTCTAAGAATCACACATTACTATTCAACAATAAAAATTACAAATTCTTTTAAAAATATTAATCGAGCACGGATCGGACCAACTTTTAGTTCACCTGAATTCTAAAATTCATGTTTTTAAATATCCGTGAAAATTTTGATTTTTTTCCACAGGAAAAAAAAAAATTTAATTTATTTCACGCAGAAAATAAAAATATTTAATCACACAAAAGATTGAAAATCTCGTAAAAATTAATTTCTTAAAAAAATTTTTTTTTTTTTTACAATTTAATAGAATATAGTACATACCAATTACATAAGAAAAAAAAAGTTTTCAAATATTAATATTATGACATTTATTTTGCACTTTTTATTTCCGATTTCATTATTTTTTCCTAAAAAAACTATAATTCGGTACGTTATACAATTTCATTGATATAGTTATTCAGACTCTTATCTTTATAGAAAAAAAGTACCAAATTTTTTTTCCACATCATTTTTTTTTTATCTCATAAAATAAAATAGGGGGTGATAGACATCGTAAAAAATATTTCCCCTAATATATTTTAGAAAAAAACTATTTCAGATGTATTTACATCCAATGGTAAACATTTATGGAAATTTTCGTGAAAATCGACCATTAATTGATTTTTCATAGAATTTTTAAAAAATCCTCTTATCGTAACTTGTTTTTAGCTACGTTAAATTTCAGTTGATTTAACAGTGCAAAAATGAAAACATTGTTTTTCAATCATAATTTTCATTATTTTCGTATGCTGATAAAAAATTTTAAAAATCATCAGGAGTTTATTTAATGTTTTTTCTTTCGAATGGAAAAAAACTTTTCAAGAAAATATTAATTTTTCTGCAAGTTTCATTGTGTTAAATGTAGGGGGGGTAAATTGCACAGGGTCAAATTGGTGGTACCTATAGTATTAACAATTAAATAAGGGCAGTAAGCCAGACGTCATTTGGAGAACTGGCGCAACAGAATCTTCTTCCTTATTCGACCTTCTGCTGGGTCGAGCTAACTGTAGTAATTATCGACACAAAAGCTACCTTATCCCGGGCAACTCCATGTAATGTTGCTGGAAAAACGTTTGATTTCTTATTCTTTTTCTTTCTTATTTTTTTTTTTCTTTTTTGTTTTTTTGCTATTGTTTTCTATTTTGTTTTTAAAGCGAGTAAGATGAATAGCAATTTAAACAGTTTCTGTAATTACGAGAAATTTCCTACTCCCAACCCCCCCGTCCGCCTCCCCTCTCCAGGAGAAAACTAGAGCAAGCCCCCCCTCCCCCAACACACACACACCTTCTTCGATTACAACCACCACCAACGCCACCACTCCCCGTTTGTAGCAAGGCTGAAGGCGTTATTATTATTGTTGGTCTATAGCTAGATATCTCTTAGATATCTCTTGCTTCTTTCTTTCACAACATACAGCAGCAACAGGAGGAGAAGGGGAGATTAAAGAGGGGGGAGAGTGGCTTTTCCGATGCCGAGTAAAAACAGTTACAAAAATATGACGAATATTATCATCATCATCATCAGCAGCAGCAACAGCTGCAGAGGAAGGGGTGAGTGAGAAAGGGGGTGGGAGAAATAGTTGCAAAAAGCGACGAACATTATTATTGATATTTGCCTATCTTCTTTTTTTTCTCGTCTAAATGAGAGAAAAAGATTACGTACATATTGTATCTAACAAGTGACAAGGAAAATAATGACCAGGAAAATCATTGCATTTAGGTGCATGGCGAGGAGAAAACACACACACACACACACATATATATATAAGATTTATCCAAAACTTGGTAGTAAGGGATGATTCTATATGTGATTTCTAAGATCCACTGTACTAATATTGATGATCCAGTATGTATAAATACAGCGAATCTTTAAATCACTGAAGAGAGCTCAATGTATAATAACCTTTTAGATTATATACAGAGCAATATTTATCAATAAAGGAAGGAAGAACTCAATACAGTGATCCCATAATAAATTTATTTCGACGAAAATTGGGGCCCCATATAAATCTAAGTTGATTTAAACCGGCTCCCCAAATTTTCGTCTCATCAGATGGGTCTCAATTCACTTATGGACCTTGAAGATGCAATCCAGTGAAAAGGCATGGTAAAGAGGTAAATCCACAAGAATAATCCAGAGAGCTCAACTTATGAATAAGGAGCAATATATGAGATTTATCCAAAACTTGGTAGTAAGGGATGATTCTATATGTGATTTCTAAGATCCACTGTACTAATATTGATGATCCAGTATGTATAAATACAGCAAATCTTTAAATCACTGAAGAGAGCTCATATATATATTGCACAAATGATATTTGTACATATATTAAAAAAAAAAAATTTAAATAATTGACAGGAAAATCATTACATGAGGTACATGGTTATGTGAATGCATATATACATACACACAAGCATTTTATATATATATATATATATATATATATATATACACATATACATACATATATATATATATATATATATACATACAATCATATTTGTACATGTATATATTCGTGTGTGTGTGTGTGTGTGTGTGTGTGTATATATATATATATATATATATATGGTGATTGCCACTTCTTCACAGAATAAGGCCATTTCTAGAAGTAGTTCGGATGTGAGCACGCCGAGTGTCCCCTGATTCAAGTTTGTTTCTTTCCTGTCACACATGAACCCCTTTCTAGATTTCCACTCGCATGCAACCGTATGTGATCGAGAAACCCAACCCTCGACAGGCAGGCCCTGCCACATAGGTCAAACATGTGGTCAGTCCCAGATGTAGGAGATGTTTCCATGCTGTCCGTCATGTGCCGCTTACGCCGAGACCGCTTTAGGATGGGGTGCTCGAGCTGCCTTACCTCAATTCCATACAGCTACCATGAGGCTGCTTATACAAGAGAATGTGTACCCGGACCCCACCTCTGTCAATTGGTCCTCCTCGCTGAAGCGGACTTCCACAAGGCTCAAGATGTCTGCCCCATATCGAGAGTTCTTTACCACGGCTCCAGTTCATTGTCCAGGGCCCCGGGAGATGTCCGAAAATTTCAGGTGGCTCTTGTTATATAATATGAACAGCCACCAGCCGCAGGCTATCATCCAGCTTGATATTTGATCCTACCCAGGGGCTACTCAGTCACTCACATCCTCGCCACGCATGTAGAAATATGTTGACATGTTGTGCGCTTGTGCAACACGCTCAACATGCTCTCCTTCCCCGAAGACTGGAATCAGTGACAAGCCGAGGCAAGATGACTGAATGTATTTGGGGAGCGCAGGTGGATGATCTGTTGAGATCTATGGGTCCACCACACCATGAAAAAAAAATATTATATATATATATATATATAAGCAAGTTTTTGGTATGTACATGTCAGCGTATAAGTATAAAACAGGAGGTCACACACACACACACACACACATATATATATATATATATATACATTTATTAAATATATGACTAAGTTTTTTGGTATGTACGTGTCGACGCAAAAGTTCAAAACGGGAGTCCACTCTGATTCGAAATCTTGCATACATATTAATATCCTTCTAACTAAGAAACACGCCAATTTTGGTTATTGATTTTTACTGATTAAGGGATATAATTAAGTGATTAAGCCAAAATCACCCAATTTGCGAAACTGTCCGTATACCAACTCCTGCTGATGATAAAATATTGTCCCCTGCCTGACTTTTTGTTAAAGTGATTATCAGCAATAAAATTCAATTTTAGTGAATAAATTTTGCAGTCTTAAGCCGTTCAGCTCGGAATTTATCACCTATTTATAGTCCAATCTTAAAAATATCCATATCGTTGGAAAAAAGAGAAAATAATCTTTCTCAATATATAATTTGTATGAGTCTTTATCCATTGAATTATTTTTTATAGCGAGTTAGAAAAAAATTATTTTGCTTCGGACTGCAAAAGTATGTTTTAACGAAAAATCAAATCTTATTCATATCGCAATCTTTTTATTCCTGTCTTTAAAATATTAATTTAGTTAGAAATGAAATGAAATAATCTACTTACAAATATTTATTTGGTAAGAAAGATGTGGTTTTATCGAATTATTTTTTACAGGGAAGTAAATAACAATAATAAGCGAAAACATTTAATAATAACTCGACTTTTAATCAGTATTTAATTTTTCATATATACAAAAGTTTAAAAAAAAAAAAAAAAAAAAAAAAAAGAGCCTTTTACAAAATTAGGTAGTTAAATTAAATAACTACCTATTTCGTAAATAAGTAAACATATAGTTATAACAAAATTTTAAAAATAAAAATACGATGTAGTTGAATAAATTAAATGAAGAAGTTAAGCTTAACATTTCATATATAAACAGTGTTTGAAATGTTAATTTCTTTCTCGTTTATTAAACACTAAAAATGATTCTAATGTACGTAACTTGAATGAGAAAATTTGTTATTCAATTTATCATAATTCTTATGATAAAAAAATAAGCAGATTTTTTTTAAAAATTAAGTCACCACTTCCTTTTTTTCTCTTTCTTTTTTTACTAAAAACCGTCAAAAATAGACTTTCGAACCTATCTCGGCTGAACTTGAAAAACAGTAGGAAAATTAGGGTGACCCAGAATAAAACAGAACCCACAAATTTTGTAATAAAACTGTTAATTTTAACTAGGGGGGTTTAGCGTTAGGGTTGGGGTTTAGGGTTAGTTTAATGGGAAAATAAATAAATAATTTGGGTTCTGTTTTTTCTGGGTCACTATGTATACAGGGTGACCCAGAAAAAAACAACCCACAAATTTTTTAATAAAACTGTTAATTTTAACTAGGGGGGTTTAGGATTAGGGTTAGGGGTAGGGTTATGGTTGGGGTTGGTGTTTACGGTTAGTTTAATTGGAAAATAAATAATTTGGGTTGTTTTTTTGGGGGGCAGCCTAATTTTCAAGTTCAGCCCTTATCTCTTATAAGTTACCACCAATTTTCCCTGTGAAATTTACCCCCCACCCCATATTTAACACAATGAAACTTGCAGAAAAATTAATATTATCTCAAAATATTTTTTTCCATTCGAAAGAAGAAACATTAAACAAACTTCTGATGATTTTTTTAAAAATTTTCAGCTTACGAAAATAATGAAATTTATTGTAAAATAACGGGTGTAAGAAAAATAAAACATTTATTGCAAAAACATGGACATAAAATGAGGGTTCAGTTTATTTCATGGTAGGAATTTACGAGGAAATAGTTAAGGATTACCCAATTTCAAGCTAACCGTAAATACATTTCAATATTTTCTTAGAAATGAATTACACAAGATAGGTTACAAGGTAGAGGCTAGACAGCTTTAATTGGAACTATGAGCAAATATGTGGGTCTCAGGACGCACTAAATCAAAAAGCTATCAGTATCACTGCATATATATGTGTGTGTGTGTGTGTGTGTACCTCAGAAGAAATATCATTTGATTAAACTATTCAGATTACTAACAGATTGGGTGTGAGTAATATATATATATATATATATATATATATATATATATATATGTTGTGTGTGTGTGTGGTGTGTGTGTGTGTGAGGTATCCAAAACTTCGTAGTAAGGGATGATTCTATATGTGATTTCTAAGACACACTGTATTATTATTGTATGATCCAGTGTTACGTATAATCGATTACCGGCAAATGGAAAACTAAATTCGAAAACAAAAAAAAAAGAATACACTAGAATGTTCTTAGGGCTCTGTGACGTCAGAGGTGAGGTGCATGTCTTAGAATATGACCCCAACCACTAAGTACATTAGAGTAACATATCCATCGGAAGGAGGGGGAACATATTTTGCTTAGTCATGGCACGTAGGCATTGGAAAAAGAAAGGGCCAAGCAGATAGAGATGTGATGTCATGACTTTTGGGGAAGGAAGAAATTTTGACCACTAGGGAGTCACTTTCATTCCACTTCAGACCCCTTTGAGGGCAGTCGCGATCATTCTCCATGCCGGTTATAGAAGAAATTAAGACCAAGCAAGTCTCCATAGATATGGGCCGAACAAGAGTTGCAAGAAGCTAACGGACACAACTTCCAACAACGGAATATGAACCAACCAAAAACAAAAGGCTAAATCGGATATACTCCGTCATGAAATTTCCTGTTATCCGTTTCCTGTATTTTATCCCAGTTTCATATATGTATTTTTGAAATTAACCATGGCATGAACGAAAGTTATAACGGACTCTACCTCGTCGCTCAGTCAAAACCCTACAGACATATTCATGATAGATATCCCCCTTTGATGATTTCTATATATATCCCACCTTGGGACTTCCATTATCCTCCTCCCAGCCTTGAAATATCGAATAAATTGATTGTGAAAAAATAATTATATGTCTGAGTTGTTCTTCTTGCCAATTACATGTTGCAAACCTATTCATTTCTCTTTGGGTCTCTCTGATGGAACATAGCGTTGTCATACGTTAAAACGATAGGCGAATCTTAAATCCCTACAGAGAGCTCAAAATGTAAAAAAACACCTATTCACATTTTGTCTCAGACAAAAAATATTTTTTTGTAAACCAGTGTTATTATACATTGAGCTCTCTGTAGGGATTTAAAGATCGCCTATCGTTTTAACGTATGACACGCTATGTTTCCATCAGAGAGACCAAAGAAGAAATGATAGGTGGCAACATTAAATTGGCAAAAGAACAACTCAAAGACATATATATTATTTTCACAAATCAATTTTATTCGATATTTCAAGGCTGGGAGGAGGATAAAATGGAAGTCCACAGGTTGGGAATATATTAGAATCATCAAGGGGGATATCTATCATGAATATGTCTGTTAGGGTTTTGACTGAGACGACGAGGTAGGTCTCGTTATAACTTTCGTTCAAATGCCATGGTTAATTCAAAAACATACATATATGAAACTGGGGATAAAATACAAGGAAACGGATAACAGGAAATTTCCATGACGGAGTATATCCCTTAGCTTTTGTTTTGGTTGGTTCATATTCCGTTGTTGGGAGTTGTGTCCGTTAAGCTTCTTTCAACTCTTGGTTCGGCCCATATCTATGGAAGACTTGCTTGGGTCTAATTTCTTCTATACCGCATGGAGATGATCAGCGACTGCCTCAAAGGGTCTGAAGTGGAACTCCCTAGTGGTCAAAATTTCTTCCTTCCCCAAAAGTCATGACATCACATCTCTATCTGCTTGGCCCTTTCTTTTTCCAATGCCTACGTGCCATGACTAAGCAAAATATGTTCCCCCTCCTTCCGATGGATATGTTACTCTAATGTACTTAGTGGTTGGGTCATATTCTAAGACATGCACCTCACCTCTGACGTCACAGAGCCCTAAGAACATTCTAGTGTATTCTTTTTTTTTTGTTTTCGAATTTAGTTTTCCATTTGCGGTAATCGATTATACGTAACACTGGATCATACAATAATAATACAGTGTGTCTTAGAAATCACATATAGAACATCCCTTACTACGAAGTTTTGGATACCTCACACACACACACACACACCACACACACAAACATATTATATATATATATATATATATATATATATATATATATATTACTCACACCCAATCTGTTAGTAATCTGAATAGTTTAATCAAATGATATTTCTTCTGAGGTACACACACACACACACACACATATATATGCAGTGATACTTGATAGCTTTTTGATTTTGTGGTCCTGAGACCCACATATTTGCTCATAGTTCCAATTAAAGCTGTTCTAGCCTCTACCTTGTACCTATCTTGTGTAATTCATTTCTAAGAAAAATATTGAAATGTATTTTACGGTTAGCTTGAAATTGGGTAATCCTTAACTATTTCCTCGTAAATTCCTACCATGAAATAAACTGAACCTCATTATGTCCATGTTTTGCAATAAATGTTTTATTTTTCTTACACCCGTTATTTTACAAAAATTTCATTATTTTCGTAAGCTGAAAATTTTTAAAAAATCATCAGAAGTTTGTTTATGTTTCTTCTTTCGAATGGAAAAAAATATTTTGAGATAATATTAATTTTTCTGCAAGTTTCATTGTGTTAAATATGGGGTGGGGGTAAATTTCACAGGGAAAATTGTGGTAACTTATAAGAGATAAGGGCTGAACTTGAAAATTAGGCTGCCCCCCAAAAAAACAACCCAAATATTATTTATTCCAATTAAACTAACCGTAAACACCAACCCCAACCATAACCCTACCCCTAACCCTAATCCTAACCCCCCTAGTTAAAATTAACAGTTTTATTAAAAAATTTGTGGGTTGTTTTCTGGGTCACCCTTTATACATAGTGACCCAGAAAAAACAGAACCCAAAATATTATTTATTTTCCCATTAAAACTAACCCTAAACCCCAACCCTAACGCTAAACCCCCCTAGTTAAAATTAACAGTTTTATTACAAATTGTGGGTTCTGTTTATTCTGGTCACCCTAATTTTCCTACTGTTTTTCAAGTTCAGCCGAGATAGGTTCGAAAGTCTATTTTTGACGGTTTTTAGTAAAAAAAGAAGAGAAAAAAAAGGAAGTGGTGACTTAATTTTTTAAAAAAATCTGCTTATTTTTTATCATAAGAATTATGATAAATTGAATAACAAATTTTCTCATTCAAGTTACGTACATTAGAATCATTTTAGTGTTTAATAAACGAGAAAGAAATTAACATTTCAAACACTGTTTATATATGAAATGTTAAGCTTAACTTCTTTCATTTAATTTATTCAACTACATCGTATTTTTATTTTTAAAATTTTGTATAACTATATGTTTACTTATTTACGAAAATAGGTAGTTATTTAATTTAAACTACCTAATTTTGTAAAAGGCTCTTTTTTTTTTTTTTTTTTTTTTTTAAAACTTTTGTATATATGAAAAATAAATACTGATTAAAAGTTCGAGTTATTATTAAATGTTTTCGCTTATTATTGTTATTTACTTCCCTGTAAAAAATAATTCGATAAAACCACATCTTTCTTACCAAATAAATATTTGTAAATAGATTATTTCATTCATTTCTAACTAAATTAATATTTTAAAGACAGGAATAAAAGATTGCATATGAATAAGATTTGATTTTTCGTTAAAACATACTTTTGCAGTCCGAAGCAAAATAATTTTTTTTCTAACTCGCTATATAAAATAATTCAATGGATAAAGACTCATACAAATTATATATTGAGAAAGATTATTTTCTCTTTTTTCCAACGATATGGATATTTTTAAGATTGGACATATAAATAGGTGATAATTCCGAGCTGAACGGCTTAAGACTGCAAAATTTATTCACTTAATTGAAATTTATTGCTGATAATCACTTTAACAAAAAGTCAGGCAGGGGACAATATTTTATCATCAGCAGGAGTTGGTATACGGACAGTTTCGCAAATTGGGTGATTTTGGCTTAATCACTTAATTATATCCCTTAATCAGTAAAAATCAATAACCAAAATTGGCGTGTTTCTTAGTTAGAAGGATATTAATATGTATGCAAGATTTCGAATCAGAGTGGACTCCCGTTTTGAACTTTTGCGTCGACACGTACATACCAAAAAACTTAGTCATATATTTAATAAATGTATATATATATATATATATATGTGTGTGTGTGTGTGTGTGTGACCTCCTGTTTTATACTTATACGCTGACATGTACATACCAAAAACTTGCTTATATATATATATATATTATATATTTTTTTTATGGTGTGGTGGACCCATAGATCTCAACAGATCATCCACCTGCGCTCCCCAAATACATTCAGTCATCTTGCCTCGGCTTGTCACTGATTCCAGTCTCGGGAAGGAGAGCATGTTGAGCGTGTTGCACAAGCGACAACATGTCAACATATTTCTACATGCGTGGCGAGGATGTGAGTGACTGAGTAGCCCCTGGGTAGGATCAAATATCAAGCTGGATGATAGCCTGCGGCTGGTGGCTGTTCATATTATATAACAAGAGCCACCTGAAATTTTCGGACATCTCCCGGGGCCCTGGACAATGAACTGGAGCCGTGGTAAAGAACTCCGATATGGGGGCAGACATTCTGAGCCTTGTGGAAGTCCGCTTCAGCGAGAGGACCAATTGACAGAGGTGGGTCCGGGTACACATTCTCTTGTATAAGCAGCCTCATGGTACTGTATTGGAATTGAGGTAAGGCAGCTCGAGCACCCCATCCTAAAGCGGTCTCGGCGTAAGCGGCACATGACGGACAGCATGGAAACATCTCCTACATCTGGGGACTGACCACATGTTTGACCTATGTGGCAGGGCCTGCCTGTCGAGGGTTGGGTTTCTCGATCACATACGGTTTGCATGCAGTGAAATCTAGAAAGGGTTCATGTGTGACAGGAAAGAAACAAACCTTGAATCAGGGGACACTCGGCGTGCTCACATCCGAACTACTTCTAGAAATGGCCTTATTCTGTGAAGAAGTGGGCAATCACCATATATATATATATATATATATATACACACACACACACACACACACACACACGAATATATACATGCTACAAATATGATTGTATGTATATATATATATATATATATATTGTATGTATATGTGTATATATATATATATATATATATATATATATATAAAATATGCTTTGTGTATGTATATATGCATCACATAACCATGTACCTCATGTAATGATTTTCCTGTCAATTATTTAAATTTTTTTTTTTTAATATTATGTACACAATACATTTGTGCAATATATATATGAGCTCTCTTCAGTGATTTAAAGATTTGCTGTATTTATACATACTGGATCATCAATATTAGTACAGTGGATCTTAGAAATCACATATAGAATCATCCCTTACTACCAAGTTTTGGATAAATCTCATATATTGCTCCTTATTCATAAGTTGAGCTCTCTGGATTATTCTTGTGGATTTACCTCTTTACCATGCCTTTTCACTGGATTGCATCTTCAAGGTCCATAAGTGAATTTAGACCCTCTGATGAGACGAAAATTTGGGGAGCCGCGTTTAAATCAACTTAGATTTATATGGGGCCCAATTTTCGTCGAAATAAATTTATTATGGGATCACTGTATTGAGTTCTTCCTCTTTATTGATAAATATTGCTCTTATATAATCTAAAAGGTTATTATACATTGAGCTCTCTTCAGTGATTTAAAGATTCGCTGTATTATACATACTGGATCATCAATATTAGTACAGTGGATCTTAGAAATCACATATAGAATCACCCTTACTACCAAGTTTTGGATAAATCTTATATATATATGTGTGTGTGTGTGTGTGTTTTCTCCTCGCATGCACCTAAATGCAATGATTTTCCTGGTCATTATTTTCCTTGTCACTTGTTAGATACAATATGTACGTAATCTTTTTCTCTCATTTAGACGAGAAAAAAAAGAAGATAGGCAATATCAATAAATAATGTTCGTCGCTTTTGCAACTATTTCTCCCACCCCTTTCTCACTCACCCCTTCCTCTGCAGCTGTTGCTGCTGCTGATTGATGATGATGATAATATTCGTCATATTTTTGTAACTGTTTTTACTCGGCATCGGAAAAGCCACTCTCCCCCCTCTTTAATCTCCCCTTCTCCTCCTGTTGCGCCTGTATGTTGTGAAAGAAAGAAGCAAGAGATATCTAAGAGATATCTAGCTATAGACCAACAATAATAATAACGCCTCAGCCTTGCTACAAACGGGGAGTGGTGGCGTTGGTGGTGGTTGTAATCGAAGAAGGTGTGGTGTGTTGGGGGGAGGGGGGCTTGCTCAGTTTTCTCCTGGAGAGGGAGGCGGACGACGGGGGTTGGGAGTAGGAAATTTCTCGTAATTACAGAAACTGTTTTAATTGCTATTCATCTTACTCGCTTTAAAAAAAAAATAGAAAACAATAGCAAAAAACAAAAAAGAAAAAAAAAAATAAGAAAGAAAAGAATAAGAAATCAAACGTTTTTCCAGCAACATTACATGGAGTTGCCCGGGATAAGGTAGCTTTTGTGTCGATAATTACTACAGTTAGCTCGACCCAGCAGAAGGTCGAATAAGGAAGAAGATTCTGTTGCGCCAGTTCTCCAAATGACGTCTGGCTTACTGCCCTTATTTAATTGTTAATACTATAGGTACACCAATTTGACCCTGTGCAATTTACCCCCCCTACCTTAACACAAGAAACTTGCAGAAAAATTAATATTTTCTTGAAAAGTTTTTTTCCATTCGAAAGAAAAAAAACATTAAATAAACTCCTGATGATTTTTTAAAAATTTTTTATCAGCATACGAAAATAATGAAAATTATGATTGAAAAACAATGTTTCATTTTTGCACTGTTAAATCAACTGAAATTTAACGTAGCTAAAAAACAAGTTACGATAAGAGGATTTTTTAAAAATTCTATGAAAAATCAATTAATGGTCGATTTTCACGAAAATTTTCCATAAATGTTTACCATTGGATTGTAAATACATCTGAAATAGTTTTTCTAAAATATATTAGGGAAATATTTTTTTACGATGTTCTATCACCCCCCCTATTTTATTTTATGAGATAAAAAAAAAATGATGTGAAAAAAAATTTGGTACTTTTTTCTATAAAGATAAGAGTCTGAATAACTATATCAATGAAATTGTATAACGTACCGAATTATAGTTTTTTTAGGAAAAAATAATGAAATCGGAAATAAAAAGTGCAAAATAAATGTCATAATATTAATATTTGAAAACTTTTTTTTCTTATGTAATTGGTATGTACTATTATTCTATTAAATTGTTAAAAAAAAAAAAATTTTTTAAGAATTAATTTTTACGAGATTTTCAATTCTTTGTGTGATTAAATATTTTTTTTTCTGCGTGAAATAAATTTAAATTTTTTTTTTTCCTGTGGAAAAAATCAAAATTTTCACGGATATTTAAAAAACATGAATTTTAGAATTCAGGTGAACTAAAAGTTGGTCCGATCCGTGCTCGATTAATATTTTTAAAAGAATTTGTATTTTATTGTTTGAATAGTTATGTGTGATTTCTTAGAATGTACGGAAGAGCAAACTGACATATGACGAGACGCTTCTCTGGTAACTAAAGTTTGTTTTTCTGAAGCGTAAAAAAATATTTTATTTAACTTTTACGACCAATTAGATAAAAATAATATATTTGAATGATTTTTATCAGTTTTTCTCTTAGAAAAAATATTCAAATTTTCATTTTATTTTCGATTTTAAGAATTAATACTAAAACGAAGACATTTTTTAACGTCAATTTCACTGCGAAATTTAAGATTAAAGTTTTTTCAAAGTTTTTATTCATAGTAATTGTAATATTAAAGTTTTTAAAGATGTTATTCATTTAAATTGTAATATTAAAGTTTTTAAAGATTTTATTCATTTTAATTAGAAAAATTTGGCTAAAAAAGTTTGTCCGTTTACACCCATCCGTACTTAGATGCATAACTGTAAGAGGGGTAATAATATGTATTTCTTTCTCTCTAAATCGCGGCCTGAAAATTACCCTTTCGCACGTAATATGGATAGGTTTGTTTATTTTTTAAGATAACGATGTAATTTTTCCCAATCGGATTAATTTGATCTTTTGAATTAACTATTTTCTTTGTAACAACCCTGCACAATCTTTTTTTAACGAGATTTTGATAAACAAAGTTCGGAAATATCTATTTCCGTTTTATTCAAGATGACCTAAACGGTCTGGTGTGACCTATTAATACTAGCTAGAAAAGAAAAAAAAAAAAGAACGACCTCCGGGCGGTGTAAATGTTAATCTTGCAAGTTATTGCTCGAGAGGGTACGAGTTAACAATACAATGTCAGAGTGTTTGTATCATAAGTAAATAAAATCATCAAATTTATTAAATGGTAAAAAGAAAAAAGAAAAAAAAACAATTTGAAATGGAAACTTAGTCATGTTCAATTTCTTTATATATATATATATAAAAGTAAATTAGTGAAATAGATAACTAATTAGGACTGAGCCTATTTTGTAGTGACCACCCCAAACGGAGTTTAATAGGTTTGAGTTCAGTTTTCTTTCTCCTAGACTGGTTGCCTAACTAAAGCTTAAAGAGCCTATCTGACTACTATTTACCCATAGCTGGAGGGAGCATAGTTGATTTTATACCGTTCCATGAGTATTAGCGCTATGTGAATTGTAGTTTCATCCAGGATTTGAAATCGGGTTGACGTTGTCCATTTCCTACGACTCTAACCAGTACACTCCCCCTCAATAAAATATTGCGTGCAATTAAATAATTATTTTTAATATTTTGCAACATTAAATTACACAAAATCGTAGGTATTTATTTATTTATTTCTAAACTTTTTAGTTAACCCCCTTGATATCGAAGAAAAGACGAGTAAAAAATGATTTTAAATTTGATTAAATTTGCAAAATAATTTTTCCATTTAAAAGTAATGATATCATTTTTTAAAAAATAATTTCAGATTGTTCTTAATTCTATGTATTAGTGATTTGGGTAATGTGATGTAAGCAGTGAAATAGTTTCAGTTACAGACAAATACAGACCTAATCTCTTATTAATAGATTTTTTTCAATTGAATTTGTACAATATATTTTACAAAACACACACTCAAATTTTGAGTTTTCTGTTATTAATTATCTACTTTATAGCACCTGTAGATATACCACAGTATGATAATTTAATTATACAAACATTTTATATATATACTTTAAGAGCTACCGCTAAATTGTTCAATATATAAAATTATAGTAATCTTGATTTAACTCTCTCTCAGTCTTTCATATGTTGATTGAAGCAGATTAGTGTTATCGCTTTCTGTGCGGTTACCCTCTATCTGAATTTTTCCTCCTATTCTCTTTCTTTCTTATATTTTTTCTGTGTAGCATGTGCTTTTTTTCCCTTTCTTTCTTTATAATAAAAACGTAATGGCCCGTTATTTAGCCTGAGGTGACAACATTCACAAGAAATAAGAATTCAGCGTAAAGCAACTGCCAGATATTGTATTACATTTTTGCATTTCATCCTGACGATTTGGATGCGTTCATTTTTAACCAGAGGCTGTTGCAAGATGATAACGGTTGGAAGATTAAGGAACAAGAGTAAAAACATAGAAAAAAAAATTGCATTTATCGATTGACTCCACCCTGACGTAAAAAACTGAACAAGAACGGCAAAAAACTCGTCAGTATGAAATGCCGTCTTGTTTAACACAAAATAAAAGGATGTTGTTGTTCGGAAAGAATGTCACACAATTTATAAAGTTTATTTCCATGTGCCGGAAGGTTTACGGTTGAAAAGCAAAAAGGCTGTTCTTTTCAAAACAGCTCCCAGCTGGATTTCCTATTTGGATACCTGGTCCCATTTTCGGCCAGACTCATGGCTCCAATTTCTCCTAAATTGTGAACATTACTTTTTTCCCCAGGTTGGAATGTCACCAATTTTCAGACTTTTCAAGGCCCATTTTCTTCTAAAACTAGCCATATAAAGATATTCATCTCTAAGCGGCTTCAATTCAAAGTATTTGCACATTTTCTTTATAGCTTTCCTGAACCTCCCTAACTGATGGGGTGATCCTTTGTTCTTTTACGGACACACACACATGCATGGACCTAAATATTCTGGTTTCCTTTGACCTGTATGTTCACCCACCATTGACACAGTACCACTACTTTGAGTAGCACTGATTTACATCACAGGAAGATTTTAATTATCTTTTTCTAAAGGTGGTGGCCATCATCATGTGACCCTGACTTCATTTGTGAATAAGAGAACTTTTCAAGGAATTGGATGGGTCTTTCTTATAATATATATATATATATATAATATATAAGCATTACAAGCTGTTTAGCTGATATTGGTGACATTGACAAATTTGTGACCTTAATCAGTTTAAATTTGCAATTTTTTTGAGCATTTCTAATCCAATCTTTAAAATATTTATATGGTTGGAAATAAAATAAATTAATCTTTCTAAATATGTAATTTTCATGGGTTTTATCTATTGAATTATATTTTTACAGCGATTTAAGACGGTATTTTTGTTTCGAACAGCCAAAACAAATTTTTTTTTTTTTTTTCGAGACTAAATTTTAGTTGTTAGTTTGCATTGCCAAAATCAAAGAGGGTAATTTTTATCAATATTCTTGAAATTGAACGCACTTAAATAGTAGACACTTTATATATATTGTGTAGGTTGTTTTTTTCTTCTTTGACCTTTGGAAGTGAAACCACTACCAACAAAAGTTGACGCAAGTTCCTTCAAAAAGTATAAGCTAAGCAAAAAAAAGCACTATATCCATAATAGAAGATAGTACTCAGAATTATTTTGATATATAATGTCTATCTATCTCAGTCTGTTCATATCTATCTATCTATCTCAGTCTGTTCATATTCTATCTATCTATCTCAGTCTGTTCATATCTATCTATCTATCTCAGTCTGTTCATATCTATCTATCTCAGTCTGTTCATATCTATACTATCTATCTATCTCAGTCTGTTCATATCTATCTATCTATCTATCTCAGTCTGTTCATATCTATCTATCTATCTCTGTTCATGTCTAAGATGGTAAAATAATTCTCCTTGATCTAACAGTACTGCAAAGGGATAGACACCCTCGCTGTAAGTCTGTTATTGACATTAGGCCGCCCCGCCACTTTACTTTTACTTTACACCACTTGGGGCTTCTTAGCAATGTTTCTATACATTAACATTGAATTGGTCAATGAGAGACCAATAGGGAAAATGCCTTACATTGAGCTACTAACAAAACAACCTTCATACAATCCTACATCACTATAGAGTAGGGTAGGTTGATTTTCAACTTTTTTGGGATATTCAAAATGTAACAAATAAAGAAAGTTGGGTATTGGTATAATAAGTACAGACACCAAAAAGTAGGTTTCTAGCTTGCACCAATTTTTGAGCATTTAGTTTTAAAAAATCGTCTAATATGTAGCCCCTCTGAAATCCTTGTTTTTGAACATTTACATAAGACATTGCTTTTAAAATCTTATAATTTCAATCCAGAAAAATTTGAAAATTCATCTTTTCAAATAGAATGATAGAATAATCAAAAGTACATTTAAAGGTAAATTATAACCCCCACCCCACCCTAATATCTCAAATAATCAGCATTTTACCTCATTAATTGAGCTACGTCATTAATAACGTTGCAATAATATTGTTGCAGTGTTATTTTTCTGTGTTATCATGGACACAAAAGCAAATAAAGTATGAACTTTGCTAGAAACAAAATGAAGGGATGATGATTTTAACATAAGCTACCATTGTAATTTGAACATTTCTTTAAATATCTACTGGTTACAAACGTGTTGATACAGTAGTTTCCGGTGAAGACTGAAAAATAACTGCCTTATAACGAGGTTGAATTTGGTTGAATATTATACTTTCTTAAATAGATATTTTTGCAGCGTTTTTCTTTTTTATTTACTTTTATTTAATCTACCAAGAATTGCATGCTTTTGAATGAGATAAAATCTTTTATTAAGCCTATTTTTTCTTCTCCAAAACTACGGTTAATCTGACCTACTCTTTTTCGGTTAACACTGAGCGAAACTCAAAAACATTCAATTTTGTTTGTATTTTAAATGCGATTGCTCAAACAATGGTAAATTTTATCGAAAATATTTGGTACAATTATTCTTTTAGTTAATTAGCAACTTTCTCCTGTTGAAACTAAGGTTGGTATGAAAATCGACCTACCCTACTGCTCATCCACCTGGGCTTCATCCTGAAGCATCACGCGGTTCGCCACCCACGGCCAACAGGTGGCCCCATTGGGGGAGTCTTACCCCTCTTGCAGAGGTGCAGTCGGTGCATTCTAACGCCCAGCGGAACCCAGTTTCTCCAAACTACGGTTTAATCTGACCTACTTCTTTTTCGGTTAACACTGGGCGAAACTCAAAACATTCAATTTTGTTTGTATTTAAATGTGTTTGCTCAAACGTTGGTAAAGTTTTATCGAAAAAATAATTTGCTACAATTATTCTTTATGTTAATTAGCAAACTTTCTCCGTTTGAACCTCCTAGTGTTGGTATAAAAATTGACCTACCCTACTATAGAGCCTCTCTTAGCAATTTTCTATACATTAACATTGAATTGGAAAATGAGAGGCCAATAGGGAAAATGCCTTACATTGATGCTACTAACAAAACAACCTTCATACAATCCTACATCACTATAGGGCCTCTTAGCAATGTTTCTATACATTAACATTGAATTGGTCAATGAGAGGTCAATAGGAAAATGCTTACATTAAATTTTTTGCAAAACACTGGAGTGTGTAGTGCTTGTTAGTTTTCCATCTATGGGTTAAATAGAAAAAAATAATTGTGGTTTAAAAAACTGAGTTTAAACAAATTGAGTTTGAAGATATCTGAATATCCATCAAGCATGAATAAAATGAAGACATCTTTGGCATAAAATAACCCAACAAGGGTTGACATGCTGTTAAAAACCAACCAACCAACTAACTCTTACACCATTATGGAGCCATCCTAATGAGTGTTCTGTATTTATTAACATTAATGTGTCACATGAGCAGCAAAATAAGAAAAGTACTTTACATTGAGCTACTTTTAATCAGCAATTGTATGTCATAGTACAATAACATTAAAAACAATAAAGTTACTCACTTATAGTTATATTTTGAAAAAAATAAACTTTATACAAAATCCTACACCACAGTGGGACTCCTATGCGATTGTTCTATACATTCAACATAGTGAATTGGTCAACAAGCAGCAAATAGGGAAAATGCCTTACATTGAGCTAGCACTAAAATGACAAAAACATCGCTCTGCTGCAAAAGGTTTAAGAATGATGGCAGATACATAGGGTCCTTATCTAAGATTTTTTTTTTTTCGTCTTTGCCTTTGCTTTTTTTTTTTTTCCTTTTTTTTTCTTTTTTTTTCTTTCCTCCTTCTTTTATCTTTAACCCAACATGGGTTGACATCTGTTAAAAACCATCCAACAAAATCCTACACCACTGTGAAACATCCTAGCAATGTGTCTTACATTCACATTAGTATAGTGAATTGGTCAACAAGCAGCAAATAGGGAAAATGCCTTACATTGAGCTTAGCACTAAAATGACAAAAACATCGCTCTGCCTGCAAAAGGTTTAAGAATGATTGGGCAGATACATAGAGTCCTTATCTAAGAATTTTTTTTTTTTTTTTTTTTTTTCATATTTGACTTCGTTTTCGCTTTCGATTTATTTTTTTTCTCTTTTTTTTTTCTGCCGCTTCTTTATTTTTATTATTCTTCAGTTTGGTTATCAAAGTTTCACTATGGCGCCGTTCTGTCAATGGCCGCTTGTGCCCAAGCTGATTCTTTCTCTCCTGGTTCCATTTTTAGGGCAAATCTTGAATTCCTGGCTTCCACGCCTGAAAGCCTCCCATGGCTCGTCCTGGTAAGCTGAACCTTTTTAAATTCCCGCCTCTTCTCACGCTTGCCGGCTCGCTAATCTCTTCTCGAAATGTTTCTGGTTGCCTTGTCAGACTCTCTCAGGGAGTCCACATGACCGACCCGCTTTATCCAGGGAAGACAACTCCTTTACATTGATTGGCTTGCTTTTTTGCTCTTCAAGTTGCTTCTTTTAATTTCTTTTGTACACTAGAATTCACTTTATTGCTGAAATTGGGTAATGTTTTATTTGGATTCATTCGGACTATTGTCCTCATCTTTAATTGTTAGACTGTACACGTTTCGGCCTTCTTCAGTTATTTTTTCAGGACTGAGAACGCTTCTTGAACTCAGGACGCCCTTCCTCGAACTTGGAACCTCAGTTTGAATCTCGGAACCTCCTTGTTCAGACCTTCCCGCCCTGTCGGCTGGGGCGTAGTAGAATGACCGACTGCAACCTCTCAGAGGGTAAGACTCCCCACATGGAGCCAATCTGTTGGCCGTGGTGGTGACCCGTGATGCTTAAAGATAAACCCAGGTGTTCTTGAGCCAGTCCATGACTTGCAATACCTCCACTGTTGGCCCCTTTTTTGGGCTAGACAGGCAGTCGGATGAGGCCCCCTCCACCAATCGGCTGGCCATGTCAAGCCCTTAGCACCTATATGATTTGCCCAACCCCTATGCCTTATGACAAGCCCCAACCCTTTTTATCAGTATGGGTGCTAGAAGGCGCGTGGCTGAGGGTATATGTCCTGGAATAACGTTAACTCTATCTGATGGTGAGGTTCGCAGTTCTGGGAGGTTTGGAGGATGTAGAGCACCTTTCATCACCATTGCTTTCCCCCCTTTGGTAACACTCTAACCGGAGTTTAGTACCTGTTAGGGTCCCATCTATGGATTAGATAGAAAAATTATTTATAAAAAGATGTATTATCCATTAGAATTGATTATTCAAACTTTACGCATTAAATGACCCACTGAGGTTTGGTATGCCGTAAAACAAACCAAAACCCGGAGCCATTCATACAACTTTGAACCTAACCTTTTATTCAATCCATGGTAATCAAGGACTATTTGCTCGTAAATTCCTACCATAAAATAAATTTTGAACCCCCATTTTATGTCCATGTTTTGTATTAAATGTTTTATTTTTCTTGCACCCGTTAAAAATATATTTACTCGTAAATTCCTGCATAAATTAGCTTGGGCATTTTATGGTAGGAATTTACGAGGTAAAGTTGAAGTGTATAAAAACGAACCCCACTTTAAAACTAAAAGCATTTCTCACAAAAATTAAAAGCTTTTAGAATATTACAACATTTGGGAGTGAATATTAAAATAAATAAAGCGATTATATTTAGTATAATGGTGCAAAAAAAAATAAAACATTTATTGCAAAAAACACCAGACATAAAATGGGGGTTAACAGTTATTTTTATCGGTTAGGAATTTAGAGTACCAATTGTCCTTTATTACCCCAATCCATGAGGTTAGACTGCTTCTCATTCTATTAACTTCTGACCAGATACAAGTTGTTTAATTATCTAGCTTAACCACTTGTACCCAGCATGCTTAAGGAATTAGTCGACCCTATGGATTGAATAAGAAGGTTATGTTTCGAAGTTCTGTGAAGGCTTCCCATTAGGAACCAGAGGCTTCCTGAGTTCAAGAAAGTACCTGAGTCTGACAAGAAAATAGTGGCAAATGGCCGAAACGTTGGTATATAACAAATAAAGATGAGGACAATAGTCTGACTTACCCAATTAATCCAAATATCAAATCTCATCTAAAAATTTCAACAACAAATATCTTGAAGAAGGCTGGAGGGCCACATGGCTGAAACGTATATATAACAATAAAGATGAGGACTAGTCCAATAATCCTAAAAACAAAGCTTCGTCTAAAAAATTCAGAGAAAATAAATCTAACCTAAATTTGGCAGATTTTTTCTTTTTATTTTTTTTCTTGGGAAAGGGGCTTCTTTTTTCATAAAAAAAAAAAAACCATTGGTTTTCCCCTTGTGTCATCTTGACTCATTAGTTGCAATGCCGTTAACAAGCTTATCTAAAAAAAAAAATCAGAGAAAATGATTAAGTCTACTCATAGGATACAGGCTTTTGTCCCTGCTTACCAATTTTATGTGCCATCCTTTAGCCCTTTTCGCAACCAAGAGCGTTGTCCAGCGGAAACCCGGTAATCCTCTGGTAAAGAATCCTCAGTATTGTAAGTTCCTTCATCAATTGGTGCAAATGGACTATGAAAGTATCCAGTGTTTAAGTAGCTAATCAGCAGACAAACAGTCCACGTGACCCCTGGCCTAGTCTTATAAATTTTAGGTGGGGAATTGTAGCATACCTTATATCCCAAAATATTTCCCAACACACTTTTGACTAATAAGAAAGTAAAGTCACGGCGGCGGCCTTAAGTCGGTATCAGCCAAAGTCAGGCCCGAGGGAAGTCTATCCCCTTTTCAATAGCGGCTAGACCAAGGAGATTGCTTTTTAGCAATCTGCGAGGTGGGGCGCCACACCTACCTCAGCTCCTTACTTTACCGCACAGATCCCTGTGCTACGCATACGCTGAGTTGGCGGGGACCGCGAATCGAACTAGCGAACCTTGTGGTTTCTAGCGAACGCCATCTACCGACTGAGCTAACCCGCCCCTAATTGCAGTGAATTAACTTGTAGCTAATACCCATACTCTTATAATGCATTGTTATTCAAAAAGACGGGTAACCTAACACACAATATTTTGGAGGGAAAAAAACAAGTCAATAAATACATTTAATTATACAGCATACAAAAGAGAAAACATATCCCCTCTAATCTCAAACCATAAACAGACTCTAGGTGTTCCAAGAAAAATGAAGCCTTCAAGTAAGAGCGTTTGTCCAGCGGAAAATCCTGTAATGAATCCTCAGTATTCGTAAGTTCCTTCATCAATGATTGCAAGTGTTCTATGTATTAACACAACGCATATGTGCAGTTGTGCAAGCACGTGGTGTGGGTGTAGATAGAGTAAGACCACCCAGAGATGGCGTATGTGTGTGTTCAGGTGGATTTTGTGTGTGTATATATGTATATGAATATCTGGCCGCCATCCTTGGCTAGTTGTAAAGAGAACTTAAAGTAAATAAGTAAGTAAAGTCCCCGAGTTATAGAACCCTTCCGAGTGAATAAGTCCTGTGATATAGCATTCCTTCGGTAAGTGAATGTCCCGTGATATAGAATCCTTCGGTAAGATGAATAAGTCCTGTATATAGAATCTTCGGTAAGTGAATAAGTCCTGTGATTATAGAATCCTTCGGTAAGTGATAAGTCCTGCTGAATATAGAATCCTTCGGTAAGTGAATAAGTTCCGTGATATAGAATCCTCGGTAAGTGATAAGTCCTGTGATATAGAAATCCTTCGGTAAGTGCGATAAGTCCTGTTGATATGAATCCTTCGGTAAGTGAAAGTCCTGTGATATAGAATCCTTCGTAAGTGCGATAAGTCCTGTGATATAGAATTCCTTCGGTAAGTGGATAAGTCCGTGATAGAATCTTCGGTAAGTGGATACGTCCCGTCGATAATAGAATCCTTCGGTAAGTGGATAAAGTCCCAGTGATATAGAATCCTTCGGTAAGTGATAAGTCCCGTGATATAGAATCATTCGGTAAGTGGATCTCCCTGTGATATAGAATCCTTCAGGTAATGGCATACGTCCCGTGATACAATACTACGTCCGTCGTCCAAGAAGATCCAAGTAGTAATGCTAGTATGACCAGAAATGCCAGTATAAATTAATAATATCAGTAGCAGATTGCGACAAGAAAGTTGGTCACATGGTTGTGGCAGTCTATAAGTAGAGAAGCTAACATCGGCACACGCCTTATATCACAAAAATTTCAAAACAGTATATATGTGTTACATGTATGTTTAAATGTGTATGTATAAGTAGGTGTATTGTGTATAGGCGTCATGATACGTCAAAGAAACCATCCAAAACTAAGAAAAGAATTAGATAGATAGAAAGTGTTGATAAGGGCATTTGCCAGCAGAGGGTTCTGAGTTGTTTACAAACAGGAAGGGCAATTAAACCACTAGACAGTAATAAAAGGCACGATAATGAAAATTGTGTGTGGTTCCATAAAGCACAAAGACTTGTCAGATCATGCGGTGGTGATGGAGATCTCTCGTGTGCGACGAGAGTTGATAGCGAGAATTAAGAATTCTTGGGGGATTTGAAAAAAGTCATGTGAGAGTTAGTCAGTTAGTTGCTGGACACCAAAAGTGGGGAACAGTCAGAGTTAGAGTCAGCTTTAGCAGAGGTCCTTAAAGGGAACAGAGGGGCCTTGTGCCCCATCTCATCGTCAATCTCGACTCGAAAAGACATGGGAGATTGGAATTAGAAGCTTATGCGGAGTGACTGAGTGAAGCAATGCGAGTTGTATTACCTCATCCCTGACCATTTTGGATGTTCACCTGAAATTGTTTTGTCTTGTCTTTCTCTCTCTTGCTAATTGATTGTAACCCCTGACGGTTTCCCTGAGGGCAAGAATTATGGACACAAGTGAGGGTCAAGGAACAGACGATCATGGCCAGTTATGCTGAATTGTGCAAGTAGGGATGCGCAGCAAAGCAGATTCTGCAGGCTGCACTCGCCCCCCCCCCCCGCGGGTGGGTTTACATATGAAACGATCACGTGTTTAAGTAGTTAATAGCCTAACATTTATTGACTTGTTGATTTGGTCAGGAATAAACCACGTGACCTTGCTAGTCTATAAAAATTTAGGTGATGAATTTGTAGCACACCCCTATATACAGAAATATTCCAACAGGCCCTTTTTTTTTTTTTGATGAAGCATTTAGTCTTATTTAAAAAATAGACAAAGTATCACGTTAAGAAGTAGGTCCCACCGTGTGGCATACAGAATCTGCACAAAGCGATGATATAGTGTTTTGTTGGTCAGTCTATGCTGATGTTGTTCACAAAAGTAGATGTCCACAGGAGAACTTCACTTATGTGTTCATCCTTGCCTTTCCCAGCAGTTGTCCAGCATGTCTTGTTCATCTTACTCGGATGCGTTTGTGCGATAGAAGCAAGTGGCTATACACCTGCTTTTTTGTGGGTTCCGCTTGCAGATTTGTTTCAGACAGCACCAACAGCATCCTTATGTAGTTTCATATCTAGCTTTTTCTTTGAGCGTTTTGTTTTAAAGGGTCTAAGTGCGTGCACCCATTACAGTAGCACTGACATGTTATTACAGCATGCATAATTTTTCACTATCAGATATATGATTGATAATCTGTCTATAGCAGTTGATTCCCTTTCCTTATGCATATTTGACATCACTTTCTCTAGACGAAGATATTGCTACCTAGGGTATGTGAAATCGTTTGCTAATTTGAGAGGCTAACCATCCAGCTGTGGAGAGTCTCCTTTTTGTTTAAGACATGAACTCCAGTTTTATCTTCTCTTAGGCTTACACATGTGTATATCTAAGAAGCGCCAGAATCATCTGCATAGTCTGCTGTAATAGTCTCTATGGGATATCGCCGGCTTCTTGCCTTTTTTTTTAGAGTGAAGCCTTTTCTTTATGGGACTTCTAATGATATTCAAAGTATGTAACCTAGCGCATATCAAGATATATTATGGTGCTAATGTATGCCCTTGTAGCGACTCCAGTAACACGTCAAATAAATCTGTGTCACCATAATTAATTTTGGTGTCTTTTGTAGAACATCATTGACCTGCGTAAATACGCTGTTTTTGTTTTTTTTTTCTCCTTTTGGAAATCAATTACAGGATGGGGTACAATGTTGGGGTTAGATGACTTTTAGTTGTTTCATAAAAAAAAACTTTCCCACCCCTTTCCTCAAGTTCATAAATTAAACCCCTACAGTTTATTTTATTTATCATACAAAGTCAGTACAGCAGTAAATGATTGTTTCCTTCCATGTGCCTGCTATTCAAAGAAGACATTTATTTGTGTTTTCTCGAGTTGATACTAAACCATTTCAATTTAGGAGATTTTAGTAGTTAAAAGATTTTTAAGTTTTTCTTCTTCTTTTCTTTCATTTTCTCGTCCTTGTTTTTTGTCTTTTTTTTTCCTTTTCCATTTTCCTTTTTTTAGTTTTTCAAATTATTTTTTGTCCTTTTTGTTTTTTCTTTTTCATTCTTTTTTTCTTTTCATTTTTTCTTTCATTTTGTTTGATTTTTGTTCATTTATTAAAAAAAAATTTTTTTTCTTTCATTTTCTTTCATTCTTTTTCTTTAATATTTTTTCTTTTCGTTTTTCTTTCATTTTGTTTGATTTCAACCATTTAATTTTTCTTTTTTTTATTCATTCGTTTTTTTTTCCTTTCCTTCTTTTTTTTGTTTTATCTTGTTTTGTTTTGTTGTTCTTTCATTATTATTTGCATTAGGTTGCAATCCTTTGTTTTACTCCCTAAACCTGACTAAAACTCTTGATACAAAATATTCATAAAAATACTCTTGATAACAAAATATTCATAAAAATACTCTGATACAAAATATCCATTAAAATTCACTCTTGATACAAAATATGTCATAAAAATACTCCTTGATACAAAATATTCATAAAAATACTCTTGATACAAAAATATATTCATAAAATACTCTTGATACAAAAAGATCCATAAAAATTACTCTTGATACAAAATATCCATAAAAATACTCTTTGATACAAAAATATCCATACAATACTTGTGATACAAAGTTAAAATACAAAATACTCATATACATACTCTTAGTTACAAAATATAAAACTCAACAAATACTATTAATGCAAAAATACTCATTCAAATACTCTCAATACAAAAATACTCATTCAAATACTCTTAATACAAAATACAAAATACTCATACAAATACTCTTATTACAAAAACTCATTGTGTCTTTTGTAGAGCATTATTATAGCAGTAAAAAGTTTCTTTAGGGTTGTATTTGCTCCATTCTTGCCTTGTTATTTTGAGTCAAATACTTGGAGAAATCTAAAACAGTTGCCTCTAATCTTTTTTTGCTTCAAAACCCCTTCTACAATTCTTACAAATAGTTAGGGTCTGAGAAGTTGTATAAAACATATCTTAAAACTAACTTAACTACAAGTCACATTCTGTTAAAAAATATATCAAGATCTAAAACTAACTTATTGTTTAGGGAGATTATCTCCCCCTAATTGATTCAACCATATACTCTCTAACAAGGAGGGAAACAAAGACAGGCAGACAAGACTGCCCCCATGTGTGACCACAGAGATGATACACCACACTGTTGATTTCTATCCAAAAACCATCCACTGATATTCCCTGTTAGTGAGAATAAATAAAACATATATATATATATATAAAATTTTTTCTCGTCTTTTGCATTTCTTCGAGTTGCGTCACGCGTCATACACCTTCGCGTGAGTAGATCGCGACTTGCCTTTCAAAAATGGGCGTGCTGATCAGGTGCAAGTTACATAACTAAAAGATTTTTCATCTCCTGTCACATATAAAAAAACATCCATCTTTTCTTCACCCCAAGAGACATCCTGAAATTGTTTTAAAACATCGATAATTAAATTCATCCCATTTTTCGGAACACTTGTTTTTTTTTCAAATTTCTCTATATATATATATAATAATATATATGAGAGAGTTTATAGATGTTTATATGTTTAAATAGAATGTGAACTTGTAGTAAAGTTATTTTTTTGCTTGTGACTATTTCGGTTGACTGCCAGTCTTCTTTTAGGGGATTTTTCCTCTGGTTTATATGGCTACTTACTTGTGGACTACCCCTGCCTGTATTCATCTCTTTTGCCTTTTGATAATGAACACAAGACTTTGCTGTTTTTCAAAGACGTCTTTAATTACCCAAAGCCCAAAAAGGGATTTAACCTCACAGTTGAGAAGAGGTTACCTAGGAAACAGATGACCATTACATCTGCCCCTTTTGACTAAACTTTGCCAAAATCTAAAACTCAGTTTCCTCATAGCTGCACCACTTAGGACACTAACTGTCCTGTCCAATTGATAGCATCCCAGTGATATTTTTCATTATTTTTAGATTAATGTTATAATCACATTAGTTAAATAAGCTCCTGCTAAAAATGGAGTTCAAAAACTGTTTGAAATTATGCAAATATCCCCAGGTGGTCAAAAGTTATGAGAATTTTAAACCCCAAAATTGGGGGTACAAAAGTGAGGACATGATTTTGGACCAATTCAAAACAAGAAATTCAGTAATTTCTTTACCATTCTTTTTTTTTTTTTTTCTTTTTTTCTTTTTTTTTTTTTTGTTGAAACATTTGATTAAACTTGGAATTCTTATGTAAAAATTATGTTCTTCCTGATTCTGCACTCACATTGCATGTATCTATGCTGTAACATATATTTAGAGAATAAAGGGTACAGAATATGAACATTAAAAAAAAAAGAAGCGAAAACAAAAAAAAAAAGTTTACCACAAAGATTATTCAACATTTTCATTTAATTACTGCATGGTATACACATATATAGTATTAATTTAAATACACTTCTTTGCGAATTTTAAAAATGCATTTTTAAATACTTGCTATGTTGTTTTACATACAAGAAATAGAATTGCCTATTACATAAATTATTTTTAAACAAAGGCCTCTCTGTCTTGTTCTGATTATGTTTTTGTTAACATTTTTTAATACTATATCATAGTTGTTTTCTTCAAAAATTGAACATTTAATACTATATCATAGGTGTTTCTTTCAAAAAATTGTAATTTTAATACTATATCATAGTTTTGTTTTCTTCAAAATTGAACATTTTAATACATATATTCAATAGGTTGTTTTCTTCAAAAATTGAACATTTTTTAATTACTATATCATAGGTTTGTTTCTCAAAATTGAACATTTTAATACTATATCATAGGTTTTGTTTTCTTTCAAAAATTGAACATTAATTACTATATCATAGGTTTTGTTTTCTTTCAAAAATTGAACATTTTAATACTATATCATAGGTGTGTTTTCTCAAAATTGAACATTAATTACTATATCATAGAGTTTGTTTCTTTCAAAAATTGAACATTTTAATACTATATCATAGGTTTGTTTTCTTCAAAAATTGAACATTTTAATACTATATCATAGGTTGTTTCTTCAAAAATTTGAACATTTTATATACTATATCATAGGTTTGTTTCTTCCAAAATTGAAAACATTTTAATACTAATATCATCCTAGCCGTTTTGTTTCTTCAAAATTGAACATTTAATACTATATCATAGGTTTGTTTTTCTTCAAAAATTGAACATTTTTAATACTATATCATAGGTTTGTTTTCTTCAAAATTGAAACATTTGACAAAAATTCCTGACAGTTAACTATATTGTGGCGAAATTGAAGAGCCAAAGTTGTTGGACGAGCAGGATTCCCAGCCTCCACAAACAAAGCGCTGTAGGATATGTTGCCTAGTGCAAAGGGAGGAGTGTGCGATGTGTCCCACGGAGGTTTGAACTTGCTACCTCCCGTAGGCTGAAATGCTGTATTGCAGAACCTGGATGAGACGACTTGGAATTTGCATAAGGCGTAACCGAACGGCATAAATAAAACGGACAGTCGCTGATACAGCAAGTGTTTGGATGGCAAGTGAAATCTTGACGACTGCTTATTTGGGTGTCAGGAAGTGAGAGAACATGCTCAGTTGGTAGAGACTGTGCTGACGCCCGGAAAGGAATTACATTTCGTTTCTAGAGAGACTTTGCCAAAAATTAATATTATCTTAAATCTTAGACCATTTCAAAAGAATTATCTAAGTGTCACACATGATATATTCAAATAATTCTGAGAATATCTTCTATTAAGGATATAGGTTCTTTTTTTTTTTTTTTTTGTTCATCTTATACCTTTTGAAGGAATCTGCCATCAACTTCATTAGTAGTGGTTCGCTTCCAAATGTCATAGAAGGTTAAAATTCTTTTCCACAAATTGCATTGAAGGTAAAATTTATGTCTCCAAAGTCTGAGTTAGTTATTCCCTATTAGTCTACTAGCAAGAATATGCGCCCTCCGTTGTGGTTTGTAAGTATCTAAGTTTTAATGTAAGAAATGTAATTAAATTAGGCTAATGATATTAAATAAGAAGCATATAAAAAGATACTCATTTTAATTAATTTCTGTATAAAATTCATTCATAGGATTTATTTTATAAGTTGGAGAATAAAACAATATTAGAGGTCAATATCACCTAGTAATTATTTTTAAACTTGGTTTTGTTAAAGGCCATTCATGGAAATTAATCACACCATATATATGTAAACCTTCTTTCTGTAGTGATATATAAGGACACATTATAGGATTTAAACACACTAAATAACGTGCTGTTTTGAGGCTGTTTAACTCAGATTTTCATAAACATCATTAAATAATAAGATTTGATTCTACCGTTGGTAATTAATGATTTGACTATAATTACTTATTAATAAACTTATGCAATTCCTAAGGTATTGTAACATAAGCAGTGATTTAGTTAAGCTGTTCTTCTAAAATTAACTGTTCAATTTCAAGAAATATTGATGAAGATTATCATCTTTGATTTTACAAAACAAAACAAATGAGTAAATTTTTTAGTCTTCAGAAAAAAATTGTATTTGTGTTTTTTTGAACAAAATACCATTTTAAATTGTGGCTAAAAAAAAATTCACGGTAATAACACATGGAAATTACATATTTAGAAAGATTATTTTATTTTGCTTTCCCAACGCATATAAATATTTTTAAGATTGGATCAGAAATACTAGAGAATTATTATTTTTTATCATATATGTGCTAGAAGCCATGGCTGAGCGGTCTTAGTGTCCTGGTTATAATGTCAAACTCTGTCTTGATTGATGAATCTTCCAATTCTTGGTTGCGGCAATATCAACCTTAGTGGGTCATTTAATGCCGATAAAGTTTTTGAATAAAATCAATTCTCAAATGCGATAATACAATTTTTTATAAATACATTTTCTATTTAACCCAGTAGATGGGCACCCTAACAGTACTACCACTCCGAGTCAGAATGGACCAGGAGGCAATGCGTGCATTGGAAGGGAGTTGCTCCACATTCCCAAACCTCCAGAACTGGAACCTCACCATCAGATTAGAGTTTAACGTCATCCCAGGACATGTAGACCCTCAGCCACGCTTCTAGCACCCATATGATAAAAAGGTTGGGGCTTACCATAAGGCAATAGGGTTGGAAAATCATAATAAGGTGCTAGGGCTTGACGTGACCAGCGATTGATCAGAGCTGCCCGTCTAGCCCAAGATATGGGCCAAAGTGGAGTATGCCAAGTTCTGAAACTGCTTCAAAATCCACCTGGGCTCGTATCCTTAAGCATCACAGGTCGCACCTACGGGCCAACAGGGGCCCCATTGGGCGAGTCTTACACTCTGTAGAGGGCAGTCGCGGACTTTCTAATTTGCCCCAGCTGCACAGGTGGGCCAATTACTTTGGGCTCTGGGTGAGTGTGGAGTACTTCTTCAATACATTACTACAAGTGCCCTCTAGCCTGGAGTTGTAGTACCTGTTTAAGGTCCCATGTATAGGCTTAAATAGAAAAAAAAAAATGAGTTAGAAAAAAATGTTTTAAAAATAAAAATTGAATACCCATCAATAATGAATAAAACTAAACATCTTGCCATAAAAGACCCAACAAGTGTAGACATTGCCGTAAAACACAACTGACTGAAAAAAAAACATTTACTCAACCCTCTACTATGGGCAGGCATGTAACTCAAGGTCAAATTTTAAAAAGTGAATCAGAGTTTTCCTTCTCTTAGATTGTTAATATAATCTCTGATCCAATCCAACATCCTGAAAATGCATACACAAGATAATGAGCTATGTGATCTGTTAATTTATAGATCCACTCTTTTTCAATTCTGTAGCCAGCCAATTTCAGATCGGACCGTCAGTTCTCCCCAGTAAATATGGGATCTTCATCCAATCTTACTGCCTCTGTTTACAAGACTTATGCTTGTATTTGCCATTGGTTAACTATTTATACACTAATAAAAATTAACCCACTGAACTATTGCTGTTATAATAAAAAAGAAAAAAAAAAAAAAACCCACCAAAAAAACACACCGAGTATTTGTACAAACAATATAAAGAAACGTTATAGGTTATTTCCTATATAGCTAACGATGAACAATAGGCGGAACCTACTCTGACATTGATAAAATTATTATTTATTTATTGTTCTACTAGGAAAAAAGAAACAGGTTAGGCGTTAGTTTAATGGCGAAAATAAATAAATTTATCAGTCAAGAGTGGTTCCCCTTTGTTATGTAGACTTATAGGAAATACCGGGAACACTTACCCTAGTCCAGTGGCTTCTCGACGGCGGATCATAATTTCCTTCCTCTTGGTGGAGGTCTCTCAATGTGGTTGGCGTTTAATGACCTTATCAACTCTTGTCGGGTTATTTAATGCCAAATCTTGTTTTTATAATATATATATATATATGGGAGCGCTTGTGCCCAGAAGACCGTGCGACCTGGCGCCTCCTCGTCAAACAAGGAACAAAAAGAAGTTGAAAAGTGAGGAAAGGAAAGCCCCACAGAAAGAGTAGCTAAAAGAAAGGAGAAACAACAGCACCCCCCACACCTACAGAAAGCCATCAGCCTTGTTTACTCTCTCTGGGGGNAAATGACCCACTGAGGTTGATATGCTATAAAACAACCAAACCAAACCAAACCAAATCAATAACCCACA
>CM042178.1:12484002-12629002 GCA_023376005.1 Doryteuthis pealeii
GCTTAATTGAAGTCATACCTAATTTTGAGAATTAATTAGTTAATAATTAGAAAGTTAATTAAATGAATTTTAGGCGGGCATATATGTTCAAATGTAAGGCTAAACGGCATTTTCTCGATTCGTCTAGCCTTACATTTGAACATATATGCCCACCTAAAATTCATCAACTAACTAATTTTCAAAATTAGGTACATTAAGCACATATCCTCCAATATATATATATATATATATATACATACACACACACACACACACACAAGGGGTGAGCTTCTGGTATAATATAACACACACACACACACACACACACACACACACTGTGCCTAATTAAATTATAATCAATATAAGATAATTTTTAAATAATTAAAAAATTCTATTAAACTTGTTCTTTCTGAAATAATAATCTTAATTAATCATCCCATAGCACATCAAAAAACAAGGGGAAGTAACTCTGATTTCTTAGATTTGGCTATTGTTTAATGGCATATCAACCCTTGTGGGTTATTGATTTGGTGGTTTGGTTTGTTTGTTTTATAGCATATCAACCTCAGTGGGTCATTTAATGCCGATAAAGTTTTGAAATAAATCAATTCTTAATGGATAATACAATTTTTTTTATAAATACATTTTTCTATTTAACCCATAGATGGGACCCTAACAGGTATACCACTCCGGGTCAGAGTGGACCAAGGTGCAATGGTGATGATGCTCCCCAAACCTCCAAAACTGGAACCTTAGAGTTTTGTTCCCAGGACATGTAGACCCGCAGCCACCGCCTTCTAGCACCCATATGATAAAAAGGGTTGGGGCTTGCCATAAGGGCAATAGGGTTGGGAAAATCATATAGGTGCTAGGGCTTGATGTGACCAGTGGGTTATTGAATGCCCTTCTGTTTGTTAGTATAAACGATTTATAAGCAATAGTTGGTAGGGAAATATTTGGTAATCCTTAACTTGTTCGTAAATTCCTACCATAAAATAAACTGAATTTCTGTGTGTCTGTTTTCGCCCCGTTATGTGTATTTCTTTTATTGTGTGTTGGATAGAATGGTTAGTTTTTAAAGTGGGGGTTCGTTTTACAATTTAGCCATAAATTGGATCCTCCTTTTGTAATTTTGTTTTTTCGTCGAGATGATTAAAATCTGACATTTTATTTTTAGATACTAAAGAAAAGAATGTATTAACTTTTACTTGTTTCCTACCATAAAATTAGGCTGGGACATTTTATGGTAGGAATTTGAGTAAAAGTTGTTGTAAACGATTTTAAACTAACCACTCTCACAAAATAAAAACTTTTAGAATATACACATTGAAGTGAATATTAAAATAAATAATATATATTTAGTATTGTAAATACGGGTGCAAGAAAAATAAAACATTTTTGCAAAAAAACGGACATAAAATGGGGTTCAGTTTATTTTATGATAATTTGGATTGATGATTAAAATATTTGGGGTTAAACAATAGAGATAACTTTTTATTAAGTTATATGTTTTAATAAGCTGGAAGAAATAATTTTTATTAACTTGCAAACAAATCCATTTGACTCATAGATATGGGTGCTAACAGGTTCTATCAGATCAGATTGGACCTCTAACATCTCTTCTAGTGTCTGGACTCTCTTGGGGAATCAGAAGCCCTGTGTCATAAGCACAGATTTACTTAGAGCGCAGATAGAGTCTCACGACTTACCAAGTCGTGGTCTTGGCCGATCTGACCTATTTCTAATCTAAACCGCTCTCCACCGATTCTCACGGGGATAGGTCAAGCCTTGTCACTCATCTTTCAAGGCTGTGGGCTGCAACTTATCACAGCCATTTTGATTTCTACACTACTGTACATAAATATTAAGAATCTAATAATTATGTAACACAATGAGGAGGGTATTCCACACTCCCCGGGGGTTCTTACATAAAATTTAGCATCATATCCAGGAAACTAAATTTGTAGAAATAATTTTTCTAAACTTCATGGGTATTAATAAATTGGTTGATGATGAGAAGTTAAAAGAGACAGATACACAGATGTTTATAAAGGTGGGAGAGAGATGCTCATATGTATAGAGAGAAAGAGAGAGACACACACACAGATGATTGTAAAGAGTGAGGAAGATAGATGTTTGTAAAGAGGGGGGAGAGATGCTGAAATGTTGAGAGAGAGATACACAGATGTCTGTAAAGAGAGGGGAGAGAGAGAGATACACAGATGTCTGTAAAGAGAGGGAGAGAGAAATGCTCAAATGTTGAGAGAGAGAGAGACACACACACACGTTTGTAAAGAGAGGGGAAGATATATGTTTGTAAAGAGGGGGGCGAGATGCTCAAATGTTGAGAGAGAGAGAGAGAGATACACAGATGTTTGTAAAAAGAGAAAGGAGAGAGATGCTCAAATTTTGAGAGAGAGACAGACAGATGTTTATAAAGAAAGAAGAGAGAGGAGATGAACAAATGTTGAGAGAGAGATACACAGATGTTTGTAAGGAGGGGATAGCGAGAGATGCTAAAATGTTTGAGAGAGAGAGAGATGCTAAAATGTTTTGAGAGAGAGAGATGTTTGTAAAGAAAGAAGAGAGAGATGTACAAATATTTAAAGAGAGAGAGAGATGCTAAAATGTTTTGAGAGAGAGAGAGAGAGAGATGTTTGTAAAAAAAGAAGAGAGAGATGTACAAATATTTAAAGAGAGAGAGAAAAACAGAGATGCTCAAATGTTTTGTCCTAAAATAAAAAAAAAAATAAAAAAAATAAAAAAAGAGTGAAAATAAGTGAATCAAATACAAAAGTTAAAGGTAAAATGATAAGTAAAAATAGGTAAAAAGTCCAAAAGTTATTGATGAAATCAGTCAAGTGCCCTTAACATCTCACCATCAGTCTTGCACTTTATATATTGTTTTTTTTTAATGGCATATCAACCTCGGTGGGTTATTTCCTGCCAACAAAGTTTAGAAATAAACTCGTTCTTGATATGTACTCATTTTTTCTATTTAACCCATAGATGGGACCCTAACAGGTACTACCACTCCGGGTTAGGTTGGACCTAGGAGCAATGGTGATAAAGGGTTGTTCCAGATTTGGAATCTCACCATTAGTTAGAGTTTAACGTCACTCCCAGTACATGAAGACCCTCAGCCACTGCCTTCTAGCACATATATGATAAAAAGGATTGGGGCTCACCATGAGGGGAGAATAGGGTTTGAAAATTTATATAGCTGCTAGGGCTTGACGTGACCAGCTGATTGATCGGAGAAAACCTCTCTGACCGCCCGTCTAGCCTAAGTAAGGTCCAAAGTGCGGTGTTACAAGTCATGGACTGCTCAGCATCAGGACATGAAAATTATATGGTTTCAAGTAACTAATAGTAATAATGATTATTTATATTTAATAATAGTCATTTGTTTGCACACAGTTATATGGTTTCAAGTAACTAATCTTATTATAATGGAGATTGTTGGTTTGTATGTCTGTAACCGAAACTATATTACTATTCAAGTCACAATTCCCTTTGTTATTTACATCACATTCTTCATGATTTTATTTTCATTTAAACCTCAATTATTAATAAAATTGTTTTACATCATTAAGACTGTTGACCATATATACATACTAATAACATGCAATTGTATTTATATATACAAGAAAATAGCGGTTTACAGTGTGAATTGGAAGGCTAATTTGCATTTTGATCTTAAAAATGTGATTTTAATAAATATATGCTTAGTATTATTGATTTCTAATTGCTTAGTTTTATCTTAATGAATATGAGCAAAAATCTCGGGGATAAATCTTAAAAGAAATCCATTAACAAGTAATTACTAATATTATTCTTTACTTTCTATTTTAACTAAATAGTTAAATTAGGAAAATTTACCAATGAAAGACGGGAGTGATGGAAAATGATGGAAGAGTTAGTTTCAAAGTTGTTCTATTTTTCAATCATACCCCCGTCTGTTCCAAATATTTTTATCTGCATTCTTATTCAGTTTCATTAGCCTTTCTAATTTAACATGATATTTTATTAGATTAAAATTTTAATACTTGCACCCAGAGGGTGCATATATTTGCTAGTAGTAATAATGATTATTTATATTTAATAATAGTCATTTGTTTGCACACAGTTATATGGTTTCAAGTAACTAATAATAATAATAATCCTTAGTAAACAATTATACAGTGCTCCTTGTAGAATCAAGATATAATACTCACCTTCACACTAGCGTCCAATTCCGAGACAAAGGCTGACAAGCTTTAACCTATATCAAGCACAAAGCCTCGTTGGGTCTTTCAGCCGGATCTTTCCACTTAAAAACTAACACTCGCTCGTCAGTCGATTCGAAAACTTAAGTCCAACCATTTCTAACCACTGTAAAAGACGTTCTTTTCAACAGAACTTGCCTCTGCATTTATTCTTTTCTGTGGCCAAACCATTTCAGCTAACAGGGGTGACAGCAATCCTACCACTCGCGATCAGGAGGTTGCGACGTGACTGCCTGTCTTCGTGGTCAGTTGGATTAGAGTTTGACTCAGACTAGACACCGCCTACATATGCCACACACCACTCGTCGTCTTTTTGAACAACGAAGACAGGCTGACTCATCAAAGACAGCTGGCTGCTCACCATGCCAGTCATTTCCACTACAGACAAAGGCTGTAACCAAATACAGACCCTGTACTAATGCCCAGAAGTCATGTGTTGGGTATATATTGATCAACTATCCACACTAAACAAGCTTTCAACTAGCATCCATTTGACAAAGGCTGTAACCAAATACAGACCCTGTACTAACGCCCAGAAGTCATGTGTTGGGTATATATTGATCAACTATCCACACCAAACAAGGTTTCAATTAGCATCCATTTGACAGACAAAGACTGTAACCAAATACAGACCCTGTACTAACGCCCAGAAGTCATGTGTTGGGTATATATTGATCAACTATCCACACTAAACAAGGTTTCAATTAGCATCCATTTGACAGACAAAGGCTGTAAACCAAATACAGACCCTGTACTAACGCCCAGAAGTCGTGTTGGGTATATATTGATCAACTATCCACACTAAACAAGGTTTCAATTAGCATCCATTTGACAGACAAAGGCTGTAACCAAATACAGACCCTGTACTAACTCCCATAAGTCATGTGTTGGGTATAAACTGATCAACTATCCACACCAAACAAGGTTTCAATTAGCATCCATTTGACAGACAAAGGCTGTAACCAAATACAGACCCTGTACTAACTCCATAAGTCATGTGTTGGGTATAAACTGATCAACTATCCACACCAAACAAGGTTTCAATTAGCATCCATTTGACAGACAAAGGCTGTAACCAAATACAGACACTGTACTAACGCCCAGAAGTCATGTGTTGGGTATATATTGATCAACTATCCACACCAAAATCAGCAGCCAATTAGAAACCCAGAGAATAAGCTTGCCCAAGATGCATAATGGAAGATGCAAGCCTGCTCTATAAAAAAGCCTCTACCAAATCATTTTAGTATTCTCAACTTGCAATACAACTGAGTACTGAACTGTGTATTCAACTAATTTCCTATTGAAAATGAATAATTTGTAAATAGAACGGTTATATAAATTGTATTGAGTATTGAAGTCAATCAGTACAACAGCAACTGGCTAAACACCATTGAACTAATGCCCAAAACAGCTGGTACTTATGGAACTCATGAATACTCCATTCATGCATTTGGGTGATTCCATTCCTCGAGTTCTGATTTGCTGTTTGGTTTCTGTGGTGTTATGGTGTTTTATAAATAACCTGTCATTTTGCAGTAGGCTTGCAACAAGGTAAGATCCGTATTGGGTTACGGCTTCCTTGTTGCCTTGTCTGCCAATTCTACGGTAATTGGAATCTTTCTACAATGAGTATGATGTTTATTCTACATTGAGGAAAGGAAAAAAGGTCATAAACTCTAGCTATGTCACTAGTGATATTTGCAGAATGGGTGGTAATTCCAATCTTGGTAGTATGAGGGTCAAAGTTGGTAGTGATGTGGGTAGAATACATTGTAGTTTAAGTCGGGATGATGTGGTTGTTGGAATATTTTGTGGACATAATCCGTGCTGCGGTCCACCACTTAAATATAAACTAAGCGAGGTCACGTGGTTTAAACCTCAGCCAATCAACAGCCTGAATATGTGGTTGGTTAACTACTTAATCACTGATACTGACTGACAGATGTCCATTTGTTGGACTTTTTGGTATATAAGGCGTGTGGTATATACCTACTCCTACTTATAGGCTCGCCGATAAGCACGTGACCTGGGAAGGCAACCTCTTAGCCAATCACTGGCAGTGCTGCTGCTGCTGATATTATTATTTATACTGATCTTTTCTGGCCATATTAATCATTACTACTGGGATCTTCTTAGACGACGGAACGTAATATTATATCGCGGGACTTATTCACTTACCAAAGGAATATACCACAGGACTTATTCACTTACCAAGGAATATATCACTTATTCACTTATCAAAGGAATATATCACAGGACTTATTCACTTATCAAAGGAATATATCACAGGACTTATTCACTTATCAAAGGAATATATCACAGGACTTATCACTTATCAAAGGAATATACCACAGGACTTATTCACTTACCAAAGGAATTACCACAGGACTTATTCACTTACAAAGAATATATCACAGACTTATTCACTTATCAAAGGAATATCACAGGACTTATTCACTTATCAAAGGAATATACCACAGGACTTATTCACTTACCAAAGGAATATACCACACCACAGGACTTATTCACTTATCAAAGGAATATATCACAGGACTTATTCACTTATCAAAGGAATATACCACAGGACTTATTCACTTACCAAAGGAATATACCAAAGGAATATACCACAGGACTTATTCACTTAGGACTTATTCACTTACCAAAGGATACTATACCACAGGACTTATTCACTTACAAAGGAATATATCACAGGACTACTTATTTACTTTAAGTTCTTTACAACTGGCCAAGGATGGCGGCCAGATACTTAACAATCTACAGCCCAAGTGACATGATGGTAGTATTAGACTACATTACATGTTCATCTGTATGGCTTTCAAATCACACATAAAGTGAAGCAACGCACAACGTGTCAGCACACCAACTACCACAATACTACCAATCACAGAGACAAGTAATTTGTGACTTGAAATGCTTCTGTTACCCACCGCAAATTAGCATGACCCAAAATATTCACCCCCACCCCCTGGAAAATTTTTAAAGAGAAGCCATTCTTAGCAAATAAAGTCTTTGAAATGTTACATAATTGATGGGTAACCTATCAGTTATGTACAGTAGTGTAGTTGAAATAAAAATTAACAGTTTTATGGGAAAATACAGGGAATTTGATTGATAAGATTTAACCCTGTATTTGACCTCTCTTCTCATAGGACAGTCACTGTGAGACGTAAGTTTAGAAATATCATCAGTTTTTCACAGGGCCCCAAATGAGAAGGAAGAGAGATGGTGTCTCCTGTTCAAAGCCAAGTTCTTCACACGTTTGTCTTAATATTGGGCTTATGAATTAAAATTAAATATGAGCTCTAACGTAAAACAACAAAGTCTTGTGTTCATTAATCAAATACTAAACAAAAACTAAATCTAGTTCAGGGGTCAGTCAATGGCTGGCACCCATTGAGTGTTTACCAATCCAAACTTTAACCTCTTTTTGTTCTTATTTCTTTTTCTACCAAATTCTCAGTAGACCATAAGGATTTCACTACAACAATCTCCAGGGATCAAATAAAGGGTTTGGCTGAAAATCCTCATGGGGGTTACAGAGTACAAGAGACAGGGGGACAATGACCGAATGTTTTGACATTAGGACTAAGAGAAGAAAAGACCTCTTGTTTATTTTTCAGTGTTTACATTACACACACAAAAAAAGCGTCTTTCAAGAGAGCGTATGTGGGGAAGAAATCAGGGCACTGTTAATTGCAAGACTTTAATGAACAGAATTCAGCACTACCCCCTCACCCACCTGGGTTCATGGAGAGACGTGTCCTACTTATGCGTTGACGTATCAAGTGAAACCAGTTTGTACGTAGATAAGAAATCATAACAAATGATGAAATCTTTTTTATCAACAGTTAAATAAAAAAAGGTCATAACAAATGTTTTAAAAGGATGGTTGGTTGGATTTTACGGCATGTCAACCCTTGTTGGGTTATTTTATGCCAGACATTTTGTTTTATTCATTCTTGATGAGTATTGAAAAAAAGTTTTTAACTCAATTTTTTTAAACACATTTTTTAATACTCATTTTTCCTATTTAACCCATAGATGGGACCCTAACAGGCACTACCACTCCAGGTCAGGGTAGACCTGGGAGTAATGGCAATAAAGGGTTTGGTTTGGTTTTTACGGCATATCAACCCTGGTGGGTCATTTAATGCCAACAAAGTTTTTAAATAAATTTGTTCTTAAAGGATAATCAAATTTTGTTTATAACCTCATGTTTTTCTATTTAACCCATAGATGGGACCCTAACAGGTACTACCACTCCGGGTCAGTTGACCTGGGAGCAATGGTGATGAAGGGGTGTTCCACATTCCCAAAACCTCTGAAACTGGAACCTCACCATCAGATAGAGTTTAACATCATTCCCAGGATATGTAGACCCTCAGTCACCACTTTCTAGCACCCATATTATAAAAAGGGGTTGGGGCTCGCCATAAGGGCAATAGGGTTGGGAAAATCATATAGGTGCTAGGGCTTGACGTGACCAACCGATTGATCGGAGCAGGCTTCTCCGACCGCCCGTCTAGCCCAAGATAGGGCCAGAGTGGAGTATTGCAAGTCATGAACTGCTCATCCACCTGGTTCTATCCTTAAGTATCACAGGTCGCCACCCACGGCAAACAGGTGGCCCCATTGGGGAGTCTTACCCCTCTGCAGAGGTGCAGTCGGTGCATTCTAACGCCCAGCCGAAAGGGCGGGGCAATAAAGGGGTACTCTACACTCCATAGCTGGAACTTCACCATTAGATGCAGTATAGCATCATACCCAGGACACTAAGACCTTCAGCCACTGCCTTTTAGCACATATATGTTAAAAAGGGTTGGAGGTTTGCCATAACAGCAATAGGGTTGGGGCAGTCATATAGTGCTAGGGCTTGACATGACCATCCTACTGATCACTCATCTAGCCTAAATAAGGGCCAAAGTGGAGTGTCGCTTGTCATGGACTGATTCCATCCTTAAGCATCTCAGGTAGCTAGCCACGTCTAACAGGTGGCCCCGTTTGGGTGAGGGGAGGTTCTTACCCCTCTGCAGGAGTGCAATCGGTGTATTCTAAAGCCCCAGCTGACAGAGCTGCATAGCTGAAGGGATGAGGGGGAACATACCTTCCTCAAGAGGAAGTCTGGGGGGAGTAGTTAGTTTGTTTTTTTTTGGGGGGGGGATTTTGCCCCTGTGCAGAGGTGCAGTCGGCGTATTCTACAGCCCCAGCCAACAGGAGACAGAATCGTTACAGCATTTTTTTAGAAAGATTTCTTTCTTTTCTCAATTATGATCACAAATATCTTATTATATAATAAAGATTCAGTCTCTGTCTATCTATAACCGAAACTATGTCACTACTAACATCACTATACCCCCAGGAATTGCAAAAGTTTATCAATGCGTATTTAATTTATATTCAAAATAATTAATAAACAAAATAAATCTTATCTATTAACAATGTCTCTATGAAAATCCAAGTTAGACTTACCTCAAAACAGCCCATGTTATTTGTGCATTTAAAATCTGCAATGTGTCTTATATATCACTAAGTTAAAGGTTTACATAATATATGGTGTGGTTGATTTGCATAGTGGTTTTAACAAAACTGGGTTTAATAAATAATTACTTGGTGTTCTTGCTCTCTAATATTATTGTTTTATTCTTTAATGTATTAAAAACAATCTTATGAATAAATTTATATAGAAACCAATTAAAATCTTATAATAATGGACATTATGTAACTGTCTGTATGTAACCGAAACTATGTCACCACTGACGTCATGATTTCCTTAGTTATTTAAGTTATACTCTCAATGATCATGAAATAGTCATTAGTTATTCTTAATTAGCATCTTATTTATTAACAATGTCTATTAAAGTCTAGCTGAGTTAAAACTGCCGGGGAATGTTTGGCAGCTGGTTTGGTTTGGTTTTGTTTTACGGCATATCAACCTCAGTGGGTTATTTAATGCCGATAAAGTTTTGAAATAAATCAATTCTTAATGGATAATACAATTTTGTTTATCAACTCATGTTTTTCTATTTAACCCATAGATGGGACCCTAACAGGTACAACCACTCCGGGTCAGAGTGGACCAGGGAATTGGCAGCTGGAGTACCTACATGACACCATTTTAGTTAATGAAGTAGTTGACTGATTTTAACAGCATGTCAAACCATCTAGGGTTATTTCATGCTTAGCAACAAGGGAACCATATACATCATATGTTCCGCCCTGTGGCTGGGGCTGTTGAATACGCCGACGGCAGAGGGTTTAAATCTGTAGAGGGGTAAAATCACCCACAATGGGGTAACCTGTTGGCCATGACTGGGGACTTGTGATGTTCAAGTATGGAATCCTGGTGGTTCAGCAGTCCATGACATGCAACACTCCACTTTGGCCCTTACTTAGGCTAGACAGATGGTCAGTTTGGTTTGGTTTGTTTTACGGCATATCAACCTCAGTGGGTCATTTAATGCCGACAAAGTTTTGAAATAATTCATTCTTAATGGATACCAATTTTTTATTTATAAACACATTTTCCTATTTAACCCATAGATGGGACCCTAACAGGTACTACCACTCCGGGTCAGAGTGGACCAGGGAGCAATGGTGATGAAGGGTGCTCCACATTCCCCAAACCTCCAAAAATTGAACCTCACCATCAGATAGAGTCTAACTTCATACCCAGGACATGAAGACCCTCAGCCACCGCCTTCTACCACCCATATGATAAAAAGGGTTTGGGGTTTGCCATAAGGGCAATAGGGTTGGGGCAATCATATAGGTGCTAGTGCTTGATGTGGCCAGCCAATTGACCACCCTTCTCGCCTAAGTAAGTACTAAAGTGGAGTGTTGCATGTCATAGACTGCTCAGCCACTAGGATTCCATCCTTAAGCATCATGGGTCATGGCTCAAGAATCACTTCACCATTTTATGTAGTTTAACATCATACCGAGGACATTAAGACCCTCACCCACTGCCTTCTAGCAGATAAAAAAGAGTTGGAAGTTTGCCATAAGCAGAACACAGTTGGGACAATCATATCAGTACTAGGGCTTGACGTGACCAGCCGATTGGTTAGAGGGGGCTTCTCTGACCACAAGTCTAGACTAAGTAAGGGCCTAAGTGGAGTGCTGCATGTCATGGACTGCTTAGCTCCCAGGTTTCTGTCCTTAATCATCATAGTTCGCCACCTATGGCTAACATGTGGGCCCCATTGGAGGCAGTTTACCCCTCTGTAGGCCCCACCGACAGGGCGGTATTTCTATTTAATAATAGTCATTTGTTTACACTAAATTCAAGTAATTAAATCTTTTTTTAAAACAAATATAAGGTTTCAAGTAACTATTCCTATCTAATAACAATACTCATTTGTTTGTGTGTATGTGTATATATATATATACTAGCAGCAGTTACCCGGCTAAGCCCGGGTAGAGGAGATAAAAACAAGGTTTAATAATCGTTTGCAGATCTATTACTACTGAATAGAGTTCAATCCTCGAAGGATGACCCATAAAAATCAACACGTACAAACGATCTTAATTTAATCCTGTCTGGTGGGAGGTCAGGGAATTTTCTTTTCGTCAAATTTGAGGGGATGACATCATATGCAAATCGGTCGGAAAATGAAAACACATTACAGGTGACCTAGAAAAAACAGAACCCAAATTATTTATTTTCCCATTAAACTAACCCTAAACCCCACCCCTAACCCTAAAACCCCCTAGTTAAAATTAACAGTTTTATTACAAAATTTATGGGTTCTGTTTTTTCTGGGTCACCCTAAATTTTCCGACCGATTTGCAAGTTTAGCCCATCACATAATGATATAGTAAGAAATTATAATTCAATGATTAAATATATCTTTTTTAAATAAAATATAAATGACATGATTTGCTAAACTTCAAACTAATATTTGAAAAAGAAAAAAAAAAGAATAAAGTAATCAAATTTATGTAAAATGATAAATAATCTTTAAAAATAACATTATTAATTCAAAACATAGCCGATCGAATATAGTATACTTTACTATAATAATTATAGTAAAGTATACTATATCATAAATTTGATAACAATTTGAGTTTTCAGGTATTTCCGTGAAATGTATTAGGTAATCTAATGGTATTATCTCTTGCGCACTATTCTACATTAGTATCATGATTTTATTTGTATTTCTAATATTAAAATAAATAAATTAACGCGATTATGAAAAATAAAAAAAAGGTTTTGTTTACAATTGACGAACGACGGAAATTTATAAAACAAAGTTGATTTGTCGCTAAATGTTTTCATTTGATTTATTATTTAATTCACTGTAAAAAAATTCAATGTATGAAAAGACATACTAATTACATATTTAGAAAGATTTTTTTCTAACCAAATAAATATTTTTAAGATAGAAACAGAAATATGCGATAAATAAGATTTGATTTTATGTTAAAATTTTAGTATGAAAAAACTATACTACGAATTCTAGGCTGACTGAAGCAAAATATAATTTTTTTAACTCGCTGTAAAAAATAATTCCATTGATAAAAACTCAATCAAATTACATATTTAGAGAGATTATTCAATTCTCTTTCGAACCATATAGATATCTTAAAGAAGATTGAACCGTAAATAGGCAAGAAAAAAGATGGACCGTTATTCCTCTTTCAAAAACGTTTTGAGTTTCACTTGATATATTTAATCATATTATTCTAAGAATCCCCTTTTTTTAATCGCTTTGGAGGATTTTTTTCAAAAACTTTTTCGTGTGTAAGAGTATTTTAAAATCAGTTTTTGTAATTGCTAATTCACATATTAATTTAAATTTGATTCGCTGATTAAAAATGGATATATTTTATTCTAAGAAATATGAAAGCATTCGTAAAAATATTGATAAAAAGGTTTTCATTTTTCTTTTTTACATAAACAAATGCATTCAACAACACAGTAGAAATAGAGCGTACATACGGACGGGCAGCAGGGTGGGGTGTGCCTGCTGATTGTAGCTGGAATATCAGCAGTAGCTGCTATTTTATAGATTTCGAAAAATCGTTTGATTTTGGTTTAATTAATTAATTATATCCCTTAATCAATAAAAATCAATAACCAAATTTGGAGTGTTTCTTAGAACGATATCAATGTGTATGCAAGATTTTAAATCTGAGTGACCTCCCGTTTTGGAGTTATACGTCAACACGTGCATAGCAAAATCTCTCCTTTATATATTAGATATATATATATTTCAAACATGATTTATTTAATGGCATAACAACTCCTTTTATGATATTTAATATGAAATTTGTCTATAATCATTTGCTTGAATACAGTTATCTATATATATACATATATAAAGGGGAGTTGTGCATATGTATGTCCGGAGGAAACTTCAAAAATAAAACAATTAACAACAAAGTAACCCATAACTCAATAAGTCCTGGGCCTGATAAATAGATGGCGCCACTAATAAAAAAATCCATATGATTTTTATAAAGTACTAACCTTCAAATGGCACATGTCAAAATTTGAGCCCAATCGGATTATTAGTTTACAAATTACAGTTATTTACGTGAAGCTCCTGTTGCAAATTTTCAAAACAATGGAAAAATCTGAATTTCATGTGTTGATTAATCTTTGATTTCTTATGAGAAAAAATACTGTTCAAGCAAAGCAATGGCTTGATAAGTATTAATCAGACTTTGCTCCATTGGAAACAATGGTTACAAGGTGGTATGCTGACTTTAAACGTGGTTGCACAGACACAAATGATACTGAACGCTCAGGTAACCCAAATTTGGCAGTTGTCACGGAAAACACCAAAAAACTCCACAAATTCCTTTTGGCCAATCGTAAATTTAGGTTGCGTAAGACAGCAGAAGAGCTGAAAATATCAGAAGGCAGTGTATTCACCCTTTTGCACGAACATTTGTCTATGAGAAGTGGGTGCCGCGTTTGATCAAAGTCGATATAAAACAACAACGCGTCAACGAATTAGAGCATTGTTGGCAACTGTTTCAATGCAACAAAAAGGAGTTTTTGCATAATATGTGACAATGGATGAAACATGGATCCACCACTTCACTCCAGAGTTAAATCGTCAGTCAGCTGAGTGGACAGCAGCAGGTGAAAACCGTCCAAAGCAACCAAAAACACAAACATCAGCAAGCAAGGTTTTGGCCTCCGTATTTTGGGACATGCAAGGTATTTTGTTCATCAATTACCTTGAGAAAGGAAGAACCATCAATAGCGAATATTAAATAGCATTATTGGTGCGTTTGAAGGAAGAAATCACAACAAAAAAAAATAGCCACAAATGTAGAAGAAAACCTACTCTTTTACCAAGACAATGCACAATATCACAAGTCAATCACAACAATGTTAAAACTACATGAATTGCAATTCGAATTGCTTCTGCACCCACCCTATTTTCCAGATCTGGCCCCCAGCGACTACTGCTTGTTTGCAGACTTCAAAAGAATGCTCCAGGGAAAGTGATTTGGCTCCAGTGAAGAAGTACTATTCAAAACTGAGGCATATTTTGAGTCCAAAGACAAATCTTTCTACAAAAAAGCATCAAATTGTTAGAGAAGTGTTGGAATCCGTGTATCACCCTAGAAGGAGACTATGTTGATGAATAAAGTTGAATTTTACCTAAAAATTGTTGTTTTATTAGTTAGGCCCGGGACTTATTGAGGGATGTGTTAAATATATATATATATATATATATATATATATATATATTATATATATACACATTCACTATCACTAGATCTTGGTTTTTGTGCAAAAATAATGAAGATTTTATATTTCTCTGGGAAGATATTTAAAAATTAGGATTGGAATAGTAAGAAAAGGGAAAGTCATTAGCTTGTGTTTGTGCATGTGATTAAAATGTAAATCAATTAAGTAAGACCAAAACAATTCAATGGATCTGCGAGACTAACTTTTCATTATACCTTCTTACCCAGCACACTGGGTCAGCCAATTCTAGTAAGATATTAAGTTATTCTTATGCAATACAAAGAGGTTGCGTTGGCTCTGGTGGTTAGTGGATAGGTAGCGTTGAATTTTTGTAGTATTACCTCTTTACTTCTTCTATTCTCTTGCTGTTTCATCTTCTAGCATCTTCTTCTAAACATCTCGACTTCGTCTGGTGACTTCATCTTTGGTGGTTGGTGAATGTCTTGGTAACAAGACTGATCTAGAAGAAAAAATGAGCTAAGTGCGACTGACCACCAAGATGAAAATCACCAAGACGAAGTCAGATGTTAGAAGAAGATGCTAGAAGATGAACAGCAGAAGAATAGAAGAAAGTAAAGAGGTATACTACAAAAATTCAACCTACCTACCAACTAACCAACCAACCAACCAACCTCTTGTATTGGATAAGAATACTTAATATCTTACTAGAATTGGCTACCCAGTGTTGCCTGGTAGAAGGGTATAATGAAAAGTTAGTCTCGCAGATCCATTGATTGTTTTGGTCACATAATTGATTTACATTTTAATCACAAACACAAGCAATGATTCCCTTTTCTTACTATTCCAATCCTAATTTTTAAATATCTTCCCAGAGAAATATAAAATCTTCATTATTTTTGCACAAAAACCAAGATCTAGTGATAGTGAATGTGTATATATATATATATATATATATATATATATATATATATATATATTTAACACATCCCTCAATAAGTCCGGGCCTAACTAATAAAACAACAATTTTTAGGTAAAATTCAACTTATTCATCAACATAGTCTCCTTCTAGGTGATACACGGATTCCAACACTTCTCTAACAATTTGATGCTTTTTTGTAGAAAGATTTGTCTTTGGACTCAAAATATGCCTCAGTTTTGAATAGTACTTCTTCACTGGAGCCAAATCACTTTCCCTGGAGCATTCTTTTGAAGTCTGCAAACAAGCAGTAGTCGCTGGGGGCCAGATCTGGAAAATAGGGTGGGTGCAGAAGCAATTCGAATTGCAATTCATGTAGTTTTAACATTGTTGTGATTGACTTGTGATATTGTGCATTGTCTTGGTAAAAGAGTAGGTTTTCTTCTACATTTGTGGCTATTTTTTTTTGTTGTGATTTCTCCTTCAAACGCACCAATAATGCTATTTAATATTCGCTATGATGGTTCTTCCTTCTCAAGGTAATTGATGAACAAATACCTTGCATGTCCCAAAATACGGAGGCCAAAACCTTGCTTGCTGATGTTTGTGTTTTGGTTGCTTTGGACGGTTTTCACCTGCTGCTGTCCACTCAGCTGACTGACGATTTAACTCTGGAGTGAAGTGGTGGATCCATGTTTCATCCATTGTCACATATTTGTGCAAAAACTCCTTTTTGTTGCATTGAAACAGTTGCCAACAATGCTCTAATTCGTTGACGCGTTGTTGTTTTATATCGACTTTGATCAAACGCGGCACCCACTTCTCATAGACAAATGTTCGTGCAAAAGGGTGAATACACTGCCTCTGATATTTTCAGCTCTTCTGCTGTCTTACGCAACCTAAATTTACGATCGGCCAAAAGGAATTTGTGGAGTTTTTTGGTGTTTTCCGTGACAACTGCCAAATTTGGTGACCTGAGCGTTCAGTATCATTTGTGTCTGTGCAACCACGTTAAAGTCAGCATACCACCTTGTAACCATTGTTTCCAATGGAGCAAAGTCTGATTAATACTTATCAAGCCATTGCTTTGTTGAACAGTATTTTTTCTCATAAGAAATCAAAGATTAATCAACACATGAAATTCAGATTTTTCCATTGTTTTGAAAATTTGCAACAGGAGCTTCACGTAAATAACTGTAATTTGTAAACTAATAATCCGATTGGGCTCAAATTTTGACATGTGCCATTTGAAGGTTAGTACTTTATAAAAATCATATGGATTTTTTATTAGTGGCGCCATCTATTTATCAGGCCAGGACTTATTGAGTTATGGGTTACTTTGTTGTTAATTGTTTTTATTTTTGAAGTTTCCTCCGGACATACATACACACAACTCCCCTTTATATATGTATATATATAGATAACTGTATTCAAGCAAATGATTATAGACAAATTTCATATTAAATATCATAAAAGGAGTTGTTATGCCATTAAATAAATCATGTTTGAAATATATATATATCTAATATATAAAGGAGGATTTTGCTATGCACGTGTTGACGTATAACTCCAAAACGGGAGGTCACTCAGATTTAAAATCTTGCATACACATTGATATCGTTCAAGAAACACTCCAAATTTGGTTATTGATTTTATTTGATTAAGGGATATAATTAATATAATTAAACCAAAATCAAACGATTTTTCGAAATCTATAAAATAGCAGCTACTGCTGATATTCCAGCTACAATCAGCAGGCACACCTCACCCTGCTGCCCGTCCGTATGTACGCTCTATTCTACTGTGTTGTTGAATGCATTTGTTTATGTAAAAAAGAAAAATGAAAACCTTTTTATCAATATTTTTACGAATGCTTTCATATTTTCTTAGAATAAAATATATCCATTTTTAATCAGCGAATCAAATTTAAATTAATATGTGAATTAGCAATTACAAAAACTGATTTTAAATACTCTTACACACGAAAAAAGTTTTTGAAAAAAATCCTCCAAAGCGATTAAAAAAAGGGGATTCTTAGAATAATTGATTAAATATATCAAGTGGAACTCAAAACGTTTTTGAAAGAGGAATAACGGTCCATCTTTTTTCTTGCCTATTTACGGTTCAATCTTCTTTAAGATATCTATATGGTTCGAAAGAGAATTGAATAATCTCTCTAAATATGTAATTTGATTGAGTTTTTATCAATGGAATTATTTTTACAGCGAGTTAAAAAAATTATATTTTGCTTCAGTCAGCCTAGAATTCGTAGTATAGTTTTTTCATACTAAAATTTTAACATAAAATCAAATCTTTTTATTGCATATTTCTGTTTCTATTTAAAAATATTTATTGGTTAGAAAAAAATCTTTCTAAATATGTAATTAGTATGTCTTTTCATACATTGAATTTTTTTACAGTGAATTAAATAATAAATCAAATGAAAACATTTAGCGACAAATCAACTTTGTTTTATAAATTTCCGTCGTTCGTCAATTGAAACAAAACCTTTTTTTTATTTTTCATAATCGCGTTAATTTATTTATTTTAATATTAGAAAATACAAATAAAAAATGTAGAATAGTGCGCAAGAGATAATACCATTAGATTACCTAATACATTTCACGAAATACCTGAAAACTCAAATTGTTATCAAATTTATGATATAGTATACTTTACATAAATTATTATAGTAAAGTATACTATATTCGATCGGCTATGTTTTGAATTAATAATGTTATTTTTAAAGATTATTTATCATTTTACATAAATTTGATTACTTTATTCTTTTTTTTTTCTTTTTCAAATATTAGTTTGAAGTTTAGCAAATCATGTCATTATATTTTTATAAAAAGATATATTTAATCATTGAATTATAATTTCTTACTATATCATTATGTGATGGCTAAACTTGCAAATCGGTCGGAAAATTTAGGGTGACCCAGAAAAAACAGACCCATAAATTTTGTAATAAAACTGTTAATTTTAACTAGGGGTTTTAGGGTTAGGGGTGGGGTTTAGGGTTAGTTTAATGGGAAAATAAATAATTTGGGTTCTGTTTTTTCTAGGTCACCTGTAATGTGTTTTCATTTTCCGACCGATTTGCATATGATGTCATCCCCTCAAATTTGACGAAAAGAAAATTCCCTGACCTCCACCAGACAGGATTAAATTAAGATCGTTTGTACGTGTTGATTTTTTGGGTCATCCTGCGAGGATCAAAATACTATTCAGTAGTAATAGATCTGCAAATGATTATTAAACCTTGTTTTTATCTCCTCTACCTGGGCTTAGCCGGGTAACTGCTGCTAGTATATATATATATATACACATACACACAAACAAATGAGTATTGTTATTAGATAGGAATAGTTACTTGAACCTTATATTTGTTTTAAAAAAAGATTTAATTACTTGAAACTATATAATTTAGTGTAAACAAATGACTATTATTAAATAGAAATACCGCCCTGTCGGTGGGGCTACAGAGGGGTAAACTGCCTCCAATGGGCCCACATGTTAGCCATAGGTGGCGAACTATGATGATTAAGGACAGAAACCTGGGAGCTAACAGTCCATGACATGCAGCACTCCACTTAGGCCCTTACTTAGTCTAGACTTGTGGTCAGAGAAGCCCCTCTAACCAATCGGCTGGTCACGTCAAGCCCTAGTACTGATATGATTGTCCCAACTGTGTTCTGCTTATGGCAAACTTCCAACTCTTTTTTATCTGCTAGAAGGCAGTGGGTGAGGGTCTTAATGTCCTCGGTATGATGTTAAACTACATAAAATGGTGAAGTGATCTTTGAGCCATGACCCATGATGCTTAAGGATGGAATCCTAGTGGCTGAGCAGTCTATGACATGCAACACTCCACTTTAGTACTTACTTAGGCGAGAAGGGTGGTCAAATGGCTGGCCACATCAAGCACTAGCACCTATATGATTGCCCCAACCCTATTGCCCTTATGGCAAACCCCAAACCCTTTTTATCATATGGGTGGTAGAAGGCGGTGCTGAGGGTCTTCATGTCCTGGTATGAAGTTAGACTCTATCTGATGGTGAGGTCAATTTTTGGAGGTTTGGGGAATGTGGTGAACCCTTCATCACCATTGCTCCCTGGTCCACTCTGACCCGGAGTGGTAGTACCTGTTAGGGTCTCATCTATGGGTTAAATAGGAAAATGTGTTTATAAATAAAAAATTGGTATCCATTAAGAATGAATTATTTCAAAACTTTGTCGGCATTAAATGACCCATGATGTTGATATGCCGTAAAACAAACCAAACCAAACTGACCATCTGTCTAGCCTAAGTAAGGGCCAAAGTGGAGTGTGCATGTCATGGACTGCTGAACCACCAGGATTCCATACTTGAACATCACAAGTCCCCAGTCATGGCCAACAGGGTACCCCATTGTGGGTGATTTTACCCCTCACAGATTTAAACCCTCTGCCGTCGCCTATTCAACAGCCCCAGCCGACAGGACGGAACATATGATGTATATGGTTCCCTTGTTGCTAAGCATGAAATAAACCTAGATGGTTGACATGCTGTTAAAATCAGTCAACTACTTCATTAACTAAAATGTGGTCATGTAGGTACTCCACTGCCAATTCCCTGGTCCACTCTGACCCGGAGTGGTTGTACCTGTTGGGTCCCATCTATGGGTTAAAAGAAAAACATGAGTTGATAAACAAAATTGTATTATCCATTAAGAATTGATTTATTTCAAAACTTTTACGCATTAAATAACCCACTGAGGTTGATATGCCGTAAACAAAAACCAGACCAAACCAGCTGCCAAACATTCCCCGGCAGTTTTAACTCAGCTAGACTTTAATAGACATTGTTAATAAATAAGATGGTAATTAAGAATAACTAATGACTATTTCATGATCGTGAGTAGTATAACTTAAATAACTAAGGAAATCATGACGTCAGTGGTGACATAGTTTCGGTTACAGACAGACAGTTACATAATGTCCATTATTATAAGATTTTAATTGGTTTCTATATAAATTTATTCATAGGATTGTTTTTAATACATTAAAGAATAAAACAATAATATTAGAGAGCAAGAACACCAAGTAATTATTTATTAAACCCAGTTTGTTAAAACCACTATGCAAATTAACCACACCATATATTATGTAAACCTTTAACTTAGTGATATATGACACATTGCAGGATTTTAAATGCACAATAAACATGGGCTGTTTGAGGTAAGTCTAACTTGGATTTTCAGAGAGCATTGTTAATAGATAAGATTTATTCTGTTTATTAATTATTTTGAATATAAATTAAATACGCATTGATAAACTTTTGCAATTCCTGGGGGTATTGTGATGTTAGTAGTGACATAGTTTCGGTTATAGATAGACAGAGACTGAATCTATCTATTATTATTATAATAAGATATTTGTGATCATAATTGAGAAAAGAAAGAAATCTTTCTAAAAAAATGCTGTAACGATTCTGTCTCCTGTTGGCTGGGGCTTTAGAATACGCTGACTGCACCTCTGAAAAAATCCCCCCCCCCCAAAAAAAAACAAACAAACTAACTACTCCCTCCAGACTAATACTCTTGAGGAAGGTATGTTCCCCTCATCCCTTCAGCTATGCAGCTCTGTCAGCTGGGGCTTTAGAATACACTGATTGCACTCCTGCAGAGGGGTAAGAACCTCCCTCACACCAAACGGGGCCACCTGATAGACGTGGTTAGCTACCTGTGATGCTTAAGGATGGAATCAGTCCATGACAAGCGACACTCCACTTTGGCCCTTATTTAGGCTAGATGAGTGGTCAGGGAGGCCCCCTCTATCAGTAGGATGGTCATGTCAATCCCTAGCACTTATATGATTGCCCCAACCCTATTGCTGTTATGGCAAACCTCCAACCCTTTTTATCATATATGTGCTAAAAGGCAGTGGCTGAAGTCTTAGTGTCCTGGGTATGATGTTATACTGCATCTAATGGTGAAGTTCCAGCTATGGAGTGTAGAGTACCCCTTTATCGCCCCGCCCTTTCGGCGGGGCGTTAGAATGCACCGACTGCACCTCTGCAGAGGGGTAAGACTCCCCCAATGGGGCCACCTGTTTGCCATGGGTGGCGACCTGTGATACTTAAGGATAGAACCCAGTTGGATGAGCAGTTCATGACTTGCAATACTCCACTTTGGCCCTATCTTGGGCTAGACGGGCGGTCGGAGAGGCCTGCTCCGATCAATCGGTTGGTCATGTCAAGCCCTAGCACCTATATGATTTTCCCAACCCTATTGCCCTTATGGCGAGCCCCAACCCCTTTTTATCATATGGGTGCTAGAAGTGGTGACTGAGGGTCTACATATCCTGGGAATGACATTAAACCTATCTGATGATGAAGTTCCAGTTTTGGAGGTTGGGAAATGTGTAGCACCCCTTCATCACCATTCTCCCAGGTCAACTGACCCGATGGTAGTACCTGTTAGGTCCCATCTATGGGTTAAATGGAAAAACATGAGGTTATAAACAAAATTGATTATCCTTTAAGAACGAATTTATTTTAAAACTTTGTCGGCATTAAATGACCCACCAGGGTTGATATGCCGTAAAAACCAAACCAAACCTTTATTGCCATTACTCCCAGGTCTACCCTGACCTGGAGTGGTAGTGCCTGTTAGGGTCCCATCTATGGGTTAAATAGGAAAAATGAGTATTAAAAAATGTGTTTAAAAACTTTTTTTCAATACTCATCAAGAATGAATAAAACAAAATGTCCGGCATAAAATAACCCAACAAGGTTGACATGCCGTAAAATCCAACCAACCATCTTTAAAACATTGTTATGAACTTTTTTTATTTAACGTTGATAAAAAAAGATTTCATCATTTGTTATGATTTCTTATCTACGTACAAACTGGTTTCACTTGATACGTCAACGCATAAGTAGGACACGTCTCTCCATGAACCCAGGTGGGTGAGGGGTAGTGCTGAATTCTGTTCATTAAAGTCTTTGCAATTAACAGTGCCCTGATTTCTTCCCCAACATACGCTCTCTTGAAAGACGCTTTTTTTTTTTTGTGTGTAATGTAAACACTGAAAAATAAACAAGAGTCTTTTCTTCTCTTAGTCCTAATGTCAAAACATCTCGGTCGTTTTCCCCAACCCCTTTCTCTTGTACTCTGTAACCCCCATGAGATTTTATCAGCCAAACCCTTTATTTGATCCCTGGAGATTGTTGTAGTGAAATCCTTATGGTCTACTGAGAATTGTAGAAAAAGAAATAAGAACAAAAAGAGGTTAAAGTTTGGATTGGTAAACACTCAATGGTGCCACCATTGACTGACCCTGAACTAGATTTAGTTTTTGTTTAGTATTTGATTAATGAACACAAACTTTTTGTTTACGTTAGAGCTCATATTTAATTTTAATTCATAAGCCCAATATTAAGACAAACGTGTGAAGAACTTGGCTTTGAACAGGAGACACCATCTCTTCCTTCTCATTTGGGGCCCTGCTGAAAAACTGATGATATTTCTAAACTTACGTCTCACAGTGAACTGTCCTAGGAGAAGAGAGGTCAAATACAGGGTTAAATCTTATCAATCAAATTCCCTGTATTTTCCCATTAAAACTGTAATTTTTATTTCAACTACCACTACTGTACATAACTGATAGTTACCCATCAATTATGTAAACATTTCAAAGACTTTAATTTGCTAAGAATGGCTTCTCTTTAAAAATTTTCCAGGGGGGGGGTGAATATTTTGGGTCATGTTAATTGCGGTGCGGTACAGAAGCATTTCAAGTCACAAATTACTGTCTCTGTGATTGGTAGTATTGTGAGTTGGTTTGTTGCTGACACGTTGTGCGATTTGCTTTCACTTTATGTATGATTTGAAGCCATAAGATGAACATGTAATGTAGTCTAATACTACCATCATGTCACTTGGCTGTAGATTGTTAAGTATCTGGCCGCCATCCTTGGCCAGTTGTAAAAGAACTTAAAGTTAAATAAGTAATCCTGTGATATATTCCTTGGTAAGTGAATAAGTCCTGTGGTATAGTATCCTTTGGTAAGTGAATAAGTCCTGTGATATATTCCTTTGATAAGGAATAAGTCCTGTGATATTTTCCTTGATAAGTGAATAAGTCCTGTGGTATATTCCTTGGTAAGTAGCAATAAGTCCTGTGGTATATTCCTATTGGTAAGTGAATAAGTCCTGGGTATATTCCTTTGGTAAGTGAATTAAGTCCTGTGGTTATATTCCTTTGGTAAGTGAATAAGTCTGTGTATATTCCCTTTGATAAGTGAATAAGTCCTGTGATATATTCTCTGGTAAGTGAATAAGGCCTGTGGTATATTCCTTGGTAAGTGAATAAGTCCCGCATATAATATACGTTTCCGCTCGTCTAAGAAGATCCCAGTAGTAATGATTAATATGGCCAGAAAAAGGTCAGTATAAATAATAATATCAGCAGCAGGGCATTGCCAGTGATTGACATTAGGAATCCTACCCAGGTCACATGCTTATCGGCGAGCCTATAAGTAGCGAGTAGCGTATCTACCACACACCTTATATCACCAAAAAATCCAACAAATGGACATCTGTCAGTCAGTATCAGTGATTAAGTAGTTAACCAACCACATAATCTCAGGCTGTTGATTGGCTGAGGTTTAAACCACGTGACCTCGCTTAGTTTAATTAAGTGGTGGACCGCCAGCACGGATATATCCACAAAATATTCCAACAACCACATCATCCCGACTTAAACTACAATGTAATTCTACCCACATCACTACCAACTTTGACCCTCATACTACCAAGATTGGAATTACCACCCATTCTGCAAATATCACTAGTGACATAGCTTAGAGTTTATGACCTTTTTTCCTTTCCTCAATGTAGAATAAACAATCATACTCATTGTAGAAAGATTCCAATTACCGTAGAATTGGCAGACAAGGCAAACAAGGAAGCCGTAAACCAATACTGATCTACCTTGTTGCAAAGCCTACTGCAAAATGACAGTTATTTAAAACACCATAACACCACAGAAACCAAACAGCAAATCAGAACTCGCAGGAATGGAATCACCCAAATGCATGAATGGAGTATTCATGAGTTCCATAAGTACCAGCTGTTTGAGGCATTAGTTCAATGGTGTTTAGCCAGTGCTGTTGTACTGATTGACTTCAATACTCGATTACCAATTTATATAAACCGTTCTATTACAAATTATTCATTTTCAATAGGAAATTAGTTGAATACACAGTCAGTACTCGTTGTATGCAAGTTGAGTCTGTTCTGAGAATACTAGAATGATTTGGTAGAGGCTTTTTTACTAGAGAGCAGGCTTGCATCTCCATTATGCATCTGGGCAAGCTTATTCTCTGGGTTCTAATTGGCTGCTGGTTTGGTGTGGATAGTTGATCAATATATACCAACACATGACTTATGGGAGTTAGTACAGGGTCTGTATTTGGCTTAAGCTTTGTCTGTCAAATGGATGCTAATTGAAACCTTGTTAGTGTGGATAGTGATCAACTATATACCCAACACATGACTTCTGGGCGTTAGTACAGGGTCTGTATTGGTTACAGCCTTTGTCTGTCAAATGGATGCTAATTGAAACCTTGTTTAGTGTGGATAGTGATCAATATATACCCAACACAGGACTTCTGGGCGTTAGATACAGGGTCTGTATGTTACAGCCTTTTGTCTGTCAAATGGATGCTAATTGAACCTTGTTTGGGTGGATAGTTGATCAGTTATACCCAACACATGACTTTCTGGGGCGTTAGTACAGGGTCTGTATTTGGTTACAAGCCTTTTCTGTAGTGGAAATGGAACTGCATGGTGAGCAGCCAGCTGTCTTTGATGAGTCGCCTGTCTTCGTTGTTCAAAAGACGACGAGTCGTTTGTGCATATGTAGGCGGTGTGTCTAGTCTGAATCAAACTCTAATCCAACTGACCACGAAGACAGGCAGTCACAGTGCAACTTCCTGATCACGAGGCTAGGATTGCTGTCACCCCTGTTGGCTGAAATGGTTCGGCACAGAGAGATAAATGCAGAGGCGAGTTCTGTTTGAAAAGAACGTCTTTTACAAGTTGTGAGAAATGGTGGACTTAAGTTTTCGGAGTCGACTGACGAGCAAGTGTTAGTTTTAAGTGGAAAGATCCGGCCTGAAAGACCCAACGAGGCTTTGTGCTGATAGATAGTGTTAAAGCTTGTCAGCCTTTGTCTCGGAATTGGCACGCTAGTGTGAAGGTGAGTATTATATCTTTGATTCTACAAGGAGCACTGTATAATTGTTTACTAAAGGATTATATATTATTAGTTACTTGAAACCATATAACTGTTGTGCAAACAAATGACTATTATTAAATATAAATAATCATTATTACTACTGCAAATATAGCACCTCTCCGGGTGCAAGTATTAAAGTTTTAATCTAATAAAATATCATGTTAAATTAGAAAGGCTAATGAAACTGAATAAGAATGCAGATAAAAAGATTTTGGAACAGATGGGGTATGATTGAAAAATAGAACAACTTTTGAAACTAACTCTTCCATCATTTTCCATCACTCCCCGTCTTTCATTGGTAAATTTTCCTAATTTAACTATAGTTAAAATAGAAAGTAAAGAATAATATTAGTAATTACTGTTTAATGGATATTCTTTTAAGATTATCCCGAGATTTTTGCTCATACTTCATTAAGATAAAACTAAGCAATTAGAAATCAATAATACTAAGCATATATTTATTAAATCAGATTTTTAGATCAAAATGCAAATTAGCCTTCAATTCACACTGTAAAACCGCTATTTTCTTGTATATATAAATACAATTCATGTTATTAGTATGATTATATATGCGTCAACAGTCTTAATGATGTAAAACAATTTTATTAATAATTGAGGTTTAAATGAAAATAAATCATGGTGAATGTGATGTAAAATAACAACAGGGAATGTGACTGAATAGTAATATAGTTTCGGTTACAGACATACAAACCAACAATCTCCATTATAATAAAGATTAGTTACTTGAAACCATTATAAACTGTGTGCAACACAAATGACTATTATTAAATATAAATTAATCATTATTACTATTAGTTACTTGAAACCGTCTAATTTTCATATCCTGATGCTGAGCAGTCCATAGACTTGTCAACACCACACACTACTTTGGACCTTACTTACGGCTAGACGCGCGGTCAGAGAGGTTTTCTCCGATCAATCAGCTGGTCACGTCAAGCCCTAGCAAGCTATATAAATTTCAAACCCTATTCCCCTCATGGCGAGCCCCAATCCTTTTATCATATATGTTGCTAGAAGGCTGTGGCTGAGGTCTTCATGTACTGCGCAGGACGTTAAACTAATTGGGAGATTCCAATCTGGAGACTCTGGGGAATGTGGAACAACCCTTTATCACCATGCTCCTAAGGTTCAACCTAAACCCGGAGTGGTAATACCTGTTAGGGTCCCATCTATGGGTTGTAAATAGAAAAAATGAGTACATATCAAGAATGAGTTTATTTCCAAACTTTGTTGGCATCAAATAACCACCGAGGGTTGATTAGCCATTAAAAAAAACAATATATAAAGTGCAAGACTGATGGTGAGATGTTAAGGGCTACTGACCGATTCATCAATAACTTTGGACTTTACCTATTTCTACTTATCATTTACCTTAACTTTTGTATTTGATTCACTTATTTTCACTCTCTTTTTTATTTTTTTAATTTTTTTTTATTTAGGACAAAACTATTTGAGGCATCTCTCTTTTTCTCTCTCTCTTTAAATATTTGTACATCTCTCTCTTCTTTTTTTACAAACATCTCTCTCTCTCTCTCTCTCTCTCTCTCTCAACAACATATTTAGCATCTCTCTCTCTTTAAATATTGTACATCTCTCTCTTCACTTTCTTTACAAACATCTCTCTCTCTTCCTCAAAAAATTTTAGCATCTCTCTCTCTCTCCAAAACATTTTGCATCTCTCGCTATCCCCTCCTTACAACACACTCTGTTTACTCTCTCTCAACATTTGATCATCTCCTCTCTCTTCTTTTCTTTATAAACATGATACGTCTCCTCTCTCAACATTTTATCATTCTCTCTCTCTTCTTTCTTTATAAACATTCTGTCTCTCTCTCAAATTTGAGCATCTACTCTCCTTCTCTCTAAACTTTACAAACATCTGTGTATCTCTCTCTCTCTTTCTCAACATTTGAGCATCTCGCCCCCCTCTTTACAAACATTATATCCCCCTCTCTTTACAAACGTGTGTGTGTGTCTCTCTCTCTCTCACATTTGAGCATCTCTCTCTCCTCTTTTACAGACATCTGTGTACTCTTCTCTCTCTCCCCCTCACACATTTGAGCATCCTCTCTCCCCCTCTCTTTACAGAACATCTGTGTAATCTCTCTCTCAATTTCAGCATCTCTCCCCCTCTTTACAAACATCTATCTTTCCCACTCTTTAACAATCATCTGTGTGTGTGTCTCTCTCTTTCTCTCTCTACATATGAGCATCTCTCTCCCACCTTTATAACATCTGCTGTATCTGTCTCTTTTTAACTTCTCATCATCAACCAATTTATTAATACCCATGAAGTTTAGAAAAATTATTTCTACAAATTTAGGTTTCCTGGATATGATGCTAAATTATGTAAGAACCCCCCGGCGGAGATGTGAATACCCTCCTCTTGTTACATAATTATTAGATTCTAATATTATATAACAGTAGTGTAGAAATCAAAATGGGCTGATGAAACGTAGCGCCCACAGCCTTGAAAGATGAGTGACAAGGCTTGAACCTCATCCTGATCCTTTCTGGTGGATACCGTTGAGAATCGGGTGGAGGAGACCCTCTTCCGGTTTAGATTAGAAAGAATTTTAGTTCAAACAGATCGGCCAAAGACACACTACTGTAGAATCGTGTTATGCACGCGCCCGACTCTATCTGCGCAGGTATCTGGTGGGATTTCGAGATAAAAATATGATCTAAGTAAATCGAAGTCTGTGTTATTATCTAAAAACTACCAATGACACAGGGCTTCTGATGAAGAGAAACTCCCAACTGGACAGAACCAGACACGAAAGTCCCCAAGAGAAGTCCAGACACTAGAAGAGATGTTAGAAGAAGACGTAAATAAAACAGACGTCGCAGAGAGAATAGAAAAAGTAAGAAGTAATGAAAGGTATACAAACATTGCCATAACTCACAGTCCAATCTGATCTTGAGGGGTAGACCTGTTAGCACCCTATCTATGAGTCAAATGGATTTGTTTGCAAGTTAATTAAAAATTATTTCTTCCAGCTTATTAAAACATATGAACTTAATAAAAAGTTATCTCTATTGGTTTTAAAAACCAAACCAAAAAATATTTGTAATCATTCAACTTGTTCCTTGTAAATTCTACATAAAATAAACTGAACCCCCATTTTATGTCCGTTTATTTTGCAATAAATGTTTTATTTTTCTTGACCCGTTATACAATACTAAATATATTTATTATTTATAATATTCACTTCAATGTGTATATTCTAAAAGTTTATTATTGGAGAGTAGGTTAGTTAAAAGTGGCGGCGTTCGTTTTACTCACTTCAACTCTTTTACTCGTAAATTCCTACGGCATAAAATGTTCCCAGCCTAATTTTATTGGTAAGGAATTCACACAGTAAAAAGGTTGAATATTTACCTTTGTGATCTCTCTCCTTTNTAAACCATAGCTGGGGTACAGGTGCTTAAGGTGTTGTTAATATTATTCTGGTTACTACTGCCCCTGACCAGGATTGAACAAGACATTAGTTTATAAGTTCCCAAAATTCACACTGAATTGTCCAATTGAACACAGAGCGTGTGATAATGGAGTATAGGTTAAGACAGTTCTAAGTGACAGTTATCTCTAAGACTGCAGTTCAATCGCCAAAACGTTGTTACAGATAGGCAATGAAGATGCGGACATAGTTTGATAATTCAAATAATTACTAAAATAATAATTAATAATATAATAATAATAATATAATAATAATAATAATAAAAAATAAATAAAAAATAATAGATAAATAAATTAATAAATAAATAATATAATGATAAATAATTAAAAAAAATAATAATGATAAATAATTAAAAAATAATAATAATAAATAGGATATAAATAATAAGAAAATAGAAAAAAATAATAAAAAGAAAAATAATAAAAAATAATAATAAAAAATAAAATAAAAATAATAAAAATAAATAATAATAATAAAAAAGTAAATAATAATAAAATAAATATAATAATAAAAATGAAAATAAAAAAGATAATAATTAAAATAATAATAAAAATAAAGTAAATAAATAAAAATAAATAATAATAAAAATAAATAAAATAAAAAATGAAAATAATAAAAATAATAAAATAATAAGAGATAAAATAATAAGAAAAAATTTAAAAATATTAATAAAAAATAAATAATAATAAAAAATAAAATAATTAATAATAAAAATAATAATTAAAAAATAATAATAAAAAAATAATAATAAAAACATGCTATTTGTATTGGTTAAAGACACGAACCCATCTCTACCTCCCATATGGAATAAATAGTAGGACAAACTGGTTCTTTTATGGAAATTTGGATTATCTGCCCCTGACTCTGAACCGGACAAATAGAGGGCAGGCCAGAGCCCGATAATCATCAGAATACTATCGGCAGCACTTGGAACAATCAACACCGTGAGGGTCAACAAGGAAACTCAACAGCATTAGAACAATTTCAGGGCAGCAGGTTGAGGTAGACAGTATCAGCAGGCTCACTGAGATCAGGGTTCAACGCCAACAGCGAGAAAGCTATGGCTACTCGAGACCATGACGAGCTACGGACGACGAGCAGTTCGAAACAAACAAGCGGGGAGATCATATCTCAGTAAAAAGCCCACCGAAAAGTACATATTCACAAATCAAAGAACAAGTTGCACTGCATTAACAGTTCTACAACCACCAACTAAAGTGGGCAACTTTCTATGTTTTATGTTTTTCGCCCCCCCATTCCTTTATGGAACTTAGCGACTTTCGCACATTTTGAAATACATTTTTCTATCACTCCAATAAAAGATAGCGCAAAGTTATATAATTATATCGCCCTTGCCCTTTCCTTTACGACATTAACTTATATTTTTCTCCCCAATATTCTGTCATCATTTTATCTCTCCCACATTATTAAAGACTTATCTCTTACTTAATTGCAGGAGTAGTGTGATAGCTGGCTGGTACCTTAGTCTGTCTTTTGCAGAGGACACAACAGCTGTGACATTCGAACGTTCACCATAACGAAGAACCATAGGCTTATATTTGAGTGATCTCATCTTTTTTAATTTTCAACCAGACTTCTCAAACTTCTGAGCTGACGAAGCAAAAGACGATGTCTTACACTAGTGTCTTCTCGTTAAAACTGCTGACTAACTAAAAAGCTAAAACGTTAGCATACCGCTCTCATGCTTCCCATTTCGAAGCTGTGGGGTCAACTTTGATGTTATTAAGCAATCATCTAACCCCTCCGATTTTTGAAATTTCAACGAATTTTATTCAAATCTACGTACACTACATCATAATTTATAAGCAACCTACAAATTATCTAACTACACAAAACTCGATTAAGTGCATTGACAGAGAAATAAATGTTAAATTGAAAGGGAAAGTCAAACAATAAATATAACCGTTATCATCTTGCCAACAAAACCCTCTGTTACAAATGAGACCGTCAAATCATCAGAGGAAATGCAAATATGGAGAACTCGATTATCTGTGTCTCTCATCACAAATTTATTTTTATGAGTGTTATCCCTTATCAAATAAGTGGACCTTCCGTTTTTATTATGCAGCCGTAGGTGAAGCAAAAGACAATTTTCTAATCATAGTGTCTTTCATAAACTGCTGACTAACTAAAGCTAAAACTTAACACAGCTTCTCATGCTTCCCATTGGCGGAAGCTGTGGGTCAACTTGATGTTATAAGTGTCAATCAGCAACCCCTCTGATTTGAATTTCAACGAATTTTAATTCAAAATCACACACTTACAGTCATAATTTGAGGCACCTACATGACTCGGATAGCGGCTTATTTGCACCAATAAAAGTTATTACCTGAAAATATATTTAGTTTCACTTTGTCTCCTTTACGACAAGAATTATTTTTTCTCCCAAGTATATTTGCCTTGTACCTTTCCTGACAACAGAAATACTTTTAGTATTAATCGCGTTTACGGACTATTGTCCTTATTACAATCGTTTCGGCCGATAGCCCTCCGGACTTTAGTATTTCTTGATCGGACTTGGGGTATCCTGTTCTCATTCCACTAACCCATAGCTGGGGTAGGAGTTGTGTTAATTATTTTTCTATGCTAGTAATTATAGGTATACTCAGGATTCTCCGGTTCAATCCTAAGAGAGCAGTAACATAGAAAAAAATTAACACAACTTCCTACCCCAGCTATGGTTAGCGGAATGAGAAACAGGATATCCCGGGACTGAATAAAAGGTTACGTTCAAAGTCTGTGATGGCTCTCGATTATGACAAGAAGGTTCCCGACTACGACAATAAGGTTCCCGAGTCCAACAAGAAGTACCTGAAGAAGCCGGAGGGCATATCTGCCGAAACGTTTGTACAAATAAACAATAATGATGGGGACAATAGTCCGAATAACACAAGATAATACTAATCATCAAGCTTCATCTCAAACATTCAGAGAAATAGAAAATACTTTGTTACTATTCTTCTTGCTTATATTTCTGTACTTTAGCCTTTGGTTAGGCAACCAATTTCAGGAGAAGGAAACACCTAATTCATACCAGATTTACATTTACCAACTCCTTTGTACAAGCAGGATGTGACACAGTCTGCCCTACTATTTACCCATAGCTGGAGGAAGAATAGTTAAATGCATACCTTTCTCATGGTATTAGCGCTATGTGAAATGCAAACAGCTTCATCTAGGTTTCGACCAGGGGCTCTGTGGGTTCAGCTCTGGAGGTGCAGAAGTTGAGATTAATCCAGGGGGCCATCCCCCAGGCAACCCACTTGCCCCATCTATTTAAAGGGGCAGGGTGACTTTATTGCCTGGTGCCTGAGGAGATGCCGATGGGATCAACATATTTTTTGCACCTGCCTCCCATGAGCTTCAGTTTGTGGCTGGTCTGACATTAATAAGCCTTGTGCCTAACCCATACGTGTGGGGTATGTGGTAATATCCAGCTTCATCCCAGGATTTGAACTCTTGTCATATCCATTTCCAGCTGTACTCTCTTTAAAAAATTGAACTTGTGTCATATCTATTGAAGATCAGTCAGTCAGTCAGTCAGTCTACTGTTGTTTGAACAACAGCAACTGGCTAAGCACAAACTGAAGCAGTGTCCAAGACAGTTGGTATTTATGGAAATCAAGAAATAGTCCATTCATGATTTGGGTGATTCCATTCCTTGAGTTCTGATGGCTGCTTGGTTTCTATGATGTAGTGGAGTTTCATAAATACCCTGTCATTCTGCAGTATGGTTGCAGCAAGATAGGTCGTATTGAGTTATGACTTCTTGCTGCAGTGTCTTACCAATTCGACGGTAATTGGAACATAGCTTGTTATTCTACATCTCTCCTCCCCCCCATACGCGGGCATTGTGGCCTTTGAGGGGGAATTAGTTCCTTTTGACCTGGCCAATTACAGGGGAGCAACCTGGACAATGCACAGGTATTTTCAACAGCATTGGCTTAGGGGGTTGGAGTGACATTGGGTGAGGCTTTGGTCCCTAGTTGATGTTATCATTTTTTTGGTTTGTGGGCATCCTCTAACGTTGTCTAGGGGTTCAGGCAAAGCACTAGGAATAGGGTAGGGACTGCTGGTGCTTGGAGTTCCTGAGGAAATCGGCGATTCTGCAATGTGATCCTACCTGATCCATCAATCTCGATTCGGTATTGATGATGTTTCGACAACTCTGCCTGTTATGTCCCACTGACGGTTGTTGGACGTTGTAAGGAGGGGACTATATCACCCTTGTGAAGTGGATTCAGTATCTCTGTTAAGCAGTGCATTGTGCTGAGATAGGCTAATTTTGCGGGTTTCGAGCCGCTGTCATCCACTTAGTATGCGGTTTATATAGTGCAGGTTGGGATGGTATGAAGTCACGCAGTCGTCGGTGGAGAAGAGTTGTGCAGGGGATAGTCCAATGTTCTGATTGGCTGCTTGGTTCTATGATGTTGTGGAGTGTCATAAATACCCTGTCATTCTGCAGTAGGGTTGCAGCAAGACAGGTTCGTATTGAGTTACGATATCCAGTTGTTGACAGCAGGGTTTGGGTAGATACATTACTTTAAAGTGTAGTTGTTTTTAAGGCACCTTGTGAGGATCAAACTCACAAGCAATGGTGGGCGAAACAAGATTTCTGTCAAAATTACATGAGACACAGTTTGTCTGGCACAAGGCTTCAATAGCAGAGCGCTCAGTAACGATCAAAATTCTCCACTAATGGGCCTGTGAGATTAAGTTTTTAAACCATTTCTCTATGGTATTATTTATATTACTCGGACTATTGTCCTCATCTTCATTGTTATCTGTGCAACATTTCGGACGATGTGCCCTCTGGCCCTTCTTCAAGTATTTCTTGTCAGACTCGGGAACCTTCTTGGACTGGGGAACCTTCTTATCATAATTGGGAACCTTCTTGTTGTAATTGGGAGCCATCACAGAACTTTGAACCTAACCCTTTATTCAGTCCACAGGGGTATCTTGTTCTCATTCTGCTAACCATAGCTGGGTACAGGTGTTAAGCTGTGTGTTAATTATTATTCTATGTTACTGCTGCCCCTGACCAGAATTGAACTGCAGTCTAGAGATAACTGTCACTTAGCACTGTCTTAACCTAACTCCTTTATCCACTATGCCATGTGTCCAATTGGAACACAATGAAGATGAGGACAATAGTCTGAATTACAAATAATACTAATTATCAAGTATATAAGAAAAAAGTCGTCGGGGTGGCCTAAAGTCGGTATCAGCCAGACAGTGAGGGATTCTATTCCTTTTTTCACTAGCGCTAGACCAAGGAGATTATTTTAGCATCTGAGGTGGAGTGCCACACCTACCATCAGCTCCTTACTTTACCACATATATCCCTGTGCTACTCATACGCTGAGTTGGCGAGGGTCGGTATCGAACCAGGAACCTTTATGCCGAATGCTCTACCGAATCATTTCAGAAAAATAGTGTAGATAACAATAAAGATGAGGACAATAATCCCAAATAATCCAAATAATACTAATTATCAAGCATCATCTCAAAAATTCAGAGAAATAGTGTTTTTCTATGGCTTTAATATGGTACAGGCATTCAATATCAGAGCAGTTGACATTCTGTGAAAATCCAACAAAAAGAAAAAAAGAAAAAAAGAAAAAGAAAAAAAAGAAACTGAGAAAGAAAATATATATTACCAACCTTCTTTGCACAAGACACAGGGTTAATTTATGAAGCGCAGTTTAACAGGTTTGAATTCAGAGTTTTCCTTCTCCTAGACTGGTTACCTAGTCATGGTTAACAGTCCTGTCTGCCTTACTATTTTACCTATAGCTGGAGGGAGATAGTTTGATGGCATACCTTTTCCCAAGGGTATTAGCGCTAAGTGAAATGCAAACAGCATTGTCCAGGATTTGAACTCACATCAGACGAGTCCATTTTCTTATGAACCATTTACATCACGCACCTCAATAATGAAAAATTTATAAGAAATGAGGACCAATGCAATTTATTTCTGAGATATTTAGAAATTAAGTATGGCACAAGGCTTTAATATTTGAGTGCTCACTAGACATTGACTTGTAAAACTGGCTTATTATTCTAGATGTATATTGTATTTTTTTCAGTCTAGTGGAAATATGTTTTTGTCTGATTTTTTTTAGATGAGGCTTGATAATTAGATTTTTTCAGACAGTTGTCCACATCTTCATGGTATATATGTAACACAAAGTTTCAGATGATGTGCCCTCCGACCTTCTTCAGGTGTTTCATGTCAAACTCGGCGAACTTCTCGTCAAACTCGGGAGCCTTCATGTCATAATTGGGAGCCTTCGAAAGAAGGATCTGAGTTTTGATAAGAAACACCTGAAGAAGTCCGAAGGGCGCATCGGCCCGAAATGTTGTGCATATATAACGATGAAGATGAGTCAATAGTCAGATGTTAAACTGACTCTAATGGTGAAGTTTTCAATTTTAGAGGCTTTGGGGAGGTGGGAGTACCCTTTCATCACCATTACTCCCAGGTCCACTCTTGACCCAGAGTGGTAGCACCTGTTAGGGTCAACTATAGGTTAAATAGAAAAAATTAGTTTTGAAAAAGTTGAGTTTTAAAAAATTTAAATACCCATCAGCATGAATATAACAAACGTCTTCGGTATAAAAATAACCCAATAAGTGTTGAGATGCCCGTAAAATCAATCAAACCCAAACCAACAGTCTGAAAAATCAAAATGAGTACAGGATGGATTTTTGTTTTTCAGCTTAGTGTGAAGATGGGAGAGATATCTTGACACTTCTGTCCTGTTTGTTGACGGGCTGGTGAGGCTCTGTAGTAAAGGCCTTACCAGTTCCCCGTCCTCATCCTTCGTCTTTTCGATAAGATAATCACATTCAACTGCAGACGTCGGGCAGCCACTGAGTATGGCGCCTGCTTTAGCTATTGATTCTTCTTATTTTTGCTGAGCTTAACAACGTGGATGGAATAACTTTACAACCTCGTCAGGATTTTTTTAAAAAAGCATACAAACAAGGCCAAAAAAAAAGAAGGGGCCCCTTGAAAATATGGGCAAGGCATTATCCAACCATGAAATGAACCCTGGCTTTTACGACCATGCCGTTGTTCAAGGAAAACCAAGGTAAATAAGAAAAACCTCCCCTTTTTTGAAAACAAGATTTGGGAAGTGGGGGATCATATTTATAATGGGGATTTGATTCACTAAATTGAGCCCCCAACTTTTTGTCCATCTGATTGGAGACTGTCTCTATTTCATCTTAAAATCTACAGTTTGTTTTATTTTATTTTTTTAATAATAGATTAAAAGATTATGTAAAATTTTCTTGAAATTCAATTTCACATTTTAATTACATTTTTTTTAATAGATATTTTATTTATTTATTTTTTTAAGTGAATCGGAAAATTTCGTCTGTCTTATTTTTATTTTTATTTTGAAAGTTTTTGGTTCTATCTAATCATTTTTTTTCTAAGTTTTTAAAACTTTAATTGAAATACTTTTTTCCTTTTTTTTTCATGTTTCAAGTATAAATTAATTTTCTTTCTAAATATCAAATTGTTTTTTGATTAAGCAAAGAAAAAAAAAGCATAAAAAACTTTTTGTTTTTATTATGAAGGAAAAAAATATCTGGGATTTAATTTATTATTAAATCATTTTAAAATGTTTTTGTGTAATGTTTTGTTAAAAATTTAAATTTTCTTAATTTTATCAATAATCAAAAATATTTTCTTATAATTTATTTCTAAAAAATGTAATCAAAGAAAGAAGAAAGTATATATTTTTTTGTCATAAATTGAAGTTGGTACCCATTTGTAGTATTCATGTTAAAAAATAATAATTTCTATGTTTATTTTCTTGGGATTTAAATTAAACTTTAATCAAGAAATTAAATATGAATTATTTATTATTGATTATTTATTCAATTTCTTTAATTTAAAAAAAAAAATTTTAGTTTAAAAGTAAAAAGTTAAAAACGGCAGAAAAAGTTAATTTACCTATTTTCTTTTTTTTTTTTTTCATAAATATTTTTTCAAAAATAGTCATAACTAATAAATTTAAATATAAAAAAATACCACTTTCCTTTTATTTTTCATTTCATTGAAAAGTCCCTTAATTTGATTTAAAAAATAATTATTTAAGTTTTTAATCTGTTGAACGTATCTATTAATTTAATTAAATTACAATTTATTTTAAAAATACATTTGTTGTTTTAAGGTTAATTTCGAGTTGAATTAATTAATTTATTTACAAATAAAACATTTTAATTATTTAAAAATACTTCTTTTATTTCATAAGTAATTTACCCCAAGATTTTATTTCAGTTTATTTTTGAATTATTTTTCGTAAACATGTGTGAATTCAATCTTGGACATTCATATCAATTAAAATTAAATGAGATAATAAAACTATATAACATTTTGGTGTCATTGGCTTTTGAAAATTATAAGAAATATATCAAGTATGTGATAAAAAGTGTCCCATTCAAATTTTAAATTTAGACACTAATTTGAATCTAAAATAAAAGTAATGTGTCAAAATGTATCATTTTATTTCTGGCTTGATTATTTAGATTAATATATTCAATGTCTGGGTGACTTGGTCTGTATTTGAAGAATTTTATGAAATCCAATGTGTGAGTGTGTGTAGATATATAAAAAATTCAGTGTTGTGTGTATATGAAATTTAGTTTGTGTGTGTGTGGTATATGAAATTTAGTGTGTTTGTGTGTGTATGAAATTTAGTGTGTTTGTGTGTGTATATGAAATTTAGTGTGTTTGTGTCTGTATATGAAATAGTGTGTTGTGTCTGTATATGAAATTTAGTGTGTTTGGTGTGTATATGAAATTTAGTGTGTTTGTGTGTGTATATGAATTTAGTGTGTTTGTGTGTGTATATGAAATTAGTTGTTGTGTGTTTATGTATATGAAATTTTAGTGTTGTGTGTGTGTATATGAAATTTAGAGTGTTTGGTGTGTGTTATATGAAATTTAGAGTGTTTGTGTGTGTGTATATGAAATTTTAGTGTGTTTGTGTTTGTGTTGTGCAATTTAGTGTGTTGTTGTGTGTGTGGTATAATGTGTGTGCAATAGTGTGTGTGTTGTGTGTGTTTGTATATGCAATTTAGTGTGTTTGTGTGTGTGTGTATATTTGCAATTTAGTGTGTTTGTGTTTGTGTGTAATGAAATTTAGTTGTTTGTGTTTGTGTGTTATATGCAATTTAGTGTGTTTGTGTTTTGTGTGTATATGAAATTTAGTGTGTTTGGTATGTATATGTGTATATGAAATTTAGTGTGTTTGTGTATGGTGTGTTATATGAATATATAATTTAGTGTGTATGATTTTTGTGTTTGTGGTATATAATTTAATAATGTGTGTATGATATTTTATGTATAGGCTTTCTGATGAGACAGGGGGGCTATTTATTGAGTTCTCCGAAATAAATTTATAATTAGCCAAATGACAGTTTGTTAGTTTCTTTCTTATTGAAAAGTATAAATATTGCTGTGTTATAATCAATTTATTCTTTATGTATGTTATTTGTGTATATGAATTTAGTGTGTGTGTGTATATGAAATTTAGTGTGTTGTGTTGTGTTATGAAATTTATTGTGTTTGTGTGTGTGTGTGTGTATATGAAATTTGTGTGTTGTGTGTGTGTTGTGTGTGTGTATATTGAAATTTAGTGTGTTTGTGTTTTGTGTGTGTGTGTGTATATGAAATTTAGTGTGTTTGTGTATATGAAATTTAGTGTTTTGTGTATTATGAAATTTAGTTGTTTGTGTATTGAAATTTTGTGTGTGTGTGGATATGAAATTTAAGTGTGCTAGTGTGTATATGAAATTTTATGTGTGTGTTATTATGAAATTTAGTGTGTTGTGTGTGATATGAAATTTAGTGTGGTGTGTGTGGTATATGAAATGTTAGTGTGTGTGTGTGTGTGTGTGTATATTGAAAGTTGTGTGTTTGTGTGTATATGAAATTTAGTGTGTTGGTGTGGTGTGTGTGTATATGGAAATTTAGTGTGTTTGTGTGTGTGTGTGTGTGTGATATGAAATTTATGTGTTGTGTGTAAAATGGTGTGTGTGTGTGTATATGAAATTTGTGTGTTTTGTGGTGTGTGTGGGTATATGTGTGTGTTTTGTGTGTGTGTGTGGTGTGTATAGAAATTTAGTGTGTTTGTGTGTGTGTGTGTGTGTGTATAGAAATTTTAGTGTGTTTGTGTGTGTGTGTGTGTGTGTTATATGAAATTTAGTGTGTTGTGTGTTGTGTGTGTGTGTGTATATGAAATTTAGTGTGTTGTGTGTGTGTTGTGTGTGTGTATATGAATTTAGTGTGTGTGTGTGTGTGTGTGTGTGTGTGTATATGAAATTAGTGTTGTTTGTGTGTGTGTGTGTGTGTGTGTATATGAAATTTAGTGTGTTTGTGTGTGTGTGTGTGTGTGTGTATATGAAATTTTGTGTGTTTGTGTGTGTGTGTGTGTGTGTATATGAAATTAGTGTGTTTGTGTGTGTGTGTGTGTATATTGAAATTTAGTGTTTGTGTGGTGTTGTGTGTGTATTATATGAAATTTATTGTGTTTGTGTGTGTGTGTGTGTGTGTGTATATGAATTTAGGTGTTTGTGTGGGTGTTGTGTATGAAAGTGTGTGGTTGTGTGTTATGAAATTTAGTGTGTTGTGTGTTGTGTGTGTATATGAAATTTAGTGTGTTGTGTGTGTGTGTGTAATATGAAATTTAGTGTGTTTTGTGTGTTGTGTGTGTATATTGAAATTTGTGTGTGTGTGTGTGTATAGAAATTAGTGTGTTTGTGTGTGTGTGGTGTATGAAATTGGTGGTGTGTGTTATGAAATTTAGTGTGTGTGTGGGTGTATATGAAATTTAGTGTGTGTGTGTGTGTGTGTGTATATGAATTTAGTGGTGTGTGTGTGTGTGAAAATTTAGTGTGTGGTGTGTGTGTGTGTGGTGTGTATATGAATATGAAATTTAGTGTGGTGTGTGTGTATATGAATTTAGTGTGTGGTGTGTGTTTGTGTGTGTATATATGAAATTTAGTGTGTGTGTGTGTGTATATGAAATTTAGTGTAAATATTTTGTTCACTCTTTATTATTACATTTTTAAAGCGAAATAAACAACATTAATTTCATGACCCATGTAGATAGCTGTGTGCCAGTAAGTGATAATGTTTTTATCATCTGAACATAGTCCAATGTCCATGAAACAGTGACTGATTCTCTTTTTAATTTTTTTTTTTATCAAAGGAGAGAGTGAGAGTCCCAGTCCCACCCCACAAAAAACGTCCACCCACACGGAAAATAAAAACAAAAAATCCTTGTTACGCCTATAAAATATTTAAAAAATAGATTGTATGATTTGTTTTTATGTAAGATAGAATGTTTTTTATTTGAAATTGCCAAAAATTATTCTTGTGTATTTAGGGCAGAATTGTACACAAAAAGATAAAATAAAGGCTTAAAACAGTTAATTTTTTAAACTATATAATATATAATTTGCCTAAATAAATGAAATAGACTATATTATTCTTATTTGTCATCTAATTAAACACAATAATAACCAGTGAAAAAAAAGAAAGAAAAAAAATCTGATGTATTTTTAGCTGTTCTCATATTACGAAATCGCCGAATAATAAACATTCAACTATATATATATTATATATATATATATATATATATATATATATATACAATAACAAGACCAGGAAGCAGATTCATATTTAACACTTAAAATAAATAAATAAATGTGAAATATATATTCTTATTTATTTTTATTTTATTTATTTTTTTACGAATCTACTCTTCTCGACAAAACGATTTACGCAATGTGGTCACGTGGCCTAACACGCTTCTTCTCACATGAACAATTCATTTGGGATTTTGAGGGTCTCGTTAGTATATATAATATATTTATATAGTACAATACATTTAAGGTGCGATCTCACCTTAAATGTATCGTTCAAATAAATGCAGCTCTTACACCCGTAATCGAACACTTTATTTTCAATTTTTCAATACTAAAAAAAAGTATATATATATTATTAGATTCTGTTTTGTTTTTTTTGGTCCTGAAAAAAAAAAAAGATTTTGTACATTATTTATTTTCTAAATATGAGGTAAAGAAAAACAACAAACACTTGACCTCGCTTGTTTGTTTCTGTTATTTCGTGTGGTGTATGTTACTGTGTGTGTGTGTGTGTGTGTCTCCTGTTCATAGCAGGCGCTTTGAAATTGCATGTGTCTTCTTCAGTGAAGATAGGACGATCTACAGGTAGATTGTATGTTTAAATAAAATGTTTAAAATTAATTCCTTTTTTCTTTTTTTTTCTTATAAGATTTTAAAAAAATTCTTTCTTTTCTTTTTTATTTATTTTTCTACAATAGAAAAAAAACCCAAACAAACTTAAAAATGTTTACTTCTTTGATCAAGAACAACCCGGAAGAGACCCTCTCCAATTATATATATATATATATATATATATATATATAAAGGATAGAAAATAAATTTATGTAAAATATATATACACAATATTTATATTTATGTTTGAGTTCTCAATTTTTGGTTGAATCTATCAAAGTAACACTTGATATCATCCACTTAAATATTTTTTTTCTAAAGTTTTACATTAAATTTTCCGATTTTCAATACACTCGGAGTCTCTCCCTAAATCTTTTCTTCTATTCACACCTTCAGTCTTTTTTATTTTTTTATTTACTGTAATTAGTTACAAAAGTATATAACCCCACCGATATTTTGCGCCACAAAAACAAGAGAGGGGGGGGTCAAAGTTAAGTGACCTGAAAAAAAAATTAAAGTTTTCAATGAAATAAATAACTGATTCATTATAAAATTAATTCATAGACAAATCTCCTCAGATCTCCAGGATTGTTCTGAGTATTTTGACCTATTTCATCAATGCAGTTGCCTGGATGGTCTCCCTCTAATTTATAGTTCCTCCAGTTTTTTCTAAGCTTTTGGGGGCCCTTCCAAGTGCCCCAAATACTATTGCTATTACTTTCTTTAACCCTCCTATTCCACAGTTTTTTTTTCAAGTCTTTAGCGACGTCTAGGTATTTGTCTATCTTTTCGTTTCTTTCATATTTTTCACCCACCTGTGATCTTCTGGAATTGCAAAATCTACCAGCTGACAGTTCTCTTTATTATTATATTATTATTATTATTATTATTTTACTCTTTTTAGTTTTCACATCAGCATTAGCTGATTGTCTTTCACTGGAGTCTGAGTGACAGCAAGTCTCCTCAGGTCTCCAGGACTCTTCTGAGTATTATGGCAGATTGCAGCAGTGCAGTGTTCTGAATGGTTTCAATCCTTCCTCTGATTTCCAAACTTTCCAAACCCTTTTCCAATCTTTTTGGGACCGTTCCAAGTGCACCAACTACAATTGCTATTATTATTATTATTATTATTATTATTATTTTCTCAGGCCCCAAAAAGCTAGTTTCATACGATATTGTGTTGTTAACGTAACTAAAAACACGAGCCATTTTATATGCAAAATAAAAACAAAACAAAATACTCTTTGTTGTAAAAAAGATTGGTTGGGTAAAATAAGAATTTTACCGTAAGTTGATCTGTTTGAATGTTTTTCATTATACATTCTCTCTCTCTCTCTCTATCTATCTATCTATCTATCTATCTATATATATATATATATATATATATATATATATAATCGCCCGTACAAAACGAATTTTTGTGTTCTGTGACCTCGAAAGAACAAAAGATGTGTTAAATGTTGATAGAAAGTCTGTTTTGAAAATATGACGTAAGTAACTAGATAGACAAACTAATGTATGTAACGTCATCTTTTTATTTGATACGTTTGACCGGTGCAATCTCCGACCATCATCTGACAAGTTTGGTTTTACTCGGCATTGTTTCTGGTAATTAGAATGTTAATCATGGTATTTCAATTACCTCCACCCACCCCACCTTTTTTACTGACTTCCCACCCCACCTTTTTTACTGACTCCCACCCACCCGTTCACTCACCGTGACAAAATGTTTTTATTTATTTTTAAACAAAAATATTACATATTTCTGTCACATGGTCGTTACAATGGATGTTGTTATATTCTGTTTAAATTATTCTGATACATTAATTTTTTTTATTTCGGCGCCTAGGTTAAAATTAATAGCGTTGATCCCAGGGGGCCACCCCCCAGGCAACACCTGCCCACTCGATTTAAAAGGGCAGGGTTGGGTTTATTGCCAATGCCTGAGAGGAATGCCGACGAGATGAACACAATTTTTCAACCTGCCACCCATGAGTCTCGGCTTGTGGGTAGTCCCACGTTACTAGAGCCTTGTGCCTGACCTTGTATAAGTGGGGTACGAGGATAATATCGGCTTGATAATTTGTATTATTTGGAATTTTCGGACTATTGTCCTCATTTTTGTTATATACGCAACGTTTTGGCCATGTGCCCCCCCCCCGGCCTTCTTCAGGTGTTTCTTGTCTAACTTGGGAACCTTCTCGGAATTTTGAAGTGAACCCTTCATTCAATCCTCCAATGTAGACTGTTCTCATTCTGGAATTTGAAGATAAAGTTCCTGAGTTCGACCAGCATCACTTGAAGAAGGCTGGGGAGCACATCGGCCGAAACGTCTTTATAACAATAAGATGAAGTCTGAAAAATCCAAATAATAAAATTCATTTTTTTTATTAAATAAAAAAAATCTACTTAATTAACCACCTTGCTGGGGGTAAGACACCCTCTCTAAAAAAGGTCTGTCTTAAACTGTATCGGATGGTGAGGCTCCAGCTCTAGAGATCTGACGTTTATGGAGTAGCACTTACTTTCCATTTTAACTCGGTCAGTAGAGCATCCCCAGCCTGTCATCTGGGGCTTTAGAATTCACTGACTACACCTCTGCAGAGGGGTAAATACCTCCAATGGGGCCCCTGTTGGCTGTGGGTAGCAACCCGTGATGCTTAAGTATAAATCCTAGTGGTTCAGCAATCCGTGACATGCAACTCGACTTTGACCCTTACTTAGGCTAGATGGGTGGTCTTAGAGGCCTCCCCTGATCTATCAGCTGTTCAGGTCAAGCCCTAGCATCTATATGATTGTCCCAGACCTATTGCCCTTATGGCAACTCCCAACCCTTTTTATCATATATGTGCTAGAAAGTGATGTCTGAGGGTCTTAGTGTCCTAGGTATGATGTTAAATTGCATCCAATGAAGTTTCAATCGTGTGGTGTATCATTTCATCACCATTACTCCCAGGTCCACCCTGACCTGGAGTGGTAGTACCTTTTAGAGTCCATCTGTGGGTTGAATTGAAAAAAAAAAATGATTTTTAAAAATGTGTGTAAGAAAAAATTGTGTTCTTTAAAAAAAAAAAAAAAAAAAAAAAAAAGTTAAATACCCATGAAGCATTAATAGAATAAAATGTCTTCAGCATAAAATAATCCAACAGGAGTTGACATGCCGTAAAATCAAACAAATCTTAGTCACAGTAGAAAATCTGCCTAAGACCCACAAGGTTCTGGATTCCACACCAGCCCTCGCCAACTCAGTACATGAGTAGACACCTTGGATAGGTGCGGTTAAGTGGGGAGCTGATTGGTAGGTGATGTGCTTCACCTCAAACACAAAAACAATCTCCCTGGTCTAGCACTGGTGTGTAGAATAAAATCATACTCACTGTAAAAGAATTCCAATTACCATCAATTGGCAGACAAGGCAACAAGCAGCTGTGGCGTTATAGTGCTTGATAAATAACCTGCCATTCTGCAGTAGGCTTGCAACTCTGCAAGAACCGTATTGAGTTACAGCTTGCTTGTTGCCTTGTCTGCCAATTTGATGGTAATTGGAATTCTTTTACAGTGAGTATGATGTTTATTCTACACACCAGTGCTAGACCAGGGAGATTGTTTTTGTGTTTGAGGTGAAGCACATCACCTACCATCAGCTCCCCACTTAACCGCACCTATCCAAGGTGTGCTACTCATGTACTGAGTTGGCGAGGGCTGGTGTGGAATCCAGAACCTTGTGGGTCTTAGGCAGATTTTCTACTGTGACTAAGATTTGTTTGATTTTACGGCATGTCAACTCCTGTTGGATTATTTTATGCTGAAGACATTTTATTCTATTAATGCTTCATGGGTATTTAATTTTTTTCTTTTTTTTTTTTTTTAAAGAACACAATTTTTTCTTAACACACATTTTTAAAAATCATTTTTTTTTTTTCAATTCAACCCACAGATGGGACTCTAAAAGGTACTACCACTCCAGGTCAGGGTGACCTGGGAGTAATGGTGATGAAATGATACACCACACGATTGAAACTTCATTGGATGCAATTTAACATCATACCTAGGACACTAAGACCCTCAGACATCACTTTCTAGCACATTATGATAAAAAGGGTTGGGGAGTTGCCATAAGGGCAATAGGTCTGGGACAATCATATAGATGCTAGGGCTTGACCTGAACAGCTGATAGATCAGGGGAGGCCTCTAAGACCACCCATCTAGCCTAAGTAAGGGTCAAAGTCGAGTTGCATGTCACGGATTGCTGAACCACTAGGATTTTATACTTAAGCATCACGGGTTGCTACCCACAGCCAACAGGTGGGCCCCATTGGAGGTATTTTACCCCTCTGCAGAGGTGTAGTCAGTGAATTCTAAAGCCCCAGATGACAGGCTGGGTGGATGCTCTACTGACCGAGTTAAAATGGAAAGTAAGTGCTACTCCATAAACGTCAGATCTCTAGAGCTGGAGCCTCACCATCCGATACAGTTTAAGACAGACCTTTTTTTAGAGAGGGTGTCTTACCCCCAGCAGGTGGTTAATTAAGTAGATTTTTTTTTATTTAATAAAAAAAATGAATTTGTATTATTTGGATTTTTCAGACTTCATCTTTATTGTTATAAAGACGTTTCGGCCGATGTGCTCCCCAGCCTTCTTCAAGTGATGCTGGTCGAACTCAGGAACTTTATCTTCAAATTCCAGAATGAGAACAGTCTACATTGGAGGATTGAATGAAGGGTTCACTTCAAAATTCCGAGAAGGTTCCCAAGTTAGACAAGAAACACCTGAAGAAGGCCGGGGGGGGGGGCACATAGGCCAAAACGTTGCGTATATAACAACAAAAATGAGGACAATAGTCCGAAAATTCCAAATAATACAAATTATCAAGCCGATATTATCCTCGTACCCCACTTATACAAGGTCAGGTACAAGGCTCTAGTAACGTGGGACTACCCACAAGCCGAGACTCATGGGTGGCAGGTTGAAAAATTGTGTTCATCTCGTCGGCATTCCCTCTCAGGCATTGGGCAATAAACCCAACCCTGCCCTTTTAAATCGAGTGGGCAGGTGTTGCCTGGGGGTGGCCCCCTGGGATCAACGCTATTAATTTAACCTAGGCGGCCGAAATAAAAAAAAATTAATGTATCAGAATAATTTAAACAGAATATAACAACATCATTGTAAGACCATGTGACAGAAATATGTAATTATTTTGTTTAAAAATAAATAAAAACATTTTGTCACGGTGAGTGAACAGGGTGGGGTGGGAGTCAGTAAAAAAGGTGGGGTGGGAGTCAGTAAAAAAAGGTGGGGGGGTGGAGGTAATTGAAATACCATGATTAACATTCTAATTACCAGAAACAATGCCGAGTAAAACCAAACTTGTCAGATGATGGTCGGAGATTGCACCGGTCAAACGTATCAAATAAAAAGATGACGTTACATACATTAGTTTGTCTATCTAGTTACTTACGTCATATTTTCAAAACAGACTTTCTATCAACATTTAACAACATCTTTTGTTCTTTCGAGGTCACAGAACACAAAAATTCGTTTGTACGGGCGATTATATATATATATATATATATATATATATATATAGATAGATAGAAGATAGATAGATAGAGAGATAGAGAGAGAGAATGTATAATGAAAAACATTCAAACAGATCAACTTACGGTAAAATTCTTATTTTACCCAACCAATCTTTTTAACAACAAAGAGTATTTTGTTTTGTTTTTATTTTGCATATAAAATGGCTCGTGTTTTTAGTTACGTTAACAACAAATATCGTATGAAACTAGCTTTTTGGGCCTGAGAAATAATATAAATAATAATAATAATAATAATAGCAATTGTAGTTGGTGCACTTGGAACGGTCCCAAAAAGATTGGAAAAGGGTTTGGAAAGTTGGAAATCAGAGGAAGGATTGAAACCATTCAGAACACTGCACTGCTGCAATCTGCCATAATACTCAGAAGAGTCCTGGAGACCTGAGGAGACTTGCTGTCACTCAGACTCCAGTGAAAGACAATCAGCTAATGCTGATGTGAAAACTAAAAAAGAGTAAATAATAATAATAATAATAATAATAATATAAAGAGAACTTGTCAGCTGGTAGATTTTGCAATTCCAGAAGATCACAGGGTGGGTGAAAAATATGAAAGAAAACGAAAAGATAGACAAATACCTAGACGTCGCTAAAGACTTGAAAAAAAAACTGTGGAATAGGAGGGTTAAAGAAAGTAATAGCAATAGTATTTGGGGCACTTGGAAGGGCCCCCAAAAGCTTAGAAAAAACTGGAGGAACTATAAATTAGAGGGAGACCATCCAGGCAACTGCATTGATGAAATAGGTCAAAATACTCAGAACAATCCTGGAGATCTGAGGAGATTTGTCTATGAATTAATTTTATAATGAATCAGTTATTTATTTCATTGAAAAACTTTAATTTTTTTTTTCAGGTCACTTAACTTTGACCCCCCCCCTCTTGTTTTTGTGGCGCAAAATATCGGTGGGGTTATATACTTTTGTAACTAATTACAGTAAATAAAAAAAAATAAAAAAGACTGAAGGTGTGAATAGAAGAAAAGATTTAGGGAGAGACTCCGAGTGTATTGAAAATCGGAAAATTTAATGTAAAAACTTTAGAAAAAAAAATATTTAAGTGGATGATATCAAGTGTTACTTTGATAGGATTCAACCAAAAATTGAGAACTCAAACATAAATATAAATATTCGTGTATATATTTTTACATAAATTTATTTTCTATCCTTTATATATATATATATATATATATAATTGGAGAGGGTCTCTTCCGGGTTGTTCTTGATCAAAGAAGTAAACATTTTTAAGTTTGTTTGGGTTTTTTTTCTATTGTAGAAAAAATAAATAAAAAAGAAAAGAAAGAATTTTTTAAAATCTCATAAAGAAAAAAAAAGAAAAAAGGAATTAATTTTAAACATTTTATTTAAACATACAATCTACCTGTAGATCGTCCTATCTTCACTGAAGAAGACACATGCAATTTCAAAGCGCCTGCTATGAACAGGAGACACACACACACACACACAGAGTAACATACACACACACGAAATAACAGAAACAAACAAGCGAGGTCAAGTGTTGTTGTTTTTTCTTTACCTCATATTTAGAAAATAAATAATGTACAAAATCTTTTTTTTTTTTCAGGACCAAAAAAAACAAAACAGAATCTAATAATATATATATATACTTTTTTTAGTATTGAAAAATTGAAAATAAAGTGTTCGATTACGGGTGTAAGAGCTGCATTTATTTGAACGATACATTTAAGGTGAGATCGCACCTTAAATGTATTGTACTATATAAATATATTATATATACTAACGAGACCCTCAAAATCCCAAATGAATTGTTCATGTGAGAAGAAGCGTGTTAGGCCACGTGACCACATTGCGTAAATCGTTTTGTCGAGAAGAGTAGATTCGTAAAAAAATAAATAAAATAAAAATAAATAAGAATATATATTTCACATTTATTTATTTATTTTAAGTGTTAAATATGAATCTGCTTCCTGGTCTTGTTATTGTATATATATATATATATATATATATATATATATATATATATATAGTTGAATGTTTATTATTCGGCGATTTCGTAATATGAGAACAGCTAAAAATACATCAGATTTTTTTCTTTCTTTTTTTTCACTGGTTATTATTGTGTATTAATTAGATGACAAATAAGAATAATATAGTCTATTTCATTTATTTAGGCAAATTATATATTATATAGTTTAAAAAATTAACTGTTTTAAGCCTTTATTTTATCTTTTTGTGTACAATTCTGCCCTAAATACACAAGAATAATTTTTGGCAATTTCAAATAAAAAACATTCTATCTTACATAAAAACAAATCATACAATCTATTTTTAAATATTTTATAGGCGTAACAAGGATTTTTTGTTTTTATTTTCCGTGTGGGTGGACGTTTTTTGTGGGGTGGGACTGGGACTCTCACTCTCTCCTTTGATAAAAAAAAAAATTAAAAAGAGAATCAGTCACTGTTTCATGGACATTGGACTATGTTCAGATGATAAAAACATTATCACTTACTGGCACACAGCTATCTACATGGGTCATGAAATTAATGTTGTTTATTTCGCTTTAAAAATGTAATAATAAAGAGTGAACAAAATATTTACACTAAATTTCATATACACTACACACACACACACACACACACACACACACACACACACTAAATTTCATATATACACACACACAACACACAACACACTAAATTTCATATACACACACACACACACATAAATTTCATATACACACACACACACACTAAATTTCATTACACACACACACACACATAAATTTCATATACACACACACACACACACACTAAATTTCATATACACACACACACACACACACTAAATTTCATATACACACACACACACACACACTAAATTTCATATACAACACCACACAAACACACTAAATTCATATACACACAAACACACTAATTTCATACACACACACACACACACAAACACACTAAATCATATACACACACACACACACACACACAAACACACTAAATTTCATATATACACACACACACACACACACACACACACACATATACACACACACACACACAAACACACTAAATTTCATATACACACACACACACACACACACAAACACACTAATTTCATATACACACACACACACACACACACAACACACTAAATTTCATATACACACACACACACACACACACACACACTAAATTTATATACACACACACACACAACACACACACACACTAAATTTCATATACACACACACACACACACACACAAACACACTAATTTCATATACACACACACACACACACACACAAAACACACTATTTCATTATACACACACACACACACACAAAAACACACTAAATTTCATATACACACACACACACACACACAAACACACTAAATTTCATATACACACACACACACACAAACACACTAAATTTTCATATACACACACCACACACAAACACACTAAATTTCATATACACACACACACACACACACAACACACTAATTTCATATACACACACACACACACACACAAACACACTACATATACACACACACACTAAATTCATATACACACACACACACACACTAAATTCATATACACACACTACACACACACTAAATTTCATATACACACACAACACACACCATATACACACACACACACACACAAACACACTAAATTTCATACACACACACACACACATACATATACACACTTTCATATACACATAATAAAGAATAAATTGATTATATACACAGCAATATTTATACTTTCAATAAGAAAGAAAAACTTAACAAACTGTCATTTGGCTATTATAAATTTATTTCGGCGAGAACTCAATAAATGAGCCTGGTCTCATCAGATAGCCTATTACATAAAATATCATACACACATATTAAATTATATACACAAACACAAAATCATACACACTAAATTATATATTCATATACACACATACACAAACACACTAAATTTCATATACACATAATACATACACAAACACACTAAATTTCATATACACACAAACACAAACACACTAAATTGCATATACACACAAACACAAACACACTAAATTTCATATACACACAAACACAAACACTAAATTGCATATACACACACACACAAACACACTAAATTGCATATACACACACACACACACAACAAACACTAAATTGCACAAACACAAACACACTAAATTTCATACACACACACACACACAAACACACTAAATTGCACAAACACAAACACAAACTAAATTTCATATACACACACACAAACACTCTAAATTTCATATACACACACACAAACACTCTAAATTTCATATACACACACACAAACACTCTAAATTTCATATACACACACAAACACACTAAATTTATACACACACAACACACTAAATTTCATATACACACACAAACACACTAAATTTCATATACACACACAACACACTAAATTTCATATACAGACACAAACACACTAAATTTCATATACACACACAAACACACTAAATTTCATATACACACACAAACACACTAAATTTCATATACACACACAAACACACTAAATTTCATATACACACAAACAAACTAAATTTCATATACACACAAACACTGAATTTTTTATATATCTACACACACTCACACATTGGATTTCATAAAATTCTTCAAATACAGACCAAGTCACCCAGACATTGAATATATTTAATCTAAATAATCAAGCCAAAAATAAAATGATACATTTTGACACATTACTTTTATTTTAGATTCAAATTAGGTGTCTAAATTTAAAATTTGAATGGGACACTTTTTATCAACATACTTGATATATTTCTATTATAATTTTCAAAAAGCCAATGACACCAAAATGTTATATAGTTTTATTATCTCATTTAATTTTAATTGATATGAATGTCCAAGATTGAATTTCACACATGTTTACGAAAATAATTCAAAATAAACTGAAATAAAATCTTGGGGTAAATTACTTATGAAAATAAAAGAAGTATTTTTAAATAATTAAAATGTTTTATTTTGTAAATAAATTAATTAATTCAACTCGAAATTAACCTTAAAGACAAACAAATGTATTTTTAAAATAAATTGTAATTTAATTAAATTAATAGATACGTTCAACAGATTAAAAACTTAAATAATTATTTTTAAACAAATTAAGGGACTTTTCAATGAAATGAAAAATAAAAGGAAAAGTGGTATTTTTTTTATATTTAAATTTATTAGTTATGACTATTTTTGAAAAAATATTTATTGAAAAAAAAAAAAAAAGAAATAGGTAAATTTAACTTTTTCTGCGTTTTTAACTTTTTACTTTTAAACTAAAAATTTTTTTTTTTTAAATTAAAGAAATTGAATAAATAATCAATAATAAATAATTCATATTTATTTTCTTGGGATTAAAGTTTAATTTAAATCCCAAGAAAATAAATAGAAATTATTATTTTTTTAACATAATACTAAAATGGGTACCAACTTCAATTTATGACAAAAAATATATATTTCTTCTTTCTTTGATTACATTTTTTAGAAATAAATTTATAAGAAATATTTTTGATTATTGATAAAATTAAGAAATTTAAATTTTTAACAAAACATTTACAAAAACATTTTAAAATGATTTTAATAATAAATTAAATCCAGATATTTTTTTCCTTCATAATAAAAACAAAAGTTTTTTATGCTTTTTTTTCTTGCTTAATCAAAACAATTTGATATTTAGAAAGAAAATTAATTTATACTTGAAACATGAAAAAAAAAGGAAAAAAGTATTTCAATCTAAAGTTTTAAAAATTAGAAAAAAAATGAATTAGATAGAACCAAAACTTTCAAAATAAAAATAAAAATAAGACAGACGAAATTTTCCGATTCACTTAAAAAAATAAATAAATAAAATATCTATTTAAAAAAAAATGTAATTAAAATGTGAAATTGAATTTCAAGAAAATTTACAATAATCTTTTAATCTATTATTTAAAAAAATAAAATAAAACAAACTGTAGATTTAAGATGAAATAAGAGACAAGTCTCCAATCAGAGTGGACAAAAAGTGGGGGCTCAATTTAGTGAATCAAACCCATTATAAAATGATCCCCCACTTCCAAATCTTGTTTCAAAAAAGGGGAGGGTTTTTCTTATTACCTGGTTTTCTCTTGAACAACGGCATGGTCGGTAAAAGCCAGGGTTCATTTCATGGTGGATAATTGCCTTGCCCCATATTTTCAGGGGCCCCTTTCTTTTTTTTGGCCTTGTTGTATGCTTTTTAAAAAAATCCTGACGAGGTTGTAAAGTTATTCCATCCACGTTGTTAAGCTCAGCAAAAATAAGAAGAATCAATAGCTAAAGCAGGCGCCATAACTCAGTGGCTGCCCGACGTCTGCAGTTGAATGTGATTATCTTATCGAAAAGACGAAGGATGAGGGGGACGGGGAACTGGATAAGGCTTTACTACAGAGCCTCACCAGCCCGTCAACAAACAGGACAGAAGTGTCAAGATATCTCTCCTCATCTTCACACTAAGCTGAAAAACAAAAATACATCCTGTATCATTTTGATTTTTCAGACTGTTGGTTTGGTTTGATTGATTTTACGGCATCTCAACACTTATTGGGTTATTTTATACCGAAGACGTTTTGTTATATTCATGCTGGATGGGTATTTAAATTTTTTAAAACTCAATTTTTCAAAACTAATTTTTTCTATTTAACCTATAGTTGGGACCCTAACAGGTGCTACCACTCCGGGTCAGAGTGGACCTGGGAGTAATGGTGATGAAAGGGTACTCCACACTCCCCAAAGCTCTAAAATTGAAACTTCACCATTAGAGTCAGTTTAACATCTGACTATTGACCTCATCTTCATCGTTATATATGCACAACATTTCGGCCGATGCGCGCTTCGGACTTCTTCAGGTGTTTCTTATCAAACTCAGATCCTTCTTTCGAAGGCTCCCAATTATGACATGAAGGCTCCCGAGTTTGACGAGAAGGTTCGCCGAGTTTGACATGAAACACCTGAAGAAGGTCGGAGGGCACATCATCTGAAACTTTGTGTATACATATATAACCATGAAGATGTGGACAACTGTCTGAAAAATCTAATTATCAAGCCTCATCTAAAAAAAAATCAGACAAAAAAATATATTTCCACTAGACTGAAAAAAAAATACAATATACATCTAGAATAATAAGCCAGTTTTACAAGTCATGTCTAGTGAGCACTCAAATATTAAAGCCTTGTGCCATACTTAATTTTCTAAATATCTCAGAAATAAATTGCATTGGGTCCTCATTTCTTATAAATATTTTCATTATTGAGGTGCGTGATGTAATGGTTCATAAGAAATGGACTCGTCGATGCGAGTTCAAATCCTGGACAATGCTGTTTGCATTTCACTTAGCGCTAATACCCTTGGGAAAGGTATGCATCAAACTACTCTCCCTCCAGCTATAGGTAAATAGTAAGGCAGACAGGACTGTTAAACCATGACTAGGTAACCAGTCTAGGAGAAGGAAAACTCTGAATTCAAACCTGTTAAACTCCGCTTCATAAATTAACCCTGTGTCTTGTGCAAAGGGGTTGGTAAATATATATTTTCTTTCTCAGTTTCTTTTTTTTTTCTTTTTTTCTTTTTTTCTTTTTTTCTTTTTTTGTTGGATTTCACAGAATGTCAACTTGCTCTGATATTGAAGCCTTGTACCATATTAAAGCCATAGAAAAACACTATTTCTCTGAATTTTTGAGATGATGCTTGATAATTAGTATTATTTGGATTATTTGGATTATTGTCCTCATCTTTATTGTTATCTACACTATTTTTCTGAAATGATTCGGTAGAGCATTCGGCATAAGGTTCCTGGTTCGATACCGACCCTCGCCAACTCAGCGTATGAGTAGCACAGGGATATATGTGGTAAAGTAAGGAGCTGATGGTAGGTGTGGCACTCCACCTCAGATGCTAAAATAATCTCCTTGGTCTAGCGCTAGTGAAAAAAGGATAGAATCCCTCGCTGTCTGGCTGATACCGACTTTAGGCCACCCCGACGACTTTTTCTTTATACTTGATAATTAGTATTATTTGTATTATTCAGACTATTGTCCTCATCTTCATTGTGTTCCAATTGGACACATGGCATAGTGGATAAAGGAGTTAGGTTAAGACAGTGCTAAGTGACAGTTATCTCTAGACTGCAGGTTCAATTCTGGTCAGGGGCAGCAGTAACATAGAATAATAATTAACACAGCTTAACACCTGTACCCCAGCTATGGTTAGCAGAATGAGAACAAGATACCCCTGTGGACTGAATAAAGGGTTAGGTTCAAAGTTCTGTGATGGCTCCCAATTACAACAAGAAGGTTCCCAATTATGATAAGAAGGTTCCCCAGTCCAAGAAGGTTCCCGAGTCTGACAAGAAATACTGAAGAAGGCCAGAGGGCACATCGTCCGAAATGTTGCACAGATAACAATGAAGATGAGGACAATAGTCCGAGTAATATAAATAATACCATAGAGAAATGGTTAAAAACTTAATCTCACAGGCCATTAGTGGAGAATTTGATCGTTACTGAGCGCTCTGCTATTGAAGCCTTGTGCCAGACAAACTGTGTCTCATGTAATTTGACAGAAATCTTGTTTCGCCAACCATTGCTAGTGAGTTTGATCCTCACAAGGTGCCTTAAAACAACTACACTTTAAAGTATGTATCTACCCAACCCTGCTGTCAACAACTGGATATCGTAACTCAATACGAACCTGTCTTGCTGCAACCCTACTGCAGAATGACAGGGTATTTATGAAACTCCACAACATCATAGAAACCAAGCAGCCAATCAGAACATTGGACTATCCCCTGCACAACTTCTTCTCCACCGACGACTGCGTGACTTCATACCATCCCAACCTGCACTATATAAACCGCATACTAAGTGGATGACAGCGGCTCGAAACCGCAAAATTAGCCTATCTCAGCACAATGCACTGCTAACAGAGATACTGAATCCACTTCACAAGGGTGATATAGCCTCCTTACAACGTCCAAACAACCGTCAGTGGGACATAACAGGCAGAGTTGTCGAAACATCATCAATACCGAATCAGGATTGATGGATCAGGTAGGATCACATTGCAGAATCGCCGATTCCTCAGGAAACTCCAAGCACCAGCAGTCCCTACCCCTATTCCTAGTGCTTTGCCTGAACCCCCTAGACCAACGTTAGAGGATGCCCCACAAACCAAAAGAATGATAACATCAACTAGGGACCAAGCCTCACCCAATGTCACTCCAACCCCTAAGCCAATGCTGTTGAAAATACCCTGTGCATTGTCCAGGTTGCTCCCCTGTAATTGGCCAGGTCAAAAGGAACTAATTCCCCCTCAAAGGCCACAATGCCCGCTTAATGGGGGGGGGAGAGATGTAGAATAATCAAGCTATGTTCCAATTACCGTCGAATTGGTAAGACACTGCAGCAAGAAGTCATAACTCAATACGAACCTATCTTGCTGCAACCATACTGCAGAATGACAGGGTATTTATGAAACTCCACTACATCATAGAAACCAAGCAGCCAATCAGAACTCAAGGAATGGAATCACCCAAATACATGAATGGACTATTCTTGATTTCCATAAATACCAACTGTCTTGGACACTGCTTCAGTTGTGCTTAGCCAGTTGCTGTTGTTCAAACCAACAGTAGACTGACTGACTGACTGACTTCAATAGATATGACACAAGTTCAATTTTTTTAAAGAGAGTACAGCTGGAAATGGATATGACAAGAGTTCAAATCCTGGATGAAGCTGGATATTTACCACATACCCCACACGTATGGGTTAGGCACAAGGCCTATTAATGTCAGACCAGCCACAAACTGAAGCTCATGGGAGGCAGGTGCAAAAAATATGTTGATCCCATCGGCATTCTCCCTCAGGCACCAGGCAATAAAGTCAGCCCTGCCCCTTTAAATAGATGGGGCAAGTGTTGCCTGGGGGGATGACCCCCTGGGATTAATCTCAACTTCTGCAGTCCAGAGCCGAACCCACCAGAGTCCCTGGTCGAAACCTGGATGAAGCTGTTTGCATTTCACATAGCGCTAATACCCATGAGAAAGGTATGCATTTAACTATTCTCCCTCCAGCTATGGGTAAATAGTAGGGCAGACTGTGTCACATCCTGCTTGTACAAAGGAGTTGGTAAATATGTAAATCTGGTATGAATTAGGTGTTTTCCTTCTCCTGAATTGGTTGCCTAACCAAGGCTAAAGTAACAGAAATATAAGCAAGAAGAATAGTAACAAAAGTATTTCTATTTCTCTGAATGTTTGAGATGAAGCTTGATGATTAGTATTATCTGTGTTATTCAGACTATTGTCCCCATCATTATTGTTATTTGTACAACGTTTCGGCCGATATGCCTCCGGCCTTCTTCAGGTACTTCTTGTTGGACTCGGGAACCTTATTGTCGTAGTCGGGAACCTTCTTGTCATAATTGGGAGCCATCACAGAACTTTGAACGTAACCTTTTATTCAGTCATCAGGGATATCCTGTTCTCATTCCGCTAACCATAGCTGGGGTAGGAGTTGTGTTAATTATTTTTCTATGTTACTGCCTCTACTTAGGATTGAACCCAGAATCCTGAGATAACGGTCACTTAGAACTAAGTAGCATAGAAAAATAATTAACACAACTCCTACCCCAGCTATGGTTAGCGGAATGAGAACAGGATACCCCCAAGTCCGACAAGAAATACTGAAGAAGTCCGGAGGGCATATCGGCCGAAACGTTGTACAAATAACAATAAAGATGGGACAATAGTCCGAATAACGCAGATAATACTAAAAGTATTTCTGTTGTCAGGAAATGTACAAGGCAAATATACTTGGGAGAAATAATAATTGTCGTAAAGGAGACAAGGTGAATATAATTATATATTCGGGTTAATAACTTTTATTGGTGCAAATAAGAGAAATGTTAAAGGTCAGAATTTGTAGGTGCCTACAAATTATGACTGTAGTGTAGTTAGATTTTGAATTAAAATTCGTTGAAATTCAAAATCAGAGGGGGTTAGATGATTGACACTTAATAACATCAAGTTGACCCCACAGCTTCCACCAATGGGAAGCATGAGAGCTGATGTTAAGTTTTAGCTTTAGTTAGTCAGCAGTTTTAGTGAAAGACACTATGATATAGATATCGTCTTTTGCTTCACTACGGCTGCAGTAATAAAAACGAAAAGGGTCCATTATTTAGATAAGGTGAAAACACTCATAAAAAATAAGAATTTGGTGGATGAGAGACACCAGATAATCGAGATTTACATTTTTGCATTTTATCTTGGATGATTTGGATGGTCTCATTTGTAACAAGAGGGTGTTTGTTGCAAGATGATAACGGTTATATTTATTGGATCATTGCTTCTCCAGCAAGTTTTCAATTTTAAACATAATCTCTTTCTCTGTCAATGCACTTAATTCAGGGGGGAATATTGTTAATAACTAAAGGTCAGAATTGTTAGATAATTTGTAGGTTGCTTATAAATTATGATTGTAGTGTAGTTAGATTTTGAATTAAAATTCGTTGAAATTCAAAATCGGAGGGGGTTAGATGATTGACACTTAATAACATCAAGTTGACCCCACAGCTTCCGCCAATGGGAAGCATGAGAGCGGATGCTAAGTTTTAGCTTTAGTTAGTCAGCAGTTTTAGCGAAAGACACTATGATGTAGACATCGTCTTTTGCTTCGCTCCAGCTCAGAAGTTGAGAAGTCTGGTTGAAAATAAAAAAATGAGATCACTTAAAATATAAGCCTTATGTCGTCTTTGTGAAATAATGGTGAACCAGCTTCTATAAGAACGAAGAAATAAAGTCAAACCAGCATGTTTAGAAATGTCCCAACTCTGCAAAAGACAGACTAAGGTACCAGCCAGCTACTCACACTACTCATGCAATTAAGTAAGAGATAAAGTCTTTAAAAATGTGGGAGAGATAAAATGAATTGACAGAAATATTGGGGAGAAATAATAGTTCTGTCGTAAAGGAAAGGAGACAAGGCGAATATAATTATATATTTGGGTTAATAACTTTTATTGGAGTGAATAAGAAAAATGTATTCAAAATGTGCAAAAGAGTCCGCTAAGTTCATAGAAACATAGAAACATAGAAAGTTGCCAAATATGTTTAGTTGGTGGTTGTAGAAATGTTAATGCAAGTGACAACTTGTTACTTAGCTTTGTAGAATTGTATTTTGATGGTTTCTTATTAGGAGAATATAGTCTGCACTGTCGTTGTTTGTTTCGAACTGCTGCGTCGTCCGTAGAATTTGTCTGGTGCCTGTTGAGCTGTTCTGTTGCTGTTGCGTTGACCCTGATCTCAGTGCCTGCTGATACTGTTCTCGCCTAAGTGCCTGCTGAAATTGTTCTAATGCTGTTGAGTTCCTCGTTGACCCTCACGGGTGGTTGATTGTTCTCAGTGCCTGCCGATAGTATTCTGATGATTTAGGGCTCTGCCTGCCCTCTATTTGTCCGGACTTCCGGTTCAGGGGCAGATAATCCAAATTTCCATTAAAAGAACCCAGTTTGTCCTACTATTTATCCATATTTGGAGGTAGAGATGGGTTCGTGTCTTTACCAATAAAAATAGCATGTTTTTATTATTATTTTTTTATTATTATTTTTTTATTATTATTTTTTATTATTATTATTTTTATTATTATTTTTTATTATTATTTATTTTTTATTATTATTTTTTTTTTTATTATTTTTTTATCTCTATTATTATTTTTATTATTTTTTATTATTATTATTATTTTATTTATTATTATTTTTATTTTATTTTTATTATTTTATTTATTTTTTATTATTATTTTTATTTATTTTTTTATTATTTTTTTATTATTATTTATTTTTATTATTATTTATTTTTTATTATTATTTATTTATTTTTTATTATTATTATTATTTTTTATTTTTTTTATTATTTTATTTTTATTATTATTTATTTATTTTATTATTATTTTTTATTATTATTTATTATTATTATTTTTTTAATTATTTATCATTATTATTTTTTTAATTATTTATCATTATTATTATTTATTTTTTATTATTATTTATTTATCTATTATTATTTATTTATTTTTATTATTATTATTATTATTATTATTATTATTATTATTATTTTAGTATTATTTGAATTATTCAACTATTGTCCTCATCTTCATTGCCATCTGTACAACGTTTTGGCCGATTGAACCTGCAGTCTAGAGATAACTGTCACTTAGAACTGTCTTAACCTAACTCCATTATCCACTACGCTCTGTGTTCAATTGGACAATTCAGTGTGAATTTTGGGAACTTATAAACCTAATGTCTTGTTCAATCCTGGTCAGGGGCAGTAGTAACAGAATAATAATTAACACACCTTAACACCTGTACCCCAGCTATGGTTAGCGGAATGAGTACAGAATACTCCTGTGGACTGAATAAAGGGTTAGGTTCAAAGTTCTGTGATGGCTCCTGATTACGACAAGAAGGTTCCCGACTTCAAAAAGAAGATTTCTGACTTCGAAAAGAAGGTTCTCAAGTCCGAGAAATTTCACAAGTCCAACAAGAAATGCCTACCTCTCCTCTAGACCTTAAAAGAATGGTTGCGTCTGTCTTCTAAATTAGCTGTTAGACAGATAAGATGGGGAGTTAGTATGTATATGAATTCCTGATGAAATAAATATGCTATTACCAAATATTTGACTTTGCCTCTTATTCGCAGATAATACTGAAATATATTTAGTATTGTAAAATAACGGGTGCAAGAAAAATAAAACATTTATTGCAAAAGCACGGACATAAAATGAGGGTTCAGTTTATTTTATGGTAGGAATTTATGAGGAAAAAGTTAAGGATTACCAATACATCTTGTGTTTTCAGTTTATTAACACTATGAGTAAACTAACCCACACCACTGCAATTAGTCATAGACCTTCCTATTTAACAACGAGGGTCTACTATTGTGGTATAATGGTTAACAAGCTAGTCTCATAGATGCATTACAATTAAATAACAAGTTTGATCTTCACTGGATGCCCCATACTTGCAACCTTGTATCACATCCTACCATTGGAGAATGGGTTGGGTAGATACCTACAGGGTATCCTGTTGTTGCACAATGGTTAGTGAGCTAGTATCTTAGATCAATTATTACTGAATTGGATAGTAGAAGCTATGAGGCAATAAAAACATCAGGATGCTGTGCAGTATTGAAGTCAGTTAGTCTACTGTTGGTTTTAATAACAGCAGCTAAGTAGAACTCAAGCAGTGTCCAAGACAGCTGGTATAAATAGGAATCAAGAATGATCCATTCATGAATCTGGGTGATTTGGGTGATTCCATTCCTTGAGTTCTGATTGGCTGCTTGACTGCTTGATTTGAATGACATTGTGGAGTCTTATATATACTTTGTCATTTTGCAGTGGACTTTGTAGCATTCGAGTTTGTATTTGAGTTACAATCATTTGTTGCCTTGTCTTCCCAGTTCGATGGTAATTGGAACTTATTCTTCATCTCCCCCCACCCCATTGCGCGGGCGTAGTGGCCTTTGAGGGGGAATTAGTTCCTTTCCACCCGGCCCGATTACAGGGGAGTAATCTTGATAAAGCACAGGGTATTTTTGATGGCATTGGCTTAGGGGTTGGAGTGACACTGGGTGAGGCTTGGTCCCTAGTTGATGTTACGATTCTTTTGGTTTGTGGAACATCATCAAATATTGGTTTAGGGGGCTCAGGTAAAGTGCTAGGAATAGGGACAGGGGCCACTGGTGCTTGGAGCTTCCTGAGGAATCGGCGATTCCGCAATGTGATCCTACCTGATCCACCAATCATGGTTGCTGGACACAGAGAAAGAGATGAGATTTTCTCCCAAGCTGCTGTTTTAAATACAGCATCCCCCTATGGCCGAAAACATGCAGCAAGGAAAGATAACCCTATTGGACTCATGTCCATCCCAACAATGCTATGTCAAGGAGATATGGTTGCTTAAAGTTTTCCAGAGACACTCCTCTTTTGGATGAAAACTACAAAAACCAGAGATTCCTTTGGATGCCACACCTTCACCTGCAGCCACTTGCATATCCTGTTTAGGCCACATCAGATTGGCGGGTTGGATCTTACGGTATGTCAACCTATCTAGGGTTATTTTATTTCGAAGATGTTTCGTTTTAGTCATTCTTTCTTCATGGGTATTCAAAATTTGTTTTACACATTTTTAGACACATTCTTTTTCTATTTAGATGGGACCTTAATAGGTACTACCAATATAGGCCAGAGTGGACCTGGGAGTAATGGCGATGAAGAGGTACTCCACACTCCTCAGAGCTCCAGAATTGGAAATTTTTTTTACACATTTTTAGACACATTCTTTTTCTATTTAGATGGGACCTTAAAATTAACAGTTTTATTACAAAATTTGTGTGTTCTGTTTTATTCTGGGTCACCTTGTATACAGGGTGACCCAGAAAAAACAGAACCCAAATTATTCATTCATTTTCCCATTAAACTAACTCTAAATCCCAACCCTAACCCTAACCCTAATCTTATGCCCCCATAGTTAAAATTAACAGTTTTATTACAAAATTTGTGGGTTCTGTTTTTTCTGGGTCACTCTATTTAGACACCTTTGTGCAAGTTCAGCCTTTTTTTTTTAGTTGGGTTCCAGATCAGTGAAGTTTGCCTGAAAAAGCTGATGGAATGCTATCTTGGGTATATTTGTTTTTTATCGTCCTGGCCTCTTGCCCTAAAATACGCTAGGCGGTGCCTGGTGAATCCTTAAAAAATATGGGTTATCCTCCCCTGACTCTGTACCGGAAGTAAGGGACTAGGAGGGTGGGGGTGAAAAACCTAGAAATAATCAGAATGGTAAAGGTGCTAGAGAGGGCAGACATCTCTACTGGGAGAACAGAATCTGACAGCGGCAGAGACAATTGACAACTACTACTGACCAACAATTACTACTACCCCAATTGTGGGTGAACAAATGTAGCAGCAGACCCAACGACAAATGAGCCTACAACCAGAATTCTTAACCCCCCAAAAAAAACTCTACAAAAGGTAAGTGTTCATGACTTGTTACTTTTTATATATATATATATATATATATATATATATATGCACGTGGGCTAGTGGTTAGAGTCGTGGAAAATGGACTCGTCGATTGTCATTCTTCTCCGACCCAAACAACTACGGAGTGAATGAGCTCTGATGATGATTTTTGTAAAATCGAAATATTGATCAGTATCAGCTATAATTATATTATAAATTGTTTTCTCTTTAACAGCATTGTGTGATGTTTTCATTCCACCTTTTCATACTCATATTGTCGGATTCATTTCCTTTCTTTTAACTTATATATATATATATATATATATATGTGTGTGTGTTTGTGTGTGTGTGTGTGTGTGTGACTTAAGACCACTAAAAGCATTAAGTTTTAGCAACCCTTTTGCACCAAATAAATCCTCTTTAAAATATAACAACCTTGTCTTGTCTTTATTCCTTTCTTATGACAGAATTTCTGTTATTAACCGACTCGCAGTTTGAAGGCGTTTTTATCGACAAATTGATGCAAGAAGAAAGCGATATTCTACAGCCTCCCACCTTCACATTGTTTTTATCGACAAGTAAATGTAAATATTTTACCCTTTCACTTAAATATTTTGTTTCAATATTAAAAACAATTCAAAACAAATGTCACATCGTTTTAAATAAATAACGAAATACGACAACATACATATATACAACAGAGTTTTGAAAATAAAAGTAATCAATGACAACGTAAATAACAATATATATATATATATATATATATATATGTAGTATAGTGAGAAATTTGAAAAAAACACAGGTTTAAATAAAATGAGTAGTAAGCTTATTAGCCAACGCTGCAGTGTTTCAATCTGTTTAGTAGATCTTCTTCAGGGTTTTTGTTTTAAGTAAAATAAATTCATCACAGATAATAAGGAGATTGTGAGAGTCTTTTGTTGATCAATCCACCTAAAAATACTGAGTGAAAAACTAGCGTTCTTAGTATATATATATATATATATATATATATTATATATATTATATATATTAGGTATACCCATTTTTTCGTCTGTTTTTCATTTTAAAACCAAATTAAAATTAATCAAATTGATCATTTAAAAAAGTAATTAATCAAATTAATCATTTAAAAAAGTTAAAAAAAAGCAAAATAATATTGCATATGTAATTTATTTTGAATACATTAGAAACGATTTTTTTAATCAATTTTGCTAAAATCTGACTTTATATGACCAACAGAGTTGCTCTAAAATCCGTGTTAACAAAATAAATTTAACACTCTCAATTGAAAAATAATTTATCAAAAATTAGGGAATTATCCAATTTTAATGAAATTTTCAGTATTGATTTATCAATGAATGAATTTTTGAATACATCAGTCATTTTATTTCAAAACTTTCTGATTTAATTAGGTATTTCTACTATGATACATTAATACATAAAATTCATTTAAAATATCAGTATCATGATGTTAAGTTTAAAATGTCATATCATTAAATTCTAAAAACATATTTTTAATAACTACTTATAATTAACTTTAGTATCAATCTCTGATAATTTTTTGTCCAAAACTGTATTGAAAATTTAGCGCCCCCCTCTCTTAAACAGAACAAATATTTACACCAGGAGCAGCTTACGATACTTTCTGAAAATCGTTTGATTTTTGTATGATTAATTAATTCGATCCCTTAATCAGTAAAAATCAATAACTTTTGTGTTTAATAACTAACTTGTTTCTTAGAAGGATATTAATCTATATACAAGATTTCAACTCTGAGTGACTCCTCTTTTCTGAGTTATAGATCGACACATACATACCAAAAACTTTATTTCATATATATATATATATATATATGGGTAATTATGAACTTTTGTTTAGTAAATTAGGGTGTCCCAGAAAAAACAGAACCCACAGATTTTGTAATAAAACTGTTAATTTTCCCATTAAACAAATAAATTAGGGTTTTGAGTTTAGGGTTAGTTTAATGGATAAATAAATAAATAAATTATTTATTTTACCATTAAACTAACCCTAAACCCTAAACCCTAACTCAGAATATTAACCTCCTAGAAACTGTACAGAGACTAAACGAATACCATACTCTGAACGTCTCGCTGCCCTGGGAATGGATTTGTTGAAACTTCAGCGTCTGGCAATGACGTCGTAAATGCTCATATGGTCATTAATCATCTTAACAACAGCAACCTTGAGCACCTCATTTGATCTCCATGTTTCTAACACACATGGGCATGCCTACAAAGTCATAAAACAGCATTGCTCACGTGACTTTCGGAAACATTTCTTCACGCTTAGAATTGCGGAGGCATGGAATAAGCTGCCTGCATCTGTTGTAAGCTGCCGAAACACTGAATCTTTCAAAGCCTCCATGCTTCCTGTAGTCCGCCGACAATATACCTGATGCCCCCTCCACACACATATACACATACATGCATATTACTACTGTAAACTGTTCGTGTTCCTGACACTAATACATTATTCTGTGTACTTGACATGAGACTTTATTGAGTTGTGGTGCACCTGAGCACTGTACACAATAAATTTCATTATCTTATCTAATTTATTTGTTTAATAGGAAAATTAACAGTTTTATTACAAAATTTGTGGGTTCTGTTTTTTCTGGGACACCTTAATTTATTAAACAAAAGTTTATGATTACCTATATATGTATATATGATACAAATACAAATAAAAAAAAAGGAATATTCAGATATTCTTCTTTTTATGACAAACACCTTCAACTAGCACGAGTCAAATTTTCACCAAGCGCCGTCTAGCGTATTTTAGGGCTGGAAACCAGGACGACAAAAACCGAATATACCCCTAAGTTTAGAATAGGAATTTTTGTCCCCCGAGAAGACGAACTATTCATAAGTAACGGGAATTAGGTCTGTATATTTTTTAGTCCTAAAATCCAAGTTTAGGATTCATTAAAGTTTTCACTTTCGCAGTAGTGGCAATAAATAAATAAATAGATAAATAAAAAATAAAAATTCTAAAAATAATAATTTAGCTTTTTGGGGTCTTTTTCGACAAGAAAAATTAAATACAACTTAACTCTTGTTTTGTTTTTCTCTCTTTTTAGGCCTCCATACTTTAAAATGACACACTTTTCTTTCTTGCTAAGGGGTATAACGAAAAAAGATCCCCAAATTTTGATGGAATTTCGTTGCAAAAAAAATGTGTAAGAAAGAAAGAAAGGATAATTTTGATGGAATTTCGTTGCAAAAAAAATGTGTAAGAAAGAAAGAAAGGATAATTTTGATGGAATTTCGTTGCAAAAAAATGTGTAAGAAAGAAAGAAAGGATAATTTTGATAATCAGAACGATAATTAGATCTGTGAATTTCGCGAAGAGGACGAGTGTTCTGCTAGTACGAGGGGACCTTACTCCATCCACAAGCAAAGAGATGAAGGAAAGAAGGAATGAAGAATATAAGCCTCCCCCTCTCCCCCGACACCTCGCATTCCCTCTTCCTCCTACCCCCTCGCATTCCCTTCTCCTCTCCCTTCTCATCCCTCCTCCTCCTTCACATAGTTGAACTTTGCACGAGCAACAACTTCTCAAAAAGTTTCACTTTTTTTTCTTTTTAGTAATAATATTAACTTAATCCTCCCATCTATTTTAGGGGGGTTCTAATGAATTAATATATCAATTATAATTAACAATATTGATTTAATAATGATCGTCATTTTTTAAAAATATGTAAAAAAAATATTTCGGATTTGTGGATGAGAATTTTTTTTTTTTTTTATTTTTGTAAAAAAAACATCCATGATGGAAAAACACAGGTAAGATTAATTTTTTTACGATTTTTAAAAAATATTTCCTATTTATTTAGTTGTGTGAATAATTTTAAATTGATTTTTTAATTTGCTTTTCTGTTTTTTTTTTTTTTTTCGAGGGTGGGGGGAAAAAAGTTTACAATGTCTACCGCGCAACTGTTGTACATTTTTAGACAGACCCATAACTCTTATCTTCCACTGTTATATATATATAGTAGAAGGAAAGAGTTATGGATCTATAATTCTATATAGAAGATAAGACTAAAAAAAGCACAACAAATGCGTGGTAGACATAGTAAACTTTATATATATTATTATCCTTAAATCATTTCTACTATTACTACTACTATATAAGTTTAGCATCGGGAAAAAGTATTTAAAAAGTTTTTGATTTTACATGAAAAAACATCCTACAGCACATAACGTATCGTATTTTAGTGTTTTAGTTGTTCATTAAAAACATTTACTTTTAGTTTTCAAAACTAAAAGTAAATCAAAACTAAGTTTTGATTAAATGTTTTAAGTGAACGAACTAATACTATACTAAACGATACGTGAATTTTGTGTTTATTTTTTTTTTTGTAAATAATATTTTTCTATTTAAAAAAAAATTTCCGACGCTAAACTTTAATTTTGTCACAATATATATTATGGTAAATGTTGATTTATCAGTGAGTATATATTTAATATTCATTGATAAATCAACACTGAAAATTTCATTAAAATCGGATAATTCCCTGATTTTTGGTAAAATTTTTTCAACCGAGAGGGTTGAATTTATTTTGTAAACACGGATTTATGCAACTTTGTTGTCCATGTTAGGTTATATTTGATCAAAATTGACCGAAAAAATAGTTTTAAATGTATTAAAAATAAATTGCATGTGTAATATTTTTTTTGTTACTACTTTTCGACTTAGACAAAAATCTGACCTTAAATAATCGATTTAATTAATTTTAATTCGTTTTTAAAATGAAAAGCAGACGAAAAATTGGGTATACCTAATATATATATATGTGTGTGTGTGTGTGTGTGTGTATAAAACTTTTTTCACTATTTAGTTTTTGGGTTGGGTAAAAAAAAAAAAAAAAAAAAAAAATTAAATCACAAAGATAAACTGTGTGTTTCTTTAGTCTTTCCATATATTTTCAAACAAACTTATCAAATTTTTTGAAGTTCAAATCAAAAAGTATAGTAGTAAGTTTGTTTGAAAAAAAAAAAGTTCAAATTTTGACCTTTTTTTCTTAATAATTCTACGATCTTTAATTAACTTTCTTTCATCATATAAAAAAGTAAAGTCGTCGGGGTGGCCTAAAGTCGGTATCAGCCAATCAGCGAGGGAGTCTATCCCCCCTTTCACTAGCGCTAGGCCAAGGAGATAGTTTTTACGTCTGAGGTGAAGCGCCACACCTACTATCAGCTCATTTACCGCACAGTGCTACTCATACGCTGAGTTGGCGAAGGCCAGTATCGAACTAGGAACCTTGTGGTTTCTAGCCAAACGCTCTAGCGACTAACCCGGCCCTTTTAATTAAATATTTTTATTTTTATTTTTTATTCTCTTTATTTTTTTTTCGTCTTATTCTTATTTTATTTATTTTTTATTTTTTTATTTATTTAATAAATAATAATAATTTTATTCATTAATAATAATTAATTAATAATTAATTAAATATTTATTAATAATAATTTTATTTATTAATAATAATTAATTAATAATTAATTAAATATTTATTAATAATAATTTTATTTATTTAATAAATAATAATTTTTATTTTATTTATTTATTTTTTATTTAATTTATTATTTTTATTTCGTGTTATTATTATTATTATTTTTATTTAATTTTTTTTCCGTCTTTTTTATTTCCGTCATAAAATTAGAGGAACTTCGGACCATATGATTTTAGGCACCCCTTTTGCTTTGCTGATTCATAAGTACATTTTTTTAATTTACACTGTCAACATCGGGTTAGGTGTTAGTTTTATAATTAAAAAAAAAAAAACTCTAAAAATCGTCTGTTAATTAACAACCGGATGTTGACGGTGTAAATGAAAAAAAAAAAAAAAAATGTACTTATGAATCAGCAAAGCAAAAGGGGTGCTTAAAGGTCATATGGTCCGGAACTTTATTTGTCTTCAGTGGAAGGGCACTGGCTCACATCAATTAAAAAAAAAAAATTGCAAGAATGAAGAAAAAAAAATGATGTGAACTCAAAAACAAAACTGCCCTGTCGGTGGGCGTTAGAATGCACCGACTGCACTTCTGCAGAGGGGAAAGACTCCCCCAAATGGGGCCACCTGTTGGCCATGAGTGGCGTCCCATGATGCTTAAGGATCGTACCCAGGTGGTTGAGCAGTCCATGACTCGCAATACTCCACTTTGGCCCTTATTTAGGCTAGACAGGAGGTCGGAGAGACCCCCTCTGATCAATCGACTGGCCATGTCAAGCCCTAGCACCTATATGATTGCCCCAACCCTATTGCCCTTATGGCAAGCCCTAACCCCGTTTTATCATATGGGTGCTAGAAGGTGGTGCCTGAGGGTTTACATGTCCTGGGAATGACGTTAAACTCTATCTGATGGTGACGTTCCAGTTCTGGAGGTTTGGGGAATGTGGAGAACCCCTTCATCACCATTGCTCCCTGGTCCACTCTGGCCTGGAGTGGTAGTACCTGTTAAGGTCCATCTATGGCTTAAATAGAAGAATGTATTTATAAAAAAATTGTATTATCCATTAAGAATTGATTTATTTCAAAACTTTATCGGCATTAAATGACCCACTGAGGTTGATATGCCATAAAACAAAACAAACCAAACAAAAAATAAACTAGCTCCCAAAAAGTTGTCGTTCTTTTCTGATTGAACCTAGATTTTATTATGATTTATGAAGGATTTTGAAATAATAAAATATTTTGATAAAATATTAATTATTATCTAAAATATTTAGATAAAAAAAATATTTTAAATAACATTGGATGTTTGAAAGCAAATCTAACTCGACTTTAATAGAGACATTATTGATAAATAAGATTCTAATAAAGATTATATTTTGATTGTTCAATAATCATTGAGAATATAACATAAATAACTAAGGGAATTGTGATATCAGTAGCGATATAGTTACAGATATATAGGCACATAATCTCCATTATAATAAGATTTACCAACTCTGATGCAAGAGTAGGATGTGACACAAGGTCAGTTTCTTAAGCAAAGTCTAACAGGTTTAAATTCAGTTTTTCCTTCTGGTTAGTTTTAAAGTGGAGGCTTGTTTTACAATTTAGGCATAAATTGGATCCTCCTTTTATGACCGTAATTTTGTATTTTTGTCGACAATGATTAAAATCTGACGTTTTTATTTTAGAGTACCAAAGACCAAAAAAAGAAAAAGAAAAGAAATAACAACAACAAAAGGAGACCCCACTTTAAAACTAACCATTCTCACAAAATAAAAAACTTTTAGAATATACACATTGAAGTGAATATTAAAATAAATAAATAAAATATATTCAGTATTGTAAAATAACGGGTGCAAGAAAAATAAAACATTTATTGCAAAAACACAGACATAAAATGAGGGTTCAGTTTATTTTATGGTAGGAATTTACGAGGAACTTGTTCTTTTTTACCATTTTTATTTTATTTTAATCCCCACAAACTTACTAACAAAGGTTATGGCATGTCAACCCTTGTTGGGTTATTTTATGTCAAATATTGATTCTTGATGAGTATTGAAAATTCTTTTTATTTTTTAACACATTTTTGTTAACCCATTTTCTTCTATTTAACCTATAGACAGGACCCTAACAGATACTACCATTCCTGGTCAGGGTATAAGTAATGGTGATGAAAGGGTAATCCACACTCCCTAGAGCTCCAGAATTGAAACTTCACCGCTGGATGCAGTTTAACATCATACCCAGGACATTGAGACACTCAGCCACCGTCTTCCAGCACATATATAATAAAAAGGGTTGTGAGTTTAATGACACAAAAATTATACTAAATTTTTCCTTTCTTTTAGGATTGAGTTATGTTTTTTAAAAAAATCCATTTTTATTGGTTCTAATTAGTCGTAATTTGCAATTAAGTCAAAAACTGACCATCTCTTACATATCATAAACTTATCAATCCCCCCCCCCCCTGTATATATATCTTCATTCCCCTCGCTATTATATTTTAGTATCTCTGTGGGAGCAATTTTAACAGAAAAATTAAGAAAAGGGTAATATTTCTGTCAGAAAGGAAGGGACAAGACAAATATAATTGTATATAAATTGGGTTAACAATTTATTGGGTGCAAATTAATAAGAGTTCACAAGTGTGTAAATGTGTAAGAGTTCAAAGTTCATAGAAGTGTAAAGCTGATTGAAGTTTGCTAAAACGTAAAGGTCCATTATTTAGCTGAGGGGACAACACTCATAAGAAATAAGAATTCTGCTGATAAGCAACACTAGATAATAAGGATTTATATTTTTGCCTTTCATATTTGGCAATTTGGACAGTCCCATTTTTAACCATAGGGTGTTGCAAGATGATAATGGTTGTACAATTTAGGAACATGAGAATTAATATCTATTAATAATGTAGATTCGCTTCCGTTTTTTGTCTGTAACAAAAATTACGTCACTGCTTACGTCACATTACCCAACACATAATCCAACGTCATAACATAGAATAAATATACTCAAAATGTGAGCATGCAACATTAGACAATCCTCATTGTTTCAATAAATAGATGCCCGGTGTTATATATTTATATATAGATTGTTCTATTCTAATATAATATTTACAGTTATCGGAACTGTTTCCATTTCAAATTGTCTTTCTTTTTTACTCCTTTAATAAATTTGATGATTTTACATACTTATGGTACACACTCTATGAGAACATATAATTATATATAGTGACAAGTGTTTTACTTAGCTTTTTTGGAGGAGAATTACGTATTTGTAGAGGGTTCGCTTCGCTTGTCTGTTTGTCTGTTGAATTAAATCCTTGCTGCTGATTTGTTCGTCAGCGCTGGTGTTGTTGCTTGCTGATTTTTAGGGTGTGCGAACCCTACCGCGTGCTAGTCTGTTCAGCCCGACTCTGATGGCTGCTAAAACTGTTCTGAGGGTCTCGCCCCACTATCCTTCCGGACCCCGATAAAGGGGAAGTTAACCCATATTTTTCACAATTTGGAAGACTTTGAGGGTCAATTGTGAGAATAACCCACTCTCTTAAATTGTTACTATTCTAAAGCCAGAGCTGATTGTTGGCCGTTATTTGACACCTGCCACCATCACCAAACCAGCAGTTGAGAGAAACCTTTGTTTACCATTCCCTTTAGCTAATAATAACAGACCATATGACCTTTAGGCACCCCATTTTGATATTGATTAAGAAAGGACAGGTTTTTCATTTATACCGTCAATATCCAGTTGTTTGTTAGGGTTAGGGTTTAGTTTTATAATTTAAAACAAATAATCTAAAAATCGTCTGTTAAAACAACTGGATATTGACGGTGTAAATGAAAAACATGTCCTTTCTTAATCGAGATCAAAAAGAGGTGCCTAAAGGTCATATGGTCCATAATAACAATCTCCAACTCCTCTGCTTCCCTTTCACTTCTGTCAATAGTGTTTTTGTTTGTGTTTTTTTAATTTTTTTTTTTTTTACTTTTTTACTTTATTTTCAAAACTTTTTTTGACTACAGTTTTTGTTTGTCAATTAAAATTACGGTGAAGTAAGTATAGGGGGATTATACTCTTTAGTCATCTCCGCAACTTAGCTTCTCAACACCTTAGCTATTAATAGAATTTCAAGAATCAGGTCCATTTTAAATTTGTTCAAACTTTCCCTTTCTTAAAAATCTTACAAAAATGATTTTAATGATTTTTAAAATTCTCCAGCCCTATTTCTTTTTATAAATTTATTAACTTTGCAAACTCACTTCTTTTCTGATCATAGTTATGTACCCACAGCTCAATGGGTGACCCAACATGTCACATTTTTTTAGTATATATATATATATATATATATATATATATCGCGGCTCCTACTTCGTTGCTCATATCTTTTCCAAAGTGTATGAACGACTTTTCGTCTCACGTAGTCTAACTCCCTCTGGCATAGAATAACAAACACAGTGCATAAGGTAATCTCTTTATTCCTTTCACCAGAAAGTGTAAAAAACTTAAATAGGAAAGAAAACAGGTTTATAACAACAATGTTTGAAGAAAGCAGTGAATGGGTGTTAATAGAACAACTCGGAGGCAGTTCGTAGATAAAGACAGTGAAATAATAATGACGTACAATAACACCACCAAACAGGCATAGAAGTTAAGAAAGGTACAAACGAGGGGCAGAGTCTATGAGAGAAAGTCAATCGAGCGACAAGGGAGTGAACATTACAAAATCTTTCTTAGTGTACAAGGTTCAACGAAACGTCAAATAATATAGTCAGATACACAAGGTAAAAGTCTATTACAAAATTTAATAAGAAGGTTACTGAGAGTCAAGTGACGTACCTGTTCTCTTTAAGGAAGAACACAGAAAAGGAATTGAACGCGTGCGGATAAGCCTTGAATTTACCGCTGAATAATGGTAGCCGGAAAAAGCGGTGAAAATGAAAGAATAGTACCCGTTTAGGAAAAAACACACAGTTGGTCTAAGGGATGTAACTCTTAACGCAGAATATAAATTACAGACCGAGACAATATATATATATATATATATATATATATGAAAGATTGTTTTCTTTCACAAAGACATATAGGATGATCCTTCAAGTCCTCTGGAAAGCTCAATGTATGACAATTTTATAATTACATACAGATCAATATTTACAATTCCATATCAAAGAAAAACTTAAAGACCCATCAGGTTATTATAAACATATTTCAACAAACTCCTTTTTAAGACACACACACACACACATATATATATATATATATATATATATATATATATATGGTGACCATGCCAAAGCACATTGCTTTTTGGACAACAATGCAGCAACGTTAGCAGATTCATGGCTGTATGCTTCCAGCCTGACAAGCCTGCATATGTCGTCATTTCTCCATCGTCGTGGGACTTGTAGAAATATCTGCACAAAAAGAAAAACATGCTGTGTGCTTGTGCAACACACACATTATGCTCTCCTTCTCCAAAGTCTGGTATCAGTAATAATCCGAGGCAAGATGACTAAAAGGCTATGGAGAACGCAGATTTTATTTCGGAATGTCCTTCTCCTAGAAGGATGATCTAACAAGATTTATGGGTTCATCACACCAGGTGGTATTTATGCCACCGAAAGACTTAGGTGGGCTTGCTACATGCTTGGATACCAACCAAGTACTTCCATGTCCCCGCGTTTACGTGCTAGATGGGTGCTATAGGTGTTGAGCGAAAAGCTTCCTCTGCCCTTTGACCAGTTTTGTTTTTCGTCCTGCTGGGTGTCTAGCCCCCCTCCTCACCAAACAAATTTGGTGGGGGTACCAGTTTAGTGAGTATATAATATATATATATATATATATTAGTCATTCACAGGCACAGTGTATGCAATACTCCACTTTGGCCCTATCTTGGGCTAGACGGGCGGTCGGAGAGGCCCCCTCCGATCAATCAGCTGGTTACGTCGAGCCCTAGCACCTATATGATTTTCCCAACCCTATTGCCCTTATGGCGAGCCCCAGCCCCTTTTTATCATATGGATGCTAGAAGGCGGTGGTTGCGGGTCTACATGTCCTGGGAATGACTTTAAACTCTATCTGATGGTGAGGTTCCAGTTCTGGAGGTTTGGGGAATGTGGAGCACCCCTTTATTACCATTGCTCCCTGGTCCACTCTGACCCGGAGTGGTAGTACCTGTTAGGGTCCCATCTATGGGTTAAATAGAAAAATGTATTTATAAAAAAATTGTATTATCCATTAAGAATTGATTTATTTCAAAACTTTATCGGCATTAAATGACCCACTGAGGTTGATATGCCGTAAAACAAAACAAAACAAAACAAATCCTCTGCCCTTTGACAGATTTTGTTTTTCGTCCTTTCGTCCTGCTGGGTGTCTAGCCCCCCTCCTCACCAAACAAACCTGGTGGGGGTACTAGTTTAGTGTATATATATATATATATATATTAGTCATTCACAGGCACAGTGTTTCGACATTTATGTCTCATCAGTGTGGCTCAACTTTAACAGCTACTTCTAGCCAGGAGTGAAACTCAACTTTTTGTCTGTCAAGCTCCTTACCCTCTCAGCTGTCGGTAACTGTCAGTAAGAGGCGAACAAATAATTGGTACATTTCTTATGTAGATGTATGGTTACAATCACCAGAGAACTCAAGTCTGTAAACAACAGACGAGTAAATGCCTTATGCTAAACGGTGAAAGTTCAATTAACGGGACTCTACCGAGTATTGATTGCATATATATATATATCTCTATTAATAATGGAGATTCGCTTTCGTTTTTTGTCTGTAACAAAAATTACGTCACTGCTTATGTCACATAACCCAAAATCGTCATAACATAGAATAAATACACTCAAAATTTGAACATGCAACATTAGATAGTCCTCATTGTTTTTTAAAACAAGTTTTGATAAATACACGACTGGTATTATATATCTATATATAGTTTGTTTTATTTTAATACATATTTAAAGTTTACATTTCAAATTGTTTTATTTTCTAATCCTTTAATGAATTTGATGATTTTACTTACTTAGGGTACAAACTCGCTGACATTGAATTTTTTACTTCCACCCCTCAGGCAATATGTTTCAAAAATTTATTTTTACATCGCCCGGAGAGCGTTTTTTATTTTGTACTAGTCCTATTATAATGGAGATTGTGTGTTTTTCTGTCTGTAACCGAAACTATGTTACTATACAAGTCACAATTCCCTTTGTTATTACATCACATTCTCCCTGATTTTATTTTTATTCAAACCTCAATTATTGATAAAATTGTTTTACATCATTAAGACTGTTGACCATATCTACATACTAATAACATGCAATTGTATTTATATATACAACAAAATAGCGGTTTTACAGTGTGAATGGGAAGGCTAATTTGCATATTGATCTTAAAAATTTGATTTTAATAAATATATGCTTAATATTATTGATTTCTAATTGTTTGGTTTTATCTTATTGAATATCAGCATAAATCTCGGGGATAAATCTTAAAAGAAATCCATTAACAAGAAGAAATAACTGTTATTTTATTCTTTACTTCCTATTTTAACTAAATAGTTAAATTAAGAAAATTTACCAATGAAAGACGGGAGTAATAGAAAATGATGGAAGAGTTAGTTTCAAAGTTGTTCTATTTTTCAATCATACCCCCTCTGTTCAAATCTTTTTATCTGCATTCTTATTCAGTTTCTTTGGCTTTTCTAATTTAATATGATATTTTATTATATCAAAACTTAAATACTTGCACCCGGAGGGTGCATATATTTTCTAGTATAATATAATGAAGAATTGCAAATACTAAAGTGTTCAATGCTAAATTAACAGAGCAGATTTCAAATCAAAAATAGAATATTATGGTACTAATTTAACGTTACTTAAGTTTCATGTTTATTAGTCAATTGTCAGGCGGTTGAATATCGAAAAGCAGTTCTTTAATTTTGGTTTAGCAACCAGTCTAGGACTAACTGCTTTTCGATATTCATTGTCGGAGAATTTCCTTATTTGCATGAAACTGTATGTATGTATATCTACCTAAGGCTTTTTTCCTATTTAGTTTAATGACACAAAATTCATACTAAAATATTCCTCGGTTTTAGGGTTGAGTTATGTTTGAAAAAAATCCATTTCAATTGGTTCTAATTAGTTGTTATTTTCAATTAAGTCAAAAACAGACCCATCTCTTACTTCACATTTGCCTGTCACATTCCCCCTCTCTATGTATATCTTGATTACCTCCTTATTATATATATGTCAGTTTCTGTGTGTGTGTGTAAAGAGAGAGATTGGAGAGTGAGTGTGAAAGAGACATTTTCACTTCCCACTATATTTAACTTTAGCAGCAGTGAGCCCAAATCTGGTCCAATCTTATTTAGATTAGGTCAAACGTTCCCTCTCTCAAAAATCTTACAAAAGGATTTTAATTTTTTTTTTTAAATTCTCTGGCCATATGTTTTTTGTTTTTTTAAAAATTTAATTCGCTTTACAAACTCACTTTTCCCTAATCCCAATTATCTACACAGAGATGGGTCACATTTTATCTAGTATATATATATATATATATATATATATTTACCAACCCCCTGCCCACGAGCAGGATGTGACACACGGTCAATTTCTTAAGCAGAGTTTAACAGGTTTGAATTCAGTTTTCCTTCACCTAGACAGGTTACCTAGTGAGGGTGAAAGCACCCAGTTTGTCCTACTGTCCCTAACCATTACATAATGTGCCTCCATGTCTAGTATATATATATGTGTGTATATATATATATATATATATATACTAGACAAAACGTTAACCATTGGGTCACCCATTAAGCTCTCGGTAGATTGGGATCAGGGAAAACATTTTTAAAAAAGAAAAAAATACGTCCGGAGAGTTAAGAAAGACCTTTAAATTCATTTTGTAAGATTTCTAAGAAAGGGAAGGTTTGAACTAATTTAAATTGAAATGGATCATGGAATTTTATTAAGCTATAGACTTGTCGCTGAATCTTAACATACGAATAAAGTGGGTAGTTAGATGTCTATCACAATCACTCTCCCATCTATTTCTTACTCACACAGAGAAACTAACATATATAATGAGAAGGTAATCAAGATATACATAGGGTGAAAGTGATAGGCAGAATGTGAAGTGAGGGACGGGTCAGTTTTTGACTTAATTGCTAATTACAACTAATTAGAACCAATTAAACTGGAATTTTTTTCAAATATAACTCAATCCTAAAAGCAAGGAATATTTTAGTATGAATTTTGTATCATTAAACTAAACAGGAAAAAAGTCTTTAGGAAACAAAGATTGATTTGCTGAGCTTTAGTATAATAATAGCAGTTATATTATGTGTTTAACTGATTTATTTATTTTAATAACATTTCTGTGATTTTGTTTTTCTCATTTTTCATTACAGGTTGAAGAATGTATTTTTCCCCTTCGCTGTTTTACCGAAACAAATCACTGTCCACTAAAATCGGATCAGAATGGAGATCCTGCGGATTTTTCACGAAAAGCCGTGGCATATCTTGCTGATAAGCTCATTGGTGTTCACTTCCACCCTCACATACCTCATCACATCGGACATATTTCGGGCAGATGCCCGCACTAAACTAGATGTATGTCTCTTCCACCTCCGCCAGAAACAGGCAGCTGCATATCGACGTAATTCTTTGATCCCTCCAAACCAGACATGTTTCAACAGTAATTATCTAAATAGGTTGCGACTCCGGCAAAAGCTGCCGTTCTTACCATCGCGTCCTACTCCTGCTGCTGCCTCGAAATGTCCTCACAGTAACGCCAGTATTTTGGTTCTGAGTCCCTTTCAGGAATTTCCTGGTTACTTCAGCCGTTTCCTTGGCAACGTCATGTCTTTGACATACCCCCACTGCCTTATCCGGATCGTCATCGGGATCGACCAATCTCTGGATGGATCGGCGCCGGTTTTTCAGCAGCACGTCAAGAAACTGCCCCACAAGTTCCGGTCTTTAGAAGTCCACGCACTTTCAGTCAGCGATGTGGACGCGGATAAAATTCCGAGGTTTGCCGACCGGCATCGCAAGGACATCCAACTCGTTCGTCGACGGAAACTTGCCAAAATCCGTAACGCCCTTCTTTTCAGCGCCCTCAGAGACGAGAAATACGTCTTTTGGTTGGATAGTGATGTGCGAGAGATTCCCCCAGACATTTTACAGACTTTGATCTCGGCGCACGTTCCTGTTGTGGTACCGTCCTGCCTATACCGAAAATCTCTTTCGGAATTTGAAGTTTATGACCGAAATTCTTGGAGAGAGACAGAAGCATCTCGTAAATTCCTTGAAAGAAAAGGTTCTGATTATCTGATGCTTGAGGGCTATGGAAACCAAACTCTCCGCCTTTATCTACCAGATTTGGCCAATGAGGGTTCTGTGGTGAGACTGGATGGTGTAGGGGCCTGTTCCCTTCTTGTAGAGGCAAAAGTTCATAAACAAGGGGCAATTTTCCCCTTCTATGTCATTAATAATCATATTGAAACTGAAGGGTTTGCACAAGTTGCAAAACTTCTTGGATATCAAGTGTATGGAATGCCGAGAGTACATGTAATTCACTGATTTTTTATATATATATATATATATGTAAGTTGCAAATGGAAATGCATCTGACAGTATGTTGAAAGGAAAAATAAATAAAGGAAAAAAAATGTTGAATGGATAAAATAGATTTACTAACACGTGTTTCGTACAGGAGTTTGTTCACGTACACATGTATTCTATTTATTATTATTTTAGAATGTAAAATTAAGTAATAATAATAGAAAATTATAAAATCTTTAAGCATACAAAGAATAACGGCCTTTGTCAGAGTAAAATGTTTGATATTTGAAGTTAAAGCGGTCAAAATACAGAGAATTTTGAAGTGTTCGAAAAAATTTTTTTTTTTATTTATTCATTTTTAAAAATTATTTGAGAGACACTCCACAGCAATAGAAAATAGTGATGTTTGTATGCGGTTACGGTTAAAGAATGCTTTACTCTGATGAAGGCCATTATTCTTTGTATACTTAAAGATTTTATAATTTTCTATTATTATTATTTTATTTTATATTTAAAATAAAAATAAATAGAATACATGTATACATGAATAAACTCCTGGACCGAAATATGTGTTAGTAAATCTATTTTATCCATTCAACATTTTCTCAGTGATGCTGATAGCATTTTAATTTAGTGCATCCTGGAATGCACAGATTTGATTTGAATGAGTCCCCGGCAAATCTGATGGGTCCCAACTAAAGTTTCCTAATAAATTGCAGAGTTTTTAATCTATGAACAACTAAAGACTTCTAACATCTGCCTTGTACTCCATACAGTGTAATTCGTTTTCAAGAAAATATTGAACAGTTAACAGGAAATTGTAAGGGGGAAGAAAAAAACACAGGGATGCATGGATACGATTTTTATGTGTCCTTTTAGATTTTTATGCATCAGTGACACAGGATGCGTACCTATCAGCATCTCTGTATATATATATATATATATATATATATATATATATATATACAAAATAGAAAAACTAAGTATTTCAAAAAGATGAATTTATTCTTGATGGTGAAGTTGATGTTAAAACGTTTTGGTTTTTTAATAAACCTTCATCAGGACATTAAGATGGAAAGATTGTTGTCTGAACAGAGATGGTTGTTTTTTTTTCTTAAATACCAGGAGTTTGGAAATTGGGACCATATGACCTTAAGGCACCCTTTGATCTAGATGAAGAAAGGACATGTTTTTCATTTACATCATCAATATCCGGTTGTTTGTTAGGGGTTAGGGTTAGGGGTTAGTTTTATAATTTTTTTAAAAATATCTAAAAATCGTCTGTTAAAACAACTGGATATTGACGTTGTAAATGAAAAACATGTCCTTTCTTAATCGAGATCTAAAAGGGGTGCCTTAAGATCATATGGTCCAGAAATTGTATATGTAGAAAGGCTCATAACCATATTTTGAACTGTCTTCATTTTTGAAAATTAAAGATCTAATTCGTATGAGTGAAGATGACCAAAAATGGTCAAAAGTATGATGTATTTCTACGAGGTACCATAGATTAAAAGGTAATCTGGAATTTTAAGTGATTAAATTCCTACCATAAAATTGTACTTGCACATTATTTGAAGTGAACTTAATTATTATTAAAAAGACATTTTATGATATTTTGGAGTTAAAAACATGCATTAAAATGGATTTGAAAAGTGTTGTGTTTTCTCTGTGAAAGATGGCTGCCATAGTTTACAAGCTTCTTCTTGGAATAAGAACAAAGGGACTGAACTCTCAAAGCAATGAGACTTAAAGTTCAAGATTACTGAGATGTCTATACAAAATATTTGAAACTCCTTCAAACAAAAATGCTATGAAATAGAATTGAAAGGTTCTTCAATGAAAATGTAAAAAATGTGTTCTTAATTGTGCTTTCGAATTATTTGAAATGAACTCAATTGTTATTAAGAACACATTTTATGATATTTTCATGTTAAAACATGCAGTTTTATTGATTCGAACAAATTTGAATTTTCAGTGTGGATTTATGTTGAAATGAAAATGGCTGACCAAAACATAAGGCTTCCACAAAGTGAAAAAAAACAAGGGGAGGTTACTCTCATTTATGTAGCTAATGTTCAGATTACCAAAATACCTAATCTAATTTAATGTTGTGTTATTATTATTATTATCTAAATAATTATTATATTATATAATATTATTATATATATTATTATAATATGAGAAGAAAAAATGGATATAATAATAATGAATAGTCTTTTATATTTACCCTGAACTTTTAAATGCATTTATATTTAATTAATTATATTTAAATCAATTAAAAAAATATCCAGTTTTGAATGTAAAATAGGTGGCCTAAAGTCGGTATCAGCCAATTAGCGAGGGAGTCTATCCCCTATTCACTAGCACTAGACGAAGGAGATGCGTCTGAGATGGAGCCCCACACCTACCATCAGCTCCTTACTTTACCGCACAGATCCCTGTGCTACTCATACACTGAGTTGGCTAGGGCCGGTATCGAACTAGGAACCTTGTGGTTTCTAGCCAAACGCTCTACCGACTGAGCTAACCCGGAAAATATCACACCCAAATTATGTTTAAAATTATGTTTAAAATAATCTATAAAAGTATAAAAGTAATTGGTAATTTGCTTGAAGCATTGTTAAGTATGTTATAAAATAATAAAATTCGAAGGCAATACAATGCGTAAAAAATAAAGATAAAAAGATGTTTATATGTCTAATCGATTTCAAAGCGAAGCTTTATCGTCAGAGACTTATTTCAGAAATGACGTGCTTATGTTTTTTTTATTTGTGTGGTTATAATTTCTCTTCTTATTTCCTTTTCCTCTCCTTTATTTTTTCCTCTCTTTCTTCTTCTCCTCCTTTATGAATGGGCGAATAACTGTAATTTCTTATTTCTCTCTTTCTTTTTTTTCTTTCTTAAAAGTTTGTTGAGAACAAGGCTGACATCCGGTAAGATGTTGCAATGTGTAGCAATGTGTAGCAACGGTGTGAGCATGTCATAATTTCAAAAACAAAAGTGAACAAATGAATAAAAACCGTTAATAGAAAATTTTTTTTTTTTTTTACATACTTAGCTTTTGTTTCGCTTTCACCTTTCATTTCTTATTCTTTCTCCCTCTCTTTCTTTTTTTGTGTTATTTCTCTTCTTTTTTTTTTTTTTTTTTTTTTCCCCCTTTATCCCCTTTGTTCTCTAATTTAAATTATTTTTTTATAGTAAATAAGTAAATAAAAGATTATCTTAAATTATGTATTAGTATTGATAGAAAAAATAAATGATTCTTTTTTATTATTTTTTTTATTTTTTTTTAAGAAAATATCTTTTATGAGTACTTTTTTCTCTTTTTCTTTTAAACTTAAATAGATTAAATATTATATTAATTATATATTAAAATATCATATAATAATTACATATTAGGATTGATGCAAAATTCAAAACAATAAAAATAAAACAAACCATTCTCCCCTTAAATTTCAAATAGATTAAATATCATAAATCAAATATTTGAATTACAAAAGGCATAATGTACTGCTTCAATTATATATTTTATTTAACTATTTTTTTTTTTTTCATTCTTTTGTTGTTATTATTTATTCTTTTTTTTTTTTCCCCACTTTTCCTTAAATATTTATTAATAGTTCTAGACTGACCGTAATCCTAAGAGGGTATTATGGTTTAAAGAAATAGTGTCATGGTTTAAAGAAATAATGTCATGTAAAGGAGTTAATAAGTATGTCAATATTGTTAAATTAATCGTAATTAATTTTTTTTTATATTTCTCTATTATCTTCTTTTCATTCTCAATCATCCCATCACTATATATATATAATATATATATATTTAATTTTAATTTAAAAAAAAAAAAAAAAAAAGGCTATATATGAAACGTGTAAATTTAGTTAATCGTGTATTCTGAGTTTAATTCTAATCTATTGATAGTTGGTAGGTTTAAAATTTATGATAGGGAAAATTATATATATGAGAGAACATGTGTACTAAATAAACTAAAACCTATATATGGAACGTGTAAATTTAGTTAATTATGTATTCTGTGTTTAATTCTAATCTATTGTTTATATTAGGACCTAATTTAGCTATTAATAAACTTTCTCTAATTCTGAGATTACCAATGTTGCGTATTATAGCCTCTATCTTAACTGAAAAATTGTTGTCCTTATTTTTGCATTTGATTAGGTGTTTATGGAATGAGGATGCACGTGTGTGGATGTACATAATTTAAGATAATCTTTTATTTACTTATTTACTATAAAAAAAATAATTTAAATTAGAGAACAAAGGGGATAAAGGGGGGGAAAAAAAAAAAAAAAAAAAAAAGAAGAGAAATAACACAAAAAAAGAAAGAGAGGGAGAAAGAATAAGAAATGAAAGGTGAAAGCGAAACAAAAGCTAAGTATGTAAAAAAAAAAAAAAATTTTCTATTAACGGTTTTTATTCATTTGTTCACTTTTGTTTTTGAAATTATGACATGCTCACACCGTTGCTACACATTGCTACACATTGCAACATCTTACCGGATGTCAGCCTTGTTCTCAACAAACTTTTAAGAAAGAAAAAAAAGAAAGAGAGAAATAAGAAATTACAGTTATTCACCCATTCATAAAGGAGGAGAAGAAGAAAGAGAGGAAAAAATAAATGAGAGGAAAAGGAAATAAGAAGAGAAATTATAACCACACAAATAAAAAAAAACATAAGCACGTCATTTCTGAAATAAGTCTCTGACGATAAAGCTTCGCTTTGAAATCGATTAGACATATAAACATCTTTTTGTCTTTATTTTTTACGCATTGTATTGCCTTCGAATTTTATTATTCTATAAAAGTATATTTGTTAACTGTAACAATAACCTTAATTTTGTCTCAGATAGTTAAAAATTTTCAGGACATGATACAAAATTTTTCCGGCATTTTTTTGAAAAAATAACCCATGAAAAAAAAAAAAAATATAAAGCCAAGGAAAAAGCAAATATAGACCCAAGAGAAACCAAGGGAGGTAACTCAAGAAATAACTCTAACGGATGAAGGGAGGTAACTCTGACCATTTATATTTCTTTTTCTACGACACACACACACAAAAAAAAAAAACAACTAAAGAAAAAAAAAAGTATTATGAATGTTCGTTTTTTTTTTTAATATAACGAGAATTTTAAAAACAAGGCTTAGAACTTTTTGAACGACCATAGTACAAACTCGAAACTAAAATTGTTTATGAATCGTTATTTGTATTGTCAGTTACTTGAAACCAAATAACTGCTTGTGGAAAAAACTGACTTCGGCATTAAATGAGCCATCTAGTGTTGACATGTCATAAAACCCAACCAATCAATAATCATACGTCGAAAAGTTATGTAAATAGCAAAACTTTTGCCATTAACCTCATTTTGCTTGGCATAATGGCTGATTCGCTGGACTGCGACATCGTGGTAAGCGAGTTCGAACACCAGCCACGCTATTACTTTCACTTTCAGACAAATGCTCACGAGAAAAGAATGAATCTCCTCATCCCCCAGCTATGGGTTAATCGTACCACTACTGGTCTTGAAAAGGAAGACTATGACATTAAATATCCCATGAATGTTGATCTGCCATTAAACAAAGTAATTAAAGAAACCAAGCCAGGATGGTTTTGGCATTAGATAATCCACAAAAGCTGCTGTGCTATTAAACAAAGAAACCAATGAAACCAGACCATTACAAGAATGGTTTTGGTATTAAATAACACACAAAGGCTGCTATGCCTTTAAACAAAAAAAGAAAATGAAACCAAACCATTACAAGAATGGTTTGTGTATTAAATAACACTCAAAGGTTGCAATGCCATTAAACAAATCTTATTATAATGGAGATTGTGTGTTTTTCTGTCTGTAACCGAAACTATATTCCTACTCAAGTCACAATTCTCTTAGTTATTCACATTCTCCATGATTTTATTTTTATCTAAACCTCAATTATTAATAAAATCGTCTTACATTATTAATACTGTTAACTATGTCTACATACTGCCAACATTCAATTATATTTATTATACAACAAAAATAGCGGTTTACAGTGTGAACCGGAAGGCTAATTTGCATATTAATATTAAAAAATCGAATTAATAAATATTGCTTAGTATTTATTGATTTCCAACTGTTTGTTTTATTTAATGAATATAAGCAAAATCTCTTCAATGAATTTAAATAAACTCCATTAACAAGAAAAAATAACTGTCATTTTATTCTTTACTTCCTCTTTAACTAGATACTTAAATTAGAAAAAATAACAATGAAAGATGAGAGTATGGAAGAGTAAGTTTCAGTAGTTTCCATTTTTATTATACTCCCTCCGGTTTACAAATCTATTTATATACTCCCTCTGTTTCAAATTCTTTTTATCTGTATCTCTATTTAGTTTCATTAGCCTTTCTAATTTAATACCAATATTTATTACATAAACCTTAAATACTTGCACCCGAGGGTGCATATATTTGCTAGTTAAAACAATGAAACCAAACCGTTACAAGAATGGTTTTTAGTAGATTTGCCTGTTTCAGCTATTCTCTTTTTTCATCCAATTGTTGGAGGAAACTCGAATTAACTCTTTGCCTACCAAATTCCCTCATGGCTAAATCAATTTTTCTTGGTATTTTTTACTCGGTACAAAGGGATCATCCTCATTCACTCAACCATCCAATCACTTCTCTTTTAATTCGAACTTATAATAAAGATTAATGAAAACTCCTTGTAACTAAACTCGTTACACAATTCACTCCGTAGTAGTAATATCTCATCAACAGAAAGCAACGTTAATGCATGTATAGGAAAGCATGGGCTTGTTTGTCAGTAAAATGGTAATTCCTGTGTGTGGAGTTATGAGGAGAGCTTCTGTGATTGGATATACCAATCACGTGATATGCCAGAAATTTGCGCGCAAACTCAGCCTCCAACAAGGGAGCAACTTGAAAACTCTCCAAGAAATCACCCTAAGATACCCAATATCTTCTCAGCCGCTGGTAAGATTATACACAGGAAACGACTTTTATATATTACTCATTGTTTAATTGTCTTTAATAAATTTTAGTAGAATATAAACTAAGTTTTAATTCATTTATTTGTTGCTGTTAGTCTTAGAATTAAATGCTATTACTAACCATAAAAGGAAGACTTTTATATTGTTACTCATTGTGTTAATTTTTTTTTAATAAATTGTTAGAATTAAACTAAGTTTTATATTCATTATTTGTTGCTGTTATAGCTTAGAATTCCCAAGCTGTAGTGTAGATCAGTTTACTTTACAGCTGCACTAATTGGACTCAATGAAGCACCTGGAGAATAAGCTAGATGGGAGCTGCACAAGAATGCTCATGCAATCTTAAAGACATAGAAACAACACCCTACGATGAAACAGCTGTATGGCCACCTGCCCCATATCACCAAACTATTTGTGTGAGGTGAACAAAAATGCTGGCACTGCTGGAGCAAGCAAGTATATTTAAGTGACATTCTTCCTGTGCGAGAATGGTTAATCAAAATAATTGAAGCAGAAAACTAGTACAAAAAGAGTAATGGTTAGACACGATGACCTAAATCTGAATTATGCAAGGAATTGAATTTTCACCAATGTTTTACTAAATGGTATATGCATATTAACGTTGTCCTTTTCCGGCACTAAAATATATCTGTAACGTTGGTCGTATACCTGTCACCAGACCCAAAGCGAATATTCACCGTACTATTAATGTCTTCGGCGGCGATGTATATGTATAGCGGATCTCGTCCACGTCCTCCAAATTCACATTTAAAATGTCAGTGTTCAGCACGTTGCGGTCATCTGTTGATAAAATAATTACAACGCGAGAAATATGTAGTCACAACTGCTAAGCCTTTATTATCATGCTCGTCTCGTGGGTTCGCTATCAGAGAGGAGAAAGGCAGAGAGAAAGAGAGAGAAACACTACTTGATTACTGTGACCCCATACTAGCACCCAAAGGCCGTCATTCCCCTACGCGTCCCGAAAGCAAAAGAGGCCGTCCCTTTTTTTTGTTGTTCCACTCACGTGACTTCCGGTCAACACCTAACACTCCGGTTGACACTCATTCTCCATTCGGTCATGCTACGTTCAAACCATACGTTCATCCTTTTTGTTCATACTCTTATCTTAAAACCTTTATCATCTCTTATTCCTTCGTCCTCCTTTTCCTAATATATAGTTCTACTCACAATCAATAATATCCCCATCCTTTGCTTACATAAATCCATTATCATCTACCCATTATCATCTCTCATATTTCCTTCTTCCTCCTTTTCTAATATAGTAGTTCTAGCTCACAAAAGTCAGGGATAATATCCACCATCTTCCTACAAAATCATTATCATCTAACCTTTATCATCTCTCACTTATTCTCTTCTTCCTTCCTTCGTCAATATAGTAGTTCTAGCTCACAAAAGTCAGAATATCCCCATCTTGCTACAAAATCATTATCATCTAACCTTTATCATCTCCTACTTATTTCCTATCTTCCTCCTTTTCTAATATATAGTTCTAGCTCACAAAAGTTCAGGATATATTCCATCTTGCTACAAAATCATTATCATCTAACCTTCTTATCGACCACTTATTTCCTTCTTCCCCCCTTTTCTTAATATATATTCTAGCTCACAAAGTCATGGATAATATCCCCATCTATCCTACAAAGAAAATATTATCATCTAACCTTTATCATCGCTCTCACTTATTTCCTTCTTCCTTCGACTGTTTCTAATATAGTAGTTCTTTGCTCAAAAAGTAGGATATAATATGCCCCATCTTGCTACAATCAATCAGTCATTATCATACATCATTCTAAATCCGTTTTAATCATCTCTCACTGTATTCCTTCTTCCTCTTTTCTAATATAGTAGTTCTATGCTCACAAAGTCAGGATAGATATCCATCTGCTAGCAAATCATTATATCTATACGCTTTATCATCTCTCACTTATTTCTTCTCGCTCTTTCTAATATAGTAGTTCTAGCTCACAAAGTCAGGAATAATATCCCATCTTGGACTAAAATCATTGATCATCTTAAGCTTTATCATCTCTCACTCTTATTTCCTTCTTCCGCTTCGTTTTTTAATATAGTAGTTCTAAGCTCACAAAAAGTCAGGATAATATCCCATCTTGCTTCACAAAAATCATTATCATCTAACTTTATATCTCTCACTTATTTCCTTTTCCTCTTTTCTCTAATATAGTAGTTTAGCTCACAAAAGTCAGGATATGATATCCCCATCTTGGCTACAAAATCAATTCTCTACCTTTATCATTCTCACTTATGTTCTTCTTCCTCCTTTTCTAATATAGTAGTTCTTAGCTCACAAAAGTCAGGATAATATCTCCCATCTTGCTGTACAAAATCATTATCATCTAACCTTTAGTCATCTCTACTTATTTTCCTTTCTTCCCGATCCTTCTTCTAATATAGTAGTTCTAGCTCACAAAAGTCAGATAATATCCCCCCATCTTGCAAATCATTATCATCTAACCTTTATCATCTCTCACTTATTTCCTTCTTCCTTCTTTTTCTAATAATAGTAGTTCTAAGCCTCAAAAAGTCAGTAATATCCGCCATCTTGCTACAAAATCATTATCATCTAACTTTTATCATCTTCATTATTCCTTCTTCCTTCTTTCTAATATACAGTAGTTCTAGCTACAAAAGTTCAGGATAATATCCCCAATCTTGCTACAAAATCATTATCATCTAACCTTATTCATTCTCACTTATTTCCTTCTTCCTTCTTTTCTAATTAGTGTTCTAGCTCACAAAAGTCAGGATCCATATCCGCCATCTTGCTACAAAATCATTATCATCTAAACTTTAATCATCTCTCACTTTATTTCCTTCTTCCTTCTTTTCTAATATAGTAGTGTCTTAGCTCACAACAGCTCAGGATACATATCCATCTTGCTTCACATAAAATCATTATCATCTGAACCTTTTCTCATCATCTTGCACCTGTATTTCCTTCTTCACTCCTTTTCTAAATTAGTAGTTCTAGCTCACAAAGTCAGGAAATATCCCATCCTTGGCTACAAAATCATATTCATATAACCTTTATCATCTCTCAACATTAATATTCCTATTTCTCTTGTTCTATATATAGTAGGTTTTCTAGCTCACAAAAGTCAGGCATCATATCGCACCATCTGTTGCTAGCAGAATGCAAATTCATTATCGATCACTAGACCTTAGTATGATCCGTCTCACTATAATTCCCTTTCTCCATCCTTTAGAGTCTACAATATATATAGGTAGTTCTAGCTCACAAAAGTCGGATAATATCTCCATCATTGCTACCAATCATATCATCTAACCTTTATCATTCTGGCACTTTATTTCTTCTTCTCCTTTTCTAATATAGTAAGTATTCTAGCTACACAAAAAGGATAGGATAATAGTCCCCATACTTGCTGGACAAATGCATTATATTCTAACCTTTATAAGTCTCTCACTTATTTCCATTCTTCCTTCATTTTCTAATATAGTAGTTTTCTACGCTTCACAAAAGTCAGGCTATCTATCCCCAGTTTGCTACAAAACTCTCAATTATCATCTAACCTTTATCATCTCTCACTTCAATTTTACCTCTCTTTCCTCTTTTCGTAATATAGTAGTTCTAGGCTCACAAAGTCAGGATATATCCCATCTTGGCTACAAAAATTGCATTATATTAACCTTTTATCATCTCTCACATTATTTCGCTTCCTTCTTTTCATACTATAGTAGTTCTGCTCAACAAAGTCAGGATAATTACTCCATCTTGCTACGAAAATCATTATCATTAACCTTTATCATCTCTCACTTCATTTCCTTCTTTCCTTCTTTTCTAATATACGTGTTCTAAGCTTCACAAAGATCAGGACATAATATCCCATCTTGCTACAGAAATCATATATACGATTTGGCTAACCTTTATCATCTCTCGACCTTTATTTTCCTTCTGTCCTCTCTCTTTTACTAATATAGTATGTTTCTAAGCTTCAACGAAAGTCGAGGATAAAATATCCCGCTATCTTGCGCTACAGAGCATAAATATCATTATCATGTTATCTATCTTCGTATGTAGTCTTGCACTGTATTTTCCTTCTTGGCCTTGATCTTTTCTATCATAGTAGTCTTCGATAAGCCTCACAAAGATCAGGAGCAATAATATCCGGCTATCTTGCCTACAAAATCAGGTTATCTCTTCTTAACCTGTGCCGATATCATGCTCTTCACCTTATTGTCCTTCTTCCTTCCTTTTCTATATATAGATAGTTTCTAGACTCACAAAGTTCAGGATAATACTCCCGGCATCCTTGCTTAACAAAATCACATTATCATATAACCTTTGATCTTCTTCATCACTTTATTTCCTTCTTCTTCTTTGTCTAATATAGGTAGTTTATTCTACAGCTCACAAAAGTCAGATAATAATCCCATACTCCTTGCTAAAGGAAAATGCATTATCATGTATTATAACGTTTATCATCTCTCGACTTATTTCCTTCTTCCTTCTTTTTCTATATAATATAGGTAGGTATCTATACGACTTCACAAAACGTACAAGGATGAACTATCCAACACAGTCTTGATCTACAGCAACTCATATATCATTGTCTAACCTTTATCATCACTCTCCACTATATTTCCTTTATGCCTTCTTTATCTACTATGAGTGTAGTCGTCTGTGTGCACACAAAGAGTCACGGTATATAAGAATATCCCGCATCGGTTGCTGTACAAATCATTGTGATCATGACTACACCTTTATCATTCCTCTCCTACTTATTTCCTTCTTCTATCTTTATATTCTAATATAGCTAGTTTACTATCGAAGTAGCTACAAAGTACAAGGATATATATATCCCATCTATGCTGTACAAAAAATCTATTATGCATCTATCGTACCCTTTCTTGATTATCTCACTTATTTATCTTCTTCGCTTCATTTCTAATAGTAGTAGTGGTCTAGACGCTCACGAAAGCGTCAGGATACATATCCCCATCTTGCTTATCAAAATCAGTTATGCATCATGGAACCTTTATCCATCTTCCATCACGGCTTATTTCTTCTTCCTTCTTTTCCTAATATAGTATATTCTAGCTCACAAAAGGTCAGGATAATATCTCCATCCTCGATAAGCATATAAAAGTCAATTAATCATCGCTACCTTAATTCTTTCACTTCATTTTCCTTCTTCCTTCTATATTCTAATATAAGTAGTGTCTAGCTCAGAAAGAAGTCAGGATAATATCTCCATGCTTAATTGACTACAAATCATGGAATTTATCATTAACTAACCCTTTTATCCATCTCTCACATTATTTCCATTCTATCCTTCTTTTCTATTATAGTAAAAGTTACTAGGCTCACAGAAAGTCAGGATAAATTGTATTCGGCCCATCTTGCTCACAAAGCATCATATATCAATGGGGCTGAAGCCTTTGATCATCTCTCACGTTTATTTCGCACTTCTTCCTCTTCTTTTTCTAATATATGGTAGTTCTAAGCTCACAAAAGTCAGATAATATCGGGCGCCATCTTGTACAGAAATCATTATACATCTAACCTTTTATCAATCTGTCATCCTTGTTTCCTTCTTGCCTTCCTTTTCTAATATGAGGTAGTTCTAAGGCTCACAAAAGTCAGGATCAACTATCCGCCATCCTGCTACAAAACTCATTATCTATTCTAACCTTTATCATCTCACATCACTTATTTCCTTCTTCCTTCTTTTCTAATATAGGTAGTTCTAGCTCAAAAGTCAGGATATATCCCCATCTTGCTTACAAATCCATTTATCATCCTAACCTTTTTCAGTCTTCTCGACCCATATATTTCTGTCTTCTTCTGTTGTTTTCTAATATAGTAGTTCTAGCATCTATAAAAAGTAGGATAATATGGCCATCTTGCTACAAAATCATTATCATTCTAACACCTTTATCATGCTCTTCACTATTATTAATCGCAATTCTGTCCTTTCTTTTTCGTATATATACGGTAGGTTCTAGCTTCACAAAGTCAGGATATATATTATCGCGCCATCTTGCTTAAAAATGCTATTAATCACTCTAGGACTTTATCAATGCTCTCTCACGGTTATTTCCTTCTTCCTTCGTTTTTCTAGATAATATGTAAGAGATCTGTTTCCTAGCTCAACAAAAGTCCAAGGATCAAGTATCCCCAACTACTTATGGCTACACAATAAATCATTATCATCGCGACTAATTCTTTATCCTCTCTCACTTATTTCCTCTTCCTCCTCTTTCTAATATGTAGTTCTGCTCACAAAAGTCAGGATATATCCCCCATCTTGCTACAAAATCATATAATGCATCTAACGGGCTTTAATCATCTCTCACTTGCTTTACCTTCTACCTTCGTTTTCTCAATAATAGTAATTCTAAGTCGCAAAAGATAGGGATAATATCCCCCATCTTGCTACAAAATCAGTTAAGTACATACTATCGCTGTTATCATTCTCACTTATTTCCCGTTCTTCATTTCTTTTTCTAAATATAGGTAGTATCCTAGCTCACTAAAGTCAGGATAATGATTCCATCATTGCTACATAAATCATTATCATCTGAACCTTATTCATCTCTCACTTTATTTCTTCCTTCGCATTCTCTTTTCTAATATAGTAGTTCTAAGGCTCACAAAGTCAGAGATAATTATCTACCCATCATTGCTACAAAATCATTATCATGCGTACCTTTATTCATCTCTCACTTAGATTTCTTCTTTGCTTCTTTTCTAATTAGAAGTAAGTTCTATGCTCACTGAAAAGTTAGGAATAATATGCGCCCCGATCTTGCTCACAAAAATCATTTATCATCGTAAGTCCTTTATCACTCTCACATTATTTCCTGTCCTTCTTCATCTTGCTAATATAGGTAGTTCAGCTCACTGACGTTCTAGGATAAATATCCCGGATCTTGCTACAATAAAATCATTAATCAAATCTGTAACCTTTTATCATTCTCTCACTATATTTCCTTCTTCCTTCTTTTCTAATATAGTAACGTATTTCTAGTGCAGGCAAAAGTCAGGAATAAATATCCCTCATGGCTTGCTGACAAAGAAATCATATATGCAATTTAACCTTTAGTCATCTCTCACTTATTAATCCTTCTTTCCTATCTTTTATGCTAATATAGTAGTTCTAAGGTGAATCCATACTAAGAAGCTCAGGATAAATCCCCATCATTCTACGAAATATCATTATCATCCTAACCTTTATCATGCCCTCTAGCAGTTTGAAGTTATTTCCTTGGTACTGCCTGTTCTAGTTTTTTCTAAATATAATATGGTATGAGTTCTAAGCGGTCAGAAACGTAGTACACGGATAATAGTGCGAACATGCGATGTGCCTTGCTACTACAGGGCGGATAATCAAGTTAGAATCATTCTAGTCTGCTTTATCGTCTCACTTATTCCTTCCTTCTTTTCTAATATAGTAGTTCTAGCTCACAAAAGTCAGGATAATATCCCATCTTGCTACAAAATCATTATCATCTAACCTTTATCATCTCTCACTTATTTCTTCTTCCTTCTTTTCTAATATAGTAGTTCTAGCTCACAAAAGTCAGGATAATATCCCCATCTTGCTACAAAATCATTATCATCTAACCTTTATCATCTCTCACTTATTCCTTCTTCCTCCTTTTCTAATATAGTAGTTCTAGCTCACAAAAGTCAGGATAATATCCCCATCTTGCTACAAAATCATTATCATCTAACCTTTATCATCTCTCACTTATTTCCTTCTTCCTTCTTTTCTAATATAGTAGTTCTAGCTCACAAAAGTCAGGATAATATCCCATCTTGCTACAAAATCATTATCATCTAACCTTTATCATCTCTCACTTATTTCCTTCTTCCTTCTTTTCTAATATAGTAGTTCTAGCTCACAAAAGTCAGGATAATATCCCCATCTTGCTACAAAATCATTATCATCTAACCTTTATCATCTCTCACTTATTTCCTTCTTCCTTCTTTTCTAATATAGTAGTTCTAGCTCACAAAAGTCAGGATAATATCCCCATCTTGCTACAAAATCATTATCATCTAACCTTTATCATCTCTCACTTATTTCCTTCTTCCTTCTTTTCTAATATAGTAGTTCTAGCTCACAAAAGTCAGGATAATATCCCCATCTTGCTACAAAATCATTATCATCTAACCTTTATCATCTCTCACTTATTTCCTTCCTTCTTTTCTAATATAGTAGTTCTAGCTCACAAAAGTCAGGATAATATCCCCATCTTGCTACAAAATCATTATCATCTAACCTTTATCATCTCTCACTTATTTCCTTCTTCCTTCTTTTCTAATATAGTAGTTCTAGCTCACAAAAGTCAGGATAATATCCCCATCTTGCTACAAAATCATTATCATCTAACCTTTATCATCTCTCACTTATTTCCTTCTTCCTTCTTTTCTAATATAGTAGTTCTAGCTCACAAAAGTCAGGATAATATCCCCATCTTGCTACAAAATCATTATCATCTAACCTTTATCATCTCTCACTTATTTCCTTCTTCCTTCTTTTCTAGCTCACAAAAGTTTTCATTATCATCTAACCTTTATCATCTCTCACTTATTAATATAGTAGTTCTAGCTCACAAAAGTCAGGATAATATCCCCATCTTGCTACAAAATCATTATCATCTAACCTTTATCATCTCTCACTTATTTCCTTCCTTCTTTTCTAATATAGTAGTTCTAGCTCACAAAAGTCAGGATAATATCCCCATCTTGCTACAAAATCATTATCATCTAACCTTTATCATCTCTCACTTATTTCCTTCTTCCTTCTTTCTAATATAGTAGTTCTAGCTCACAAAAGTCAGGATAATATCCCCATCTTGCTACAAAATCATTATCATCTAACCTTTATCATCTCTCACTTATTTCCTTCTTCTTTTTCTAATATAGTAGTTCTAGCTCACAAAAGTCAGGATAATATCCCCATCTTGCTACAAAATCATTATCATCTAACCTTTATCATCTCTCACTTATTTCCTTCTTCTTTTCTAATATAGTAGTTCTAGCTCACAAAAGTCAGGATAATATCCCCATCTTGCTACAAAATCATTATCATCTAACCTTTATCATCTCTCACTTATTTCCTTCTTCCTTCTTTTCTAATATAGTAGTTCTAGCTCACAAAAGTCAGGATAATATCCCCATCTTGCTACAAAATCATTATCATCTAACCTTTATCATCTCTCACTTATTTCCTTCTTCCTTCTTTTCTAATATAGTAGTTCTAGCTCACAAAAGTCAGGATAATATCCCCATCTTGCTACAAAATCATTATCATCTAACCTTTATCATCTCTCACTTATTTCCTTCTTCCTTCTTTCTAATATAGTAGTTCTAGCTCACAAAAGTCAGGATAATATCCCCATCTTGCTACAAAATCATTATCATCTAACCTTTATCATCTCTCACTTATTTCCTTCTTCCTTCTTTTCTAATATAGTAGTTCTAGCTCACAAAAGTCAGGATAATATCCCCATCTTGCTACAAAATCATTATCATCTAACCTTTATCATCTCTCACTTATTTCCTTCCTTCTTTTCTAATATAGTAGTTCTAGCTCACAAAAGTCAGGATAATATCCCCATCTTGCTACAAAATCATTATCATCTAACCTTTATCATCTCTCACTTATTTCCTTCTTCCTTCTTTTCTAATATAGTAGTTCTAGCTCACAAAAGTCAGGATAATATCCCCATCTTGCTACAAAATCATTATCATCTAACCTTTATCATCTCTCACTTATTTCCTTCTTCCTTCTTTTCTAATATAGTAGTTCTAGCTCACAAAAGTCAGGATAATATCCCCATCTTGCTACAAAATCATTATCATCTAACCTTTATCATCTCTCACTTATTTCCTTCTTCCTTCTTTTCTAATATAGTAGTTCTAGCTCACAAAAGTCAGGATAATATCCCCATCTTGCTACAAAATCATTATCATCTAACCTTTATCATCTCTCACTTATTTCCTTCTTCCTTCTTTTCTAATATAGTAGTTCTAGCTCACAAAAGTCAGGATAATATCCCCATCTTGCTACAAAATCATTATCATCTAACCTTTATCATCTCTCACTTATTTCCTTCTTCCTTCTTTTCTAATATAGTAGTTCTAGCTCACAAAAGTCAGGATAATATCCCCATCTTGCTACAAAATCATTATCATCTAACCTTTATCATCTCTCACTTATTTCCTTCTTCCTTCTTTTCTAATATAGTAGTTCTAGCTCACAAAAGTCAGGATAATATCCCCATCTTGCTACAAAATCATTATCATCTAACCTTTATCATCTCTCACTTATTTCCTTCTTCCTTCTTTTCTAATATAGTAGTTCTAGCTCACAAAAGTCAGGATAATATCCCCATCTTGCTACAAAATCATTATCATCTAACCTTTATCATCTCTCACTTATTTCCTTCTTCCTTCTTTTCTAATATAGTAGTTCTAGCTCACAAAAGTCAGGATAATATCCCCATCTTGCTACAAAATCATTATCATCTAACCTTTATCATCTCTCACTTATTTCCTTCTTCCTCCTTTTCTAATATAGTAGTTCTAGCTCACAAAAGTCAGGATAATATCCCCATCTTGCTACACATAAAGCAGATGGTAAAAGTCGTACCAATTTTATGGAATAGAAAAGATGACTAACGATCACAAATGGACGAAAGAACTAGAACTTACAAGTAAATTACGCATCTCTGTGCATGAATACCCCCCCCCTCTCTCTTTCTCTCTCTCTCTCTCTCTCTCTTTCTGGTAAAAAAAAACTCATTGTTTATATACCCTGCAACATGTAAAGTAAAGTAAAATCGTCGGGGCGGCCTAAAGTCGGTATCAGCCAGTCAGCGAAGGAGTCTATCCCCTTTTCAATAGCGCTAGACCAAGGAGATTGTTTTTAGCATCTGAGGCACACCTTCCATCAGCTCCTTACTTTACCGCACAGATCCCTGTGCTACTCATACGCTGAGTTGGCGGGGACCGGTATCGAACTAGGAACCTTGTGGTTTCTAGCCGAACGCTCTACCGACTGAGCTAATAAATATTGACGTAAAAAGTAAAGTCGTCGGGGTGGACTAAAGTTGGTATCAGCCAGACAGCGAGGGAGCCTATCCCCTTTTTACTTGTGCTAGACCAAGGAGATTATTTTTGGTGCCTGGGTTAGAGCACCACACCTACCATCAGCTCCTCACTTTACTGCACAGATCCCTGTGCTACTCATATGCTGCGTCGGGGTGAGGGCTGGTGTTGAACCCAGAACCTTGTGGTTTGAAGCCGGATGCTCTACCAACTGAACTAAGCTCAATAAATCAAATAATTAGTGGGTGCTCCACTCCATTGACCTTGTACCAAACAAAGATCAGTCAATAATTCTTTAAAAAATGTCTATAGTAATATGATGTAGTCATTGGGCACTCCACTATACTGACCTTGAGCCCGACTTGGATAAGTAAATAATTCTTTTAAAATGTCTATAGTAACATGATGTCTACTAAGCATATCTCACTGACCATTCACTAATAAAATAAACTAGATAGTCACTGGGTGCTCCACTATACTGACCTTGTGCCTGACTTGGATTAGTAAAAAAATATATCGACTGAGCTAATATATGTAAAACATGTTATTTTCTAAACTAGGCATAAAATAACCCAAGGCGAGTTGATATGCCATTAAAATTAACCAACTAACCCATGTGTCCTAGGTATAAGGTTAAATTCTGTCTGATGGTGAGATTTCAGTTCTGGAGCTCTGGGGAGTGCGGAGTACCCTTTATTGCAGTACCAAATTTTCTTGGTGAAAAGGGGAGCTGACAGTAGGTGTGATGCTCCATCTCAGCAAAACAATCTTCCTGGTCTAGTAGTGAAAGGGGGATAGACTCCCTCTCTGTTCTACTAATACCAACAATAGGCCACACCGCAAACTTTACTTTTTACTTTTATTCTCACTCCAGCAATAGGCAAATAATAAGGCTGACTGGGCTATTTAACGTTGTTATAGCAACCGGTCTAAGAGAAGAAAAACTGAATTCAGACCTGATAAACACTGCTTAAAATTGAACTTCTGTCAAATCGTGAGGTATATTTGTGGAGTTCCTTCCCGGCCTTCTGCCTCAAAAACCACTAGCTGGTGGCTGCTGAAAAAAAAACACCAGCTACGATTGAAGTCCATAGTCGAAGCGGTGTCACTTGAAAAAAAACTAGGCGTTGGGGTTGGGGTTTAGGGTTAGTTTAATGGGAAAATAAATAAATTACCAACTTAGGGCGTTTTTCCCGAAAACCCAACCCTAACCCGAAACCCCCTAGTTAAAATTGACTGTTTTATTGTGGGTTCTATTTTTTCTGGGTCACCCTGTATACAGGGTGACCCAGAAAAAACAGAACCCACAAATTTTGTAATAAAACAGTTAATTTTAACTAGGGAGTTTAGGGTTAGGGTTGGGGTTGGGTTTTCGGGAAAAATGCCCTAAGTTGGTTGTATTTTTTATTTTTTTTTCAAGTGACACTGCTTTGGCTACGGACTTCAATCGTAGCTGGTGTTGTTTTTCAGCAGCCACTGGCTAGCGGTTTTTGAGGCAGGAGGCCGGGACGGAACTCCGCGAAGAGTACCAAATCGTGCTTGTGCGGTGTAGTTGGTATATACATCATCAATGTCAGTCTCTCTCCAACCGTCCCTATCACTCATTGTTCTCGGGAGGTCCTCTGCGCAGCATCCAGAGCTGGTCAATGTATGGTCTTTGCTGGCTGGCTGGCCGGCCCACACTGGTGTGACCATGTGCTGGCTTCCACAGGAAGACATCACTTATGAGTTCATCTTCAGCAGTGTCCTGCGTGTCTTGTTCGTCTTACTCGGATGGTTTGAGTGATATGGGGCAGGTGACCGTGCAGCTGTTTTCTCGTGGGGTGATGTTTCCACGTTTTATTTAGGATCGCATGCAGCATTCTTGTGCAGCTCCCATCTAGTTTATTCTCTAGATGCTTCGTTAGGGTCAAAGTGGTGCAGCCGTACAGCAGCACTGATATGACAACGGCATGGAAGAATTGTCTCTTTAACTTGTCTGTGAGTTTCGAATTGCCATATGACTGATAATCTATTTATAGACCTGTGATGCTTAAGGATAGAACCCAGGTGGCTGAGCAGTCCATGACTTGCAATATTCCTCTTTAAGCTTTTCTTGGGCTAGACGGGTGGTCAGAGAGGCCCCCCTCCAATCAATTGGCTGGCCACTTCAAGCCCTAGCACCTATATGATTTCCCTAACCCTATTGCCCTTATGGCAAGCTCCAACCCCTTTTTATCATATGGATGCTAGAAGGCAGTGGCTGAGGGTCTACATGTCCTGGGAATGACATTAAACTGACCTCCAGGTCAGAGGGGACCAGAGAGCAATGGTGATGAAGGGGTGCTCCACATTCCCCAAACCTCCAGAACTGGAACCTCACCAGAGTTTAATGTCATTCCCAGGACATGTAGACCCTCAGCCCCTCGCTTCTAGCACCCATATGATAAAAAGGGGGGGGCTTGCCATAAGGGCAATAGGGTTGGGAAAATCATATAGGTGCTAGGGCTTGACATGGCCAGCCCGTCTAGCCCAAGATAGGGCCAAAGTTGAGTATTGCAAGTCATGAACTGCTCATCCACCTGGGTTCTATCCTTAAGCATCATGGGTCACCACCCACGGCCAACAGGTGGCCCCATTGGAGGAGTCTTACCCCTCTGCAGAGGTGCAGTCAGTGCATTCTAATGCCCCAGCTGGTCGGTAAAAAGGGTCATAACCTGTATGAGAATAGGTAGGTATGTGTGTATGTATATGGTATGAACACGTGTTAATGTAGGTGTGGATAGGAGTGTGTTTATAATAGAAAATATGGATGTGAATGGTAGTGGTGGAAGAACACCTACTAAACATAACTCTACAATGAAACATCTTTAATTGTTTATTACCCTCAGCTGGAACTAGTACTGAACAAGGTGACATGCTTTTTCTATTGCAAAAATCAGGGGTCACCAAACTACGGCCTGCAGCCCACAAAAGTATTTTATCAGACCCACCGACAGTACTTGAATTTGTTTGTGAAAACGTTCAGAACATGAAATATTCAGATACCATTTAAATTTAAATATCATGTTATGCTTACTAAATCCTTATGGACTTGCCTATGGAATCAACCCATCGAACGAAATTGACTGATAAACATTTGAAAGCAATTTTCAAGATTGTACGTAGCAATTCCAAACCAAACATTGACGATATCTTGAAAGGCAAACTTCAGTTTCACAAATCACACTAAGCCTTTCTGCTAATGTTGCGTTTTTTGATAATGTCTTGAAAATAAATATGTTGGTCAAATTTGTTTTTGTGCATTTTATGCTACTCATCCATGAATATTACATGGAAAGATGAATTTTGTTTTACATCTTTTTCTCAGAGCTTTCATTTTGGCTAGCACATATTGAACATCTATTAATAATGGAAATTCGCTTCTGGTTTTTGTCTGTAACAAAAATTGTCACTGCTTATGTCACATTACCCAAAGTCGCCATAACATAGAATAAATACACTCAAAATTTGAACATGCAATGTTAGACAGTCCTCATTGGTTTTTTAAACAAGTTTTAATAAATACATACCTGGTATTATCTATCTATATATAGTTTGTTTTATTTTAATATATATTTAAAGTTATCAGAACTAAGTTTCCATTTTAATTTTTTAATTTTTTACTCCTTTAATAAATTTATTTTATTTTTTACCCCTTTGATAAATTTGATGTTTTTACTTTACTTATGATACAAACTCTCTGATATTAAATTTTCAACTCCCATCCTCTCAGGCAATATTTATTTTATGTCGCCCAGAGGACGTTTTTTTTTTCTATTTTGCTAGTAATGTAAGATTCAGGGTTATAATAATGTTATAACTTGTTGAAAACAAACTCCGACAAGTGTGTTAAACATATAACAAGATGGACCCTAATCAAAAGCATGGAATAACATATAACAAGAAATAGGAATACAAGATAATACAAATGAGATACAATAAGGACACATTCAAGTGTTTTACGTACATGTAAATATAAAAAGAGTTAAAGATAGTCCATATAAAGGAAGTCACTTACTTAGTCCGTAAGTGACGGGGGGGGGTGTGTAGACACAAATGTCTAACCCATGTGGTTCAGCCGAGAAGGAGAAAAGAGAGGGTGAGAGTTTGAATCCAGCGCTTAAATACTACTGACCCCTGGTGGTCGGAAATGGAAACCCAGCGGGAAGATAACTCTTCCAGGCAAAGGGAAGATAATCCTAACAGTAATAATATGGCCTGCGCTCGTTATTTTTTTTTTCAATTATCCAGCCCACTGTGAAAGAGTTTGGTGATCTCTGGCAAAAAGAATCAAGTACCAGGCTCAGGGTTGGTTCCCGGGGAAAAAAAAAGATGGCAGGGGTGTCCACGTAGTGATTTTTCAGTGTAAACAAGTCGCACATGCGAGAGCCACTGCCAGAGGATTATGGTAGGACCACATTGGTGTGAGAGCCACTGTGAGTGGTTTAAAGTAGGCAAAGAGTTTTTTTTTTAAAGTGAGTTTAAAAATAATTGAATACCCAGCAAGAATTAATAGAACAAAAACGTCTTTCGCCTAAAATAACCCAACAAGGGTTGACATGCTGTAAATACCAACCAGCCAAACATTCTACGCATTAGAGCTCCATCAGCTGGGGCTTTAGAATGCACCAACTGCAGAGGTGTAAGACCCCCCCCCAATAGGACCACCTGTTGGCTGTGGGTAGTGACCAGTGATACTTAAGGATGGAACCCTGGTGGGTGCGCTGTCCATGACGTGCAACACTCCACTTTGGCCCTTACTTAGTCTAGGTAGGTGTTCGCAGAGGGCCCTTCTGATGAATCAGCTGGTCACATCAAGCTCTAGCACCTATATGATTGCCCCAACTCTATTGCTCATATATTTTTATGATATATGTGCTAGAAGGCAGTGGATGAGGGTCTTAATGTCCTGGGTATGAAGTTTGTGGGGATTTAAATTAAATCAAAATTAAAATTAAATAGATAAAAAGTTCTGAGCGTCTGGACTCTAGCGTCCAGAGTTAACGGTCTTATCAATAAAGTCTCCATCTATACAGCTAACAAGTTGTGTTTGTTATTCTCTCTTCATTTCATTTCATACCGTAATACACCAAATCCCTATAAGTTAAACTCTGTCTGATGGTGAGGTTCCAGGTCTGGGGAAGGTGTAGCACCCCTTCATCACCATTGCTCCCTAGTTCACTCTGACCTGGAGTGGTAGTACCTGTTAGGGTCCCATCTAAGGGTAAATAGAAAAATGTGTTTATAAAAAATATTGAGTATCCATTAAAAATGAATTTATTTAAAAACTTTGTCAGCATTAAATGACCCACTGAGGTTGATGTGCCGTAAAACAGAACGAACAAACTAACTACCCTATGCGTGAGGTCTTCAGCCTCCACATTCAATTCAACGTTGTGCCCTCGTTTAGATTTAAGGACAAGAGTTATCTCCCTTGATCAGCATGGCGGCGTCTGATGAACAACAACATTACGAACACGTTTTATTTTTTTCTATTTGTATTTCCACAATAACCTCGAGTCCGTCCTTAACTCTACGGATATCTAAAGTGATACCAAGTCCACCCACAAGGTGTAGTAAGAAGTCTGTATCTTACCCAGGGAGTTGTACAAAGATGTTTCTTTGAGCGTGGCTACAAATATTTCGTTCTTTTTGTTGCTTTTCTTCTTTTTCATTGTTCCGTTCATCCATAGATTTAAAAAAAAAATCTTTTAAAAAAGTTTAAAAAGAAAAAAGATATTTAAAAAGAAACTTCACATTCATTTTTAAAGAATAAGAAAAAAAGTTTCTTAAAAAAAAAAAAAAAAGAAAAAAAGGAAGATTAGCCAAATTATTTTTTAATTATTTTTTTTTGCTTTAAAAAAAACAAACATTTCTAAACATCCGAAGTTGATTCCGTTGTTAAACGGAAATAAAAGTAAATGTCTTAATAAAAAAAAAAATAAAAAAAAAACATTCAGAAAAATTATAAAAAAATTATATATATATTTAAATGTAAAAAATAATATTAAAAAAAAAATCAGTATCTCTTAATTAAAAAAAAAAAGATATTTTCTTTTTGTGATATCGCCTTAAAATTTTCAAGATTATATCTTCGTGGCTTTTATATTTGAGCTTTATCATTTTTAATTTTTTTATTTAAAAGAAAAAAAAGTCTTGAAAATAACTCTTGAAAAATTTAAAAAAAATGTTTACGCTCAGGAATTTTCTATTTTGGGGCCAAGGGCGTAAGTGCCCTGGTTATTATCAATTATTCCTCCCGGATTTTCTCAGTTCAAATTTTAAGAATCTTAACAATAAACTTGAGGTCTGCAAAAACAACACAAACAGAAAAAAATGGAAATTCAAAACTCTTTGTTTTGATGAGAATGGAATTGGTAAATTCTTCATTTCTGAAGGAACGAGGCCTTTACCAAAATGTCCCCCTTGTTCAGGTGGACCTAATACCCCAAGACCTTCACTGGACGAACTTTCTTTAAGAAAAAACCCATTTACAAAACATTGTGGACCTTCTTTTACAACATCAACAAAAACAACATCCCCAGCAGAACTAATAGCAAAAAACCCTGCCGGTCTCTGTTGTTTGACCCTAACCCGGAAAAAGCCTACAAATGAGGGTCCTTTTTTAATTCTAAATCGTCGGGGTTTCCACAGTTCGGGGTCGACCCTCAAAACTGGGAATACGTCCTCTACACGATCTCACCGTGAAAAATCTTCTTCTTCAAGAGGTTGGTTAAGTCTTGAAGGTTACCGAATTTACCCGTGGTCAATTTCAGGAATCGAGACATGTGTTGTGGTCAAGTCCGAACAAGACAAAAAACTTGCAGTAACCTTCGACCTTGGCTACGCGACCCGACCCAGTGTTCGTTGTCAACATGTTTTTATCAGGTTAGTAAAGAAGAAGTATAAGATAAGATGTATGTATGTGTGTGTGTAAATATTTGGGACAGGCAAACAAGTACTTGTTTGGTACACGTTATATAATCTTGGAAGAGGCTATTTAGCCGGTTCCGGTAAAATAGTTAAAATCTACTTTTATGCTTATTTTACCGGCTCTGTAAATATTTTTATTATGAATGCAAGTAATGTTAAAAATAACCACACAGATGTAACACAAAAGTTTATTTATATTCATTTAAAATTAGTTTATTTATATTCATTTATATTTATATTTTGTTAAGGAAAAATATCGATACCATTATTGACTTTGTGATCAAATATGTGAATGATGAGTCTATTTAGCCAGTTACGGTAAAATAGACAAACGTAATTTTCTGCTTATTTTACCGGCTCTGTAAATATTTTTTATTATGAATGCATTGTCGTTAAAAATAACAACACAAATTTAACACAAATGTTTATTTATATTCAATGAATTCATTAGGGACCACCAATCAGTTTAGGCCATCTTGAATAAAACGGAAATAAATATTTCCGAACTTTGTTTATCAAAAGTCTCGTAAAAAAAGATCGTACAGGGTTGTTACAAAGAAAAATAGTTAATTCAAAGATCAAATTATCCGACTGGGAAAAATTACATCTTAAAAAATAAACAAACCTATCCATATTACATGCGAAGGGGTAATTTTCAGGCCACAATTTAGACAGAAAAAAATACATATTATTACCCTCTTACGGTTATGCATCTAAGTACAGATGGGTGTAACGGACAAACATTTTTAGCCAATTTTTTTCTATTAAAATGAATAAAATCTTTAAAAACTTTAATATTACAATTTACTATTAAAATGAATAAAAACTTGAAAAAATTTAATCTTAAAATTTCGCAGTGAAATTGACGTTAAAAAATGTCTTCGGTTTTAGTATTAATTCTTAAAATCGAAAATCGAAAATAAAATGAAAATTTGAATTTTTTTTTTTAAGAGAAAAACTGATAAAATAATCAGTATATTATTTTTATTCTAATTGGTCGTAAAAGTTAAATAAAATATTTTTTTACGCTAAGAAAAACAAACTTTGGTTACCGAGAAGCGTCTCGTCTCTTTGTATAAAAACAAAACAAATATGTCAGTTTTGCTCTTCCGTATATTCTAAGAATCACACATTACTATTCAACAATAAAAATTACAAATTCTTTTAAAAATTTGTCGAGCTCGGATCGGACCAACTTTTAGTTCACCTGAATTCTAAAATTCATATTTTTAAATACCCGTGAAAAATTCGATTTTTTGACGCAGAAAAAAAGAAATATTTAATTTATTTCACGCAGAAAATAAAAATATTTAATCACACAAAAGATTGAAAATCTCTTAAAAATTAATTTCTTAAAAAAAACTTTTTTTTTATAATTTAATAGAATATAGTACATACCAAGTACAAAAGAAAAAAAAAGTTTTCAAATATTAATATTATGACATTTTTTGCACTTTTTTCTTCCGATTTCATTAATTTTCCCTAAAAAAACTAGACCTCGTACATTCATACAATTTCATTGATATAGTTATTCAGACTCTTATCTTTATAGAAAAAAAAGTACAAAATTTTTCTGACGCGTCATTTTTTTTTATTTCATAAAATAAAATAGGGGGGAGGTGATAGACCTCGTAAAAAAATATTTCCCCTAATATATTTTAGAAAAAAACTATTTCAGATGTATTTACATTAGGGACTGGCAAACAGAGCCTCAAAGTCATTTTCGACCAAATGACTTTAGCCCCCTACAGAAAATAATTTACCAAAAATCAGCGAATTATTGGATTTTAATGAAATTTTCAGTGTTTATTTATCAATGAATGATCTTTATAATGCATTATTTATTTTATTTCAAAACTTTCTAATTTTTTTCAGGTCACTTAATTTTGACCCCCCTTATGTTTCAAGTTGGTCTTATACTGTACTAATTACAGTATGAAATACTTTGAAATAAAATAAATAATGCATTATAAAGATCATTCATTGATAAATAAACACTGAAAATTTCATTAAAATCCGATAATTCCCTGATTTTTGGTAAATTATTTCTGTAGGGGAGGGGGGGGGGGCTAAAGTCATTTTGTCAAAAACGTAGTTTAGCTTCATTTTGGGTATACCGAGAATTAACATATTCAGTTATGTTTTCGTTAGAGTTTGATTTTTCTTAAAATTATTAATCCCAGTTAGTTAAGAAATTAAAAATATGTACATTGGACTTCATCTTATATTCCACTACTACTAACTACTATCTGGTGGACAATAGTAAAAATTTACACCCCTGAATTCACATTCTACCACTAAGTTTAGATAAGTGGGGTGACAAAAGGCCAAATGGAAGATAGTGTAGCTCCGATCTTGTTTGATTAGAAGCCTTGAAAATCTGCATTTAAAATCCTCGCACAAAAATACTCCTGCAGTAACCAGTGAGAATTATGCAATTGTTGCTGCAGGAAAACTTTCACTCTTTAGGAGTTACTTACAAAAGTTTGCTTAGTAGGGCACAAGGCCATGTTAACTGAGCATTTAATGATAATAATCAAACTCACTATACTATCTAATGTGTTTGTAGTCCTGTTTTAACCATCATGCTACTTTAGAAAGTTTTTAAAGAATTTATAAAAATAATTTTTTACTCATCCAAGTCGGGCACAAGGTCAGTATAGTGGAGCGCCCAGTGACTATTTAGTTTATTATATTTGTGAATAGTTGGTGAGATATGCTTAGTTGTCATCATGTTACTATAGATATTTTAAAAGAATTATTTACTTATCCAAGTCTGGCTCAAGGTCAGTATAGTGGAGCACCCAGTGACTATTTAGTTTATTATATTAGTGAGTGGTTGGTGAGATATGCTTAGTAGCCATCATAGGTAATTTTCACCGTTAGTTGTTAAAATTCCTAGCATAAAATTGTGTGTGCGCATTATCTGAAATGAACTTAATTGTTATTAAGAACACATGATATTTTTGTGCTAAAGTATGCAGTTGTTTTGTTTTCAAAAAAGTTTCTAAGATTTGTTTATTTCGCACGGAGACTTTCGAAATGGCTACCGGCTTGTTTCAAAGTGAAAGTCAAGGGAGGTTACTCTAATTGCCTTATTTGCTAGGAATTTAGCCAACTAAAGGTGAAAATTATCCCATCATATTACTATAGACATTTTTTAATGATTAAAATATTGACTGATCCTAGTTTGGCGCAAGGTCAATGTAGTGGAGCACCCACTAATTATTTGATATATTGGGCTTAGCTCAGTCGGTAGAGCATCTGGCTTGGAACCACAAGGTTCTGTGTTCAATACCAGCCCTCGCCAACTCAGTGTATGAGTAGCAAAGGGATTTGTGTGCTAAAGTAGGGAGCTGATGGTAGGTATGGCACTACATCTCAGATGCAAAAACAATCTCCCTGGTCTAGTGCTAGTGAAAAGAGGATATACTCCCTCGCTGTCTGGCTGATACCGACAATAGGCCACTCCATCGACTTTAATTTTTACTAATATTAATGAATGGTCTGCAAGATGTGCTGACTAATTATCATCTTAGTGTAGACAATTCTTAAAGAGTTTTTGACTGATCTTAGTCTGGTACAAGTTAAGAGAAAGGAAATGAATCCGACAGTATAAGTATAGATAAAAGGATATGAAAACACACAATGCTGTTAAAGTGAAAATATTTTATATCATATTCATAGCTAATATTGAACAATATTTCGATTTATAAACATCATCTTCAGAGCTTGTTTTTAATTTGGACTCATGACGCATGACTTTTTGGAACATCAATGTTTTCGTTTTGAATTCAAATTATTTTTAGCTCCTCTCTCGATGAGTCCGGAGTACTCATTACTTATTCATCGCATATTTCTGTTTCTATCTTAAAAATATTTATTTGGTTAGAAAAAAATCTTTCTAAATATGTAATTAGTATATCTTTTCATACATTGAATTTTGTTTACAGCAAATTAAATAATAAATCAAATGAAAACATTTATCGACAAATCAACTTTGTATTATAAATTCCCATCATTCGTTAATTGTAAACAAAACCTTTTTTTTATCTTTCATAATCGCGTTAATTTATTTATTTTAATATTAGAAATACAAATAAAATCATGATACTAATGTAGAATAGTGCGCAAGAGATAATACCATTAGTTTATCTAATACATTTCACGGAAATACCTGAAAACTCAAATTGTTATCAAATTTATGATATAGTATACTTTACTATAATTATTATAGTAAAGTATACTATATTCGATCGGCTATTTTTTGAACTAATAATGTTATTTTTTAAAGATTATCTATCGTTTTACATAAATTTGATTACTTTATTTAATTCTTTTTTTTTCTTTTTCAAATATTAATTTGAAGTTTAGAAAATCGTGTCATCTATATTTTATTTAAAAAAGATATATTTAATCATTGAATTAAAATTTCTTACTATATCATTATGTGATGGACTAAACTTGCAAATCGGTCGGAAAATTTAGGGTGACCCAGAAAAAACAGAACCCATAAATTTTGTAATAAAACTGTTAATTTTAACTTAGGGTGTTGCTTACTGGCATCAAATTTATATGTTATATAGCGGCTTCTTCAAATTGATGCTGCTAAATCGTATATCTGTATACGTTGTGGGTATATATGGTCACGTAGCGAAGTATGTAGTAGCCAGACTTAAGAAACCACAACATATGGGTATAGTAGGAGTTTTGACTTTATTTCTCTTCTCGGCTGTACATGGTGGCCGGCAAGCATTGACAATGACTACTACTACTGCTGGGATGGTGAGGTAAAGGGGGCTGGTGGGTCCCACAGCCGTTGGCTGCAATGGACCGTGAGCATCTGTCGCTCACTTGTTCTCCGTCTCCTGTCTAACTGCCTGTCGGCTCGAACCCTCAGGCCTTTTATATTGATAGATACTCCTACGCATCTTTATCTTTTGATCTGATAACGGACCTTTGTTATATATTTCTTTATCTTCTCCCTGCTTCTTTGACCGGAAAGCCTCGCTTCCATTTGTACAATATACAACAGGGGGGTTTAGGGTTAGGGTTGGGGTTAGTTTAATAAGAAAATAAATGAATAATTTGTGTTCTGTTTTTCTGGGTCACTCTGTATGCAGAGTGACCCAGAAAAACAGAACCCACAAATTTTGTAATAAAACTGTTAATTTTAACTAGGGGGTTTTAGGGGTTAGGGTTAGGGGTGGAGTTTAGGATTAGTTTAATGGGAAAATAAATATTTTGGGTTCTGTTTTTTCTAGGTCAACTGTAATGTGTTTTCATTTTCCGACCAATTTGCAAGTTTAGCCATATGATGTCATCCCCTCAAATCTGACGAAAAGACAATTTCCTGACCTCCCACCAGGCAGGATTAAATTAAGATCGTTTTTACGTGTTGATTTTTATGGGTCATCCTTCAAGGATCGAACTCAGTATTCAGTAGTAATAGATCTGCAAACGATTATTAAACCATGTTTTTATCTCCTCTACCCGGGCTTAGCCGGGTAACCGCTGCTAGTATATATATATATATATATATATATATATATATATATATATTGCATTTGGATATCCGACCAATGCTGGGTAGCTCTGCTTGTATATATGTGTCTATTTTTGTTGTTTATTTTGCTAGTCATGCTGACATGCATCATGTGTCAGGCTTGGATATCTGACCAAAGCTGGCTAGCTCTGCTAGTATATATATCTGCTGCATTTTGATATCCAACCAATTCTAGGTAGCTCTGCTAGTATATATATCTGCTGCATTTTGATATCCTACTAATGCTGGGTAGCTCTGCTAGTATATATACATTTGCTGCATTTTGATATCCTACCAATGCTGGGTTGCTTTGCTAGTATATATACCTGCTGTATTTGGATATCCTACCAATGCTTGGTCACTCTGCTAGTATATATACAGTTGCTCTATTTTGATATCTTATTAATGCTGGGTAGCTCTGCTAGTATATATATCTGCTGCAGTTGGATATCCTACCAATGCTGGGTAGCTCTGCTAGTATATATACATTTGCTGCATTTTGATACCTATCAATGCTGGGTAGCTCTGCTAGTATATATATCTGCTGCATTTGGATATCTGACCAATGCTGGGTTACTCTGCTAGTATATATATCTGCTGCATTTTGATATCCTACAAATGCTGGGTAGCTCTGCTAGTATATATACATTTTCAGCATTTTGATATCCTACCAATGCTGGGTCTCTCTGCTAGTATATATATCTGCTGCATTTGGATATCGTACCAATGCTGGGTATCTCTGCTAGTATATATACATTTGCTGCATTTTGATATTCCACGAATGCTGGATAGCTCTGCTAGTATATATATCTGCTGCATTTGGATATCTTACCAATGCTGGGTAGGTCTACTAGTATATATAGCTGCTGCATTGGGATATCCTACCAGTGCTAGGTAGGTCTGCTAGTATATATGCATTTGGATATCCAATCAATGCGGGGTTGTTTTGCTCGTATATATAGCTGCTGCATTTTGATATCCTACCAATGCTGGGTGCTATGCTAGTATATATATCTGCTGTATTTGGTTATCCTACTAATGATGGGTAGCTCAGCTAGTATATATACATTTGCTGCATTTTCATATCCTACTAATAATGGGGAACTCTGCTAGTATATATTTTTGTTGTTTTTGTTAGCCATGCTGACATGCATCATGTGTCAGGCTTTGATATCTGACCAATGCTGGGTAGCTCTACTAGTATATATATCTGCTGCATTTGGATATCCAACCAATTCTGAGTAGCTCTGTTAGTATATATATCTGCTGCATTTTGATATTCTACCAATGCTGGGTAGCTTTACTAGTATGAATACATTTGCTGCATTTTCATATCCTACTAATGCTGGGTAGCTCTGCTAGTATATATATCTGACCAATGCTGGGTAGCTCTGCTAGTATATATATCTGGTGCATTTGGATATCCTACTAATGCTGGGTAGCTCTGCTAGTATATATATACATTTGCTTCATTTGGATATCCTACCAAATGCTGGGTAGCTCTGCTAGTATATATATCTGCTGCATTTGGATATCCTACAAATGCAGGGTAGCTCTGCTAGTATCTATACATTTGCTGCATTTTGATATCGTACCAATACTGGGTAGGTCTGCTAGTATATATACATTTGCTGCATTTTGATATCTTACTAATGCTGGGTAGCTCTGCTAGTATATATATATATTTGCTGCATTTTCATATCCTACTAATGCTGGGTAGCTTTGCTAGTATATATATCTGCTGCATTTTTTTATATCCTACCAATGCTGCATAGCTCTGCTAGTATATATAGCTGCTGCATATGGATATCCTACCAGTACTAGGTAGGTCTCCTAGTATATATACACTTGCTGCATTTGGATATCCTATCAATGCTGAGTAGTTCTGCTCGTATATATAGCTGCTGCCTTTTGATACCTACCAATTCTGGGTTGCTCTGCTAGTATATATATCTGCTGTATTTTGATATCCTACCAATGCTGTGTTGCTCTGCTAGTGTACATATCCGATGCATTTGGATATCCTACTAATGCTGCGTAGCTCTGCTAGTATATATACATTTGCTGCATTTTGACATCTTACCAATGCTGGGTAGGTCTGCTAGTATATATACCTGCTGCATTTTGATATCCAACCAATGCTGGGTAGGTCCGCTAGTATATATAGCTGCTGCATTTTGATATCCTACCAATGCTGGGTAGCTCTGCTAATATATATATCTTCTGCATTTGGATATACTACCAATGCTGGGTAGCTCTGCAAGTATATATAGCTGCTGCATTTGGATATCCTACCAATACAGGGTTGCTCTGCTAGTATATATACATTTGCTGCATTGGGATATCCTACCAATGTTGGGTTTCTCTGCTAGTATATATATCTGCTGCATTTTGATATTCCGACCAATGCTGGATTGCTCTGCTAGTATATATATCTTCTGCATTTGGATATCCTATCAATGCTGGGTAGCTCTGCTAGTATATATATTGCTGCATTTGAATATCCGACCAATGTTTGGTCGCTCCACTAGTATACATACATATGCTTCATTTTGATATCCTACAAATATATATATATACTAGCAGAGCTATCCAGCATTAGTACGATATCCAAATGCAGCAGATATATATACTAGCAGTGCGACCCAGAATCAGTAGGATATCAAAATGATGGAGCTATATATACGAGCAGAGCTACCCAGCATTGATAGGATTTCCAAATGCAGCAAATGTATATATACGAGCAGACCTACCCAGCATTGATAGGATATCCAAATGCAGCAAATGTATATATACTATTATTACATATGCTGCATTTTGATATCTTACCAATGCTGGGTAGATCTGCTTGTATATATATTTCTATTTTTGTTGTTTATTTTGTTAGTCATCCTGACATGCATCATGTGTCAGGCTTTGATATCTGACCAATGCTGGGTAGCTCTGCCAGTATGTATACATTTGCTGCATTTTGATATCCAACCAATTCTAGGTAGCTCTGCTAGTATATATATATCTGCTGCATATCCAACCAATGCTGGGTAGCTCTGCTAGTATATATATCTGCTGCATATCCAACCAATGCTGGGTAGCTCTGGTAGTATATATATTTGCTGCATTTGTATATCCCACTAATGTTGGGTAGCTCTGCTTGTATACATATTTGTTGCATTTAAATATCCCACTAATGCTTGGTAGCTCTGCTAGTATACATATTTGTTGCATTTGGATATCCTACCAATGCTGGGTTGCCGTGCTACTATATATAGCTGCTGCATTTTGATGTCCTTCGAATGCTGGGTAGGTCTGCTAGTATATATATATTTGCTGCATTTGATATCCTATCAATGCTTGGTATGTCCGCTAGTATATGTAGCTGCTCCATTTGGATATCCTACCATTGCTGGGTAGGTTTGCTAGTATATATATACATTTGCTGCATTTTGATATCCTATCAATGCTTGGTAGCTCTGCTAGTATATATACATTTGATGCATTTTGATACCCTACCAATGCTGGGTATCTCTGCTAGTATATATATCTGCTGCATTTGGATATCCTACCAATGCTGGGTAGCTCTGGTAGTATGTATACATTTGTTGCATTTTGATATCCGACCAATGCTTGGTAGGTCCGCTAGTATATATAGCTGCTGCATTTGATATCCTACCAATGCTGGGTATATCTGCTAGTATATATACTTTTGCTGCATTTGAATATCCTACCGATGCTGTGTATCTCTGCTAGTATATATACTTTTGCTGCATTTGGATATCCTATCAATGCTGGATAGCTCTGCTAGTATATATATGTCTATTTTTGGTGTTTCTTTTGTTAGTCATATTGACATGCAACATGTGTCAGGCTTGGATATCTGACCAATGATGGGTAGCTCTGCTAGTATTTATATCTGCTGCATCTGGATATCCTACCAATGCTGGGTAGCTTTACTATTATATATATATATGCTACATTTTGATATCTGACCAATGCTGTGTAGCTCTGCTAGTATTTATATATCTGCTGCATATCCAACCAATGCTGAGTAGATCTGCTAGTATATATATCTGCTGCCTTTGTATATCCAACCAATGCTGGGTAGCTGTGCTTGTATACATATTTGTTGCATTTGAATATCCCACTAATGCTGGGTAGCTAGTATACATATTTGTTGTATTTGGATATCTTACCAATGCTGGGTAGCTGTGCTACTATAAATAGCTGCTGCATTTTAATGTCCTATGAATGCTTGGTTGGTCTGCTAGTATATATATATATGCTGCATTTTGATATCCAATCAATGCTGGGTAGCTCTGCTAGAATATATATTGTTGCTGCATTTGGATATCCTACCATTGCTGGGTAGCTCTGCTAGTGTATATACATTTGCTGCATTTGGTTATCCTACCAACGCTGGTTAGCTCTGCTAGTATATATACATTTGCTGCATTTGAATATCCTACCAATGTTTGGTCGCTCCGCTAGTAGTAGCAGTTTTTTTTTGTTTTTTTTTTTGAGGTTATTATATTTAATCACATTAGTTATACAGAGTTTTGTAAATGGAGTTCAGAATTGTTTGAATTATGCAAATATCCCCAGTGGTTGAAAAGTTAAGAGAATTTAAAGCCTTGAAATTGCACTGACTAAAGTGGACATGATTTTGTTTAAAAAAAAATGTGAAATCATGATCTAATTTAAAACAAGACATTTAGTAATTCCTTCACCATTTCTTTATTTTTCGAACAATTTTGATAAAACTTTGCATTCTTATGTAAAATTGTATGCTCTTTCTGATTCTGCACCTAAATTTTATCTATTTCTATGCTAGAACCTATTATTTTCAGAATAAAAAGTAGGTATATATAAATTTTTTGTTTTTTTAAAAGTTTGCCACAAGATTATTCAAGATTTTCCTTTTAATATGGCATATATACCTATATATAGTATTGATTTATATAAATAACATCACTTTGGATTTAGAAATACATTTTTAAATACCTGCTATGTTGTATTACATACAAGAAATAGAATTACTCTATATAATTTTATTTAAGAAAACCTTGCCTGCGTGTAGCATGTATATACAGCTTTGTTTTAAAAATAATACCGTTTTTACTCGCTGTAAATAAAGAATTCCAGAAAAGTTACATATTTAGAAAGATCTTTTTATTTTCTTTCCAACCATATAGATATTTGAAAAATTTGACCAGAAATAAGCAATGAATTACTATTTAAACTAGTAAGGTCTGAAAAAATGGTGACCGTTGTTTGGAAGACAAGTAAATTTGAGTTTTTTTTTTTTTTTCAAAATTCAAAGTTTCAAAGCGAATCCGTGACAGTATACAATCGTTTTTATTTCACACATTATATATGAAAATAATCATAAGGCTGTCTCCTATTAGGAATATAGTGCTTTTTTTATTTTTTTGCTTATGTTATATTTTTTGAAGAAATTGCTTTCAACTTTGGTCTATTGTGGTTTCGCTCCCAAAGGTCGGAAAAGAAAAAAAAGTTTCCTTCTCGGTCTCTGAAACATTTTTTCTGACTTAGGAACCTTTTTTTCTGACTTGGGAACCTTCTTGTCATAATCGGGAGCCATCACAGAACTTTGAACCTAACACTTTATTCAGTCCATGGGGGTATCCTGTTCTCATTTGGATGTCTGACCAATGCTGGGTAGCTTTGCTAGTATATATATATATATATATATATTTGTGCATTTGGATATCTGACCAATGCTGGGTAATTTGGATATCTGTGCGGGTAGCTCTGCTAGTATATATATATATATATCTTGTGCATTTGGATATCTGACCAATGCTGGTAGCTCTTCTAGTATGTATATATATATATATATATATATAATATATATATCTGCTGCATTTGGATATCATACCAATGCTGCTAATATATATCTGCTGCATTTGGATATCTGCTGGGTAGCTCTGCTAATATATATATCTGCTGCATTTGGATATCATACCAATGCTGGGTAGCTCTGCTAATATATATATCTGCTGCATTTGGATATCGTACCAATGCTGGGTATATATCTGCTAATATATATATCTGCTGCATTTGGATATCGCTACCAATGCTGGGTAGCTCTGCTAATATATATATCTGCTGCATTTGGATATCGTACCAATGCTGGGGCTATCTGCTCTGCTAATATATATATCTGCTATCTGTAGTATATCTATTTTTGTTGTATTTTGCTAGTCATGGTCACCTGGATCACGTGTCAGGCTTGTTTCAACATGCAACCAAACGAAATTTGTACAGTCTTCCTCCTGCTGTCTACTACGTTCCTCCGAATTTGGTAGAACCACTGCGTAAAATGGGACAACTATTGCACTCGCTCTCTGGGACACCTGATGCGCTGCTTCATTTGGATATCCGACCAATTCAGCCCGGCGACAGTGTTTTGGTAAGTTATAAAATATTTCAAATTGAAAACGGAAGAATTTTGTTTGTACATATTTATATAATATATATATATATTAGAATTATTATATCAACTTTTTTCACTCTCAAAATGCCAACTTCTCATCCGTGCGGTTCGAGAACCCTTTTGGGCTGGGGTTGTTTTTAATAAAGGAAAATGGTTGATGAAGTAGATAAGCAGAGAAAAATAAGCACCCATCATCTAGTCTCATCTCCTCTCTCTTGCGATTTATATATCCGACATTATTAACTTTAATGTTCACAATGAGTGAAATTTTTTTCGGATAACCAAATTCACTCTCTATTATATGATACAAGCAGTGGCTACTTGGTGTCGCCTGGATAGAGGGTGACTTTTTTAAAAGTTAGTCCCGCAGATCCATTATTACTGAATCGTGAGTTGAATCCTCTTGGGATGCCCAATTTAAATCCCTATGTAAAAAAAAATAGACCTTGCATTGATCCAGATACTCTGAAAAGAAATGTTAATGTCTACTATCTAAAATATTAAATGAAAAAAAATTAAAATTTTATTTTTTAATTATCTTCACGAATATAAATGAAATCTCTATTATTTTTGCTCAAAAACCAAGCCCTGGTGATATTTAATGTGTGTGTGTGTGTGTGTATATATATATATATATATAGATACCCACAAGTGGAAATGGTCCATAACCACGATACCCATGGTATTTAAGGCCTTTTTATTCACAAATATATATATATAATCATCATGTCATGCAATTTTCACGGATATCCATAACGATTTCTCGCCAACCTTCCCTATCATTCATCGACTCTGGGAGCTCCTCCGTGCAGCAGCCCGCATCCCTACATAGTTGGTCAATGTAGGTCCTGGCTGGTGGCCCACATTGGCGTTCCCATGTGCTGGCTTCCACAGTAGTACATCTCTTACGATCTCGTCCTTGCTTCTCCAGCAGTGTCCTGCATGTCTAGTCCGTCTTACTCGTATGGTTTGTGAGATGGGGGCAGGTGGCCATACAGTTGCTTTTTTTGTGGGGTGCTGCTTCCACGACTTATTCAGGACCGCTCGCAGCATTCTTGTGCAGCTCCCATCTAGCTTATTCTCAAATTTTTGAAGTTTCCTCTGGACATTCAGATTCACACAACTGCCCTTTAGAAAAAGTGACCTAAACAAATGCTGGTTCACCTATCAAGCTGGCCAGAAACCAACATTTCAACAGTTGTCCACATTAGCTGGGCGAAAACTAGAAAATACTACAACACAAAACAAGGCTAAGAATAGCCACCTGGAATGTCTGGACACCTCCCGATCTTGAGATTGGGAAACCCCAAACTACATACTTGCATCGTGACAGGGAAGTATCTCGATAAGGGACAGACACCGATGCTCTTGTGGAAATCAGCTCCAGCTATAAGGTCCAATTGACAGGAGGTCTGGATACACATCCTCATGGAAAGACAGGCCGATGATAGCTGTAAGAAGTTTGAGGTAAAGTAACTCGAGCCCTCCATTCATAAGCGACACATGACGGACACCATGGAAACATTTCCTACATTGAAGTCTGACCTTTGTGGCAGCACCTGTATGTCGAGGATTTCATATGTGTGATAGGGTACATAAAAAAAAAACCCAAAAAACAAGCTGGATCCGTGGGCCATCTGCGTGCTCACAACTGCTCACATCTGGACTACTTGTAGAAATGGCCTTATTCTGTCAAGAAGCGGCAATCACCATATATATATATATATATATATATATAGATAGATAGATAGATAGATAATGAATTAGACTATCTGAAGATGCTAGATATCTTTTAAATTTAAATCTGGTTGAAATAAATATTTACCATCTCTATATCAATATGCGTGTACCTTAATCTTCCAACTGTTATTATTTTGCAACACTCTCTGGTTAAAAGTCCGAACATCCAAAACGTCCAAGATGAAATGCAAAAATGTAAATCCTGCTTATCTGGTGTTGCTTATTAGACGAATTTCATATTTCTTTTGAGTGTCGTCACCTCAGCTAAATAATGGATCATTCTGTTTTTGCTATAAAGAAAGGAAAGGAAAAGGACATGCTACACAGAAGAAATATAATAAGAAAGAAAGAATTTTCTTTGACTGTGTTATGTTTTTACTTACAGATAAAATACGGAAGACTGAATGAAAATTATCTTAAACTTTGCATCAAACATATCTATTTGACCCCTCCCCCCCCCAATAGTTGGGACCCTAAAAGGGACTACTACTCCTGGTCATGGAGTAATGCCAATGATGTGATGCTGTAAAAAAGATTTTTTTTTTTTTTTTTTTCAGGTTACCCCTGACTATGAAATTCGTCCTTTTGAGACTATCCACCGTGTTTCCAGCCAGGGTTACCTCCTGTACCGTCGCTATAAACGTTTGAAACCATTGTACCAGCACCTACGGCCAAAAGAAATTGCCCAATTGGAAAACGAGAAAGCAGAAGAGAAAATTTATGAAATATCGTGGATTCCAGAATTGGCATTCACAGGTAAGAATAATAAACAGGGTGGGGTGGGGTGGGCAGTAGGGTAGGTCGATTTTTTACTTTTTACAAGTATCAAATTGTCCATCTATGCGAAAGTTGTGTGTTAGTATACTGAATACTGATACGAAAAATTAGATATTTTACTTGCACCATTCTGGACTACATATTAGGGTAGGTCGATTTTTCACTTTTTCAAAATATCAAATTGTCCATCTATGTGAAAGTTGTATGTTAGTATACTGAATACTGATACGAAAAATTAGATCTTTAAACTTGTACCATTGTTTGAGGAAATAGCATAAAATATTGTCTACTAGAATGTGCAAAAAAATCCTTGTTTTCTAAAGGCTAAATTTTGCGAAAACAAGGATTTTTCAATTCATTTTAATTTTACATTAGGCATTTAAGTGATGTGAGACCAATTGGAATGTTTAATTTTTAAAATAAAACAAGGTTCCTAGTTCGATGCTGGCCCTCACCAACTCAGCGTACGAGTAGTACAGGGATCTGTGCAGTAAAGTAAGGAGCTGATGGTAGGTGTGGCGCCCCACCTCATATGCAAAAACAATTAAAGTGATGCAAGACCAATTGGAATGGGACAAATAAGAAATCTGCGATTAAGCGACACCTTTTTTTTTTGCATTGCATCTTGAACAATTTGGACTGTCTTATTTTTAACCTGTGGGTGTTGCAGGATGATAACAGACAGAATATTTAGGAACATGTATAGGGCTGGGTTAGCTCAGTCGGTAGAGCGTTCGGCAAGAAACCACAAGGTTCCTAGTTCGATGGCGGCCCTCGCCAACTCAGCATATGAGTAGCATAGGAATCTGTGCAGTAAAATAAGGAGCTGATGGTAGGTGTGGTGCTCCACCTCATATGCAAAAACAATCTCCTTGGTCTAGCGCTAGTGAAAAGAGGATAGACTCCCTCACTGATTGGCTGGTACCGACATTAGGCCGCCCGGATGACTTTAGTTATATAGATATATAGGTAAAATTGATAGCAATAAATTTGCCGACATCATCAATTCCAGATTAACTCTTTGCCTACCGAATTTCCCTATTGCTGAGGCATTAGAATACACCGACTGCACCTCTGCAGAGGGGTAAGACTCCCCTAATGGGGCCACCTGCTAGCCGTGGGTGGCAACCTGTGAGGCTTAAGGAGGGAACCCAGGTGGATGAGCAGTCCATGACATGCAACACCACTTTGGTTCTTACTTGGACTAGACGGGCGGTCGGAGAGGCCCCCTCCGATCAATCGGCTGGTCACATCAAGCCCTAGCACCTATATGATTGACCCAACCCTATTGCCCTTATGGCAACCCCCAAAATTTTTATCATATGGGTGCTAGAAGGCGGTGGCTGAGGGTCTTCAATTTCCTGGAAATGATGTTAAACTCTATCTGATGGTGAGGTTCCAGTTCTGGAGGTCTGGGAATGTGAAGCATCCCTTCATCACCATTGGTCCCAGGTCCACTCTGACCCAAAGTGGTAGTAGCTGTTAGGGTCCCATCTATGGGTTAAATAGAAAAACATGAGTTCATAAAAAAATTGTGTATCCAATAAGAATAAATTCATTTAAAAACTTTGTTGGCATTAAATGACCCACTGTGGTTGATATGCCGTTAAACAAACTAAACCAGTCTCTGTGTTGGTTGACTGACAAAAAGTAAAATATATCAGCGGTTTTCACGTAGTCATTTTTCAATGTAAACAATATTAAGATCACAGAAGTGGGAGAGCTGCTGTGAGTGGCTTAAAGTAGGCAAAGAGTTATATATATATATATATATATATCAGTCATCCACAGACACGTGTTCGACGTTTGCGTCTCATCAGTGCAGTTCGACTTTTTTAACAGCTGCCTTGAGTGAAACCCGATAGAATTTTCGTCTGCCAAGTTCCTTACCCTTACAGCTGTCAGCGACTGTCAGTCTGGGGGGAACAATTAATTGATACATACTTACAGAATATATGTTTTTACAATCACCAGAGAACTCAAGTCTGTAAACAACAGGCGAGTAAATGCTTATGCTAAACGGTGAAATTTCAACTAATGTCTCCCTTACAGTGCTCTACCATGAAATTGGGAGCATATATATATATATATATATATATATATAGACAGGCAGAAAAAATCAGATACTACGAGTTTTAAAAGCGAATTAAGAATAATTAAATCTATTATTTAAGGTTAAACTTTGTCTAAATCGATAAGTAGTAGCATAATAACCATCATTAAAAAAAGAAAAATATAATTACATATGCAGTTTATTTTTAAAAGATTTAAAACTATTTGTTTTGGTCAATTTCGACGCGATCCGCCATTTGGCTGTTTTTCAATGGTTTTAGGTGCTTGTTTACAATTTTAACGTAACATTTGGGATGGAAAAAAATTTTACCAAAAATCAGGTAATTATCCGATTTTAATGAAATTTTCAGTATTGATTTAACAATTAATGAATTTTATAATGCATCAGTTATTTTATTTCAAAACTTGAATTTAGTATTTTTGCTATGAAAAATTAATATATAAAATTCATTTAAAATATGAAAATCCTGATGTTAAAATGTTATATTTTTAGACTCTAAAAATAAATATCTACTTAATGCAAAACTTATTTTAAGCGCCAAAATAATAAGTTTTGAAGAAAAACTCGATTGAAAATGTACCCCCTCCCCCTTGTAAGCAGAAAAAACATCGATGTATAAGTTTTTTCTTTTATAAAATAATATCCAATTAAATAATTATCAAAATGAGTAAAAAAGAAATCTCCAAAAAATTAATTATTTATTATTTTTTTACATTTTATTTTTCGATTTTCGGTACTTATTTTCTCATAGAAGCGCAGCCGTAAAAAATTTTTTTTGTTTCTATTCATAACTTCGGTCTTTTATCTCATTATTTATACTGTAATTAGTATCAGTCAAGGACCAACTCGAAACAATTTTACGCCCCCAGCATAAGGGGGGTCAAAATTAAGTGACCTGAAAAAAATGAGAAAGTTTTGAAATAAAATAAATAATGCATTATAAAGATCATTCATTGATACATAAACACTGAAAATTTCATTAAAATCCAATAATTTCCTGACTTTTGGTAAATTATTTTCTGTAGGGGGGCTAAAGTCATTTTGTCAAAAACACATTTTAGGCTCTGTTTGCCAGTCCCTATATATATATCAGTTGTATATATTTTCCTTTTTCATTGCAGGTGATACGACTTTTGAACTTTTTTTGAACAACCCCCCTGCTGACTTGTTTAAAGTTCGAGTCCTCATCTTGGAGGCCACGTATCTAGAGAGTGTCACCCCGGGGATAGTGCACAAGGCTCGTGAACGAGGCCACACCCACATTTCTGAGATAATCGACCATGCCCATCTGTTTGCAGACATTGAAAGACTTATTCTCATCCACATGTCCGACAAGTATTCGTCGAGTTTTGCGAGGGATGCAATCAGTTTTCAAATGCCACCCGCACTTCTTAAAAAAGTCGTCATAGCAACGTTGGCAAAGGATAGATCGTGATTCGCCTCGGAACGTCTCCGGCTGTAAACTTTTGGATTCACTTCTATTTCTTGGAATTTTTGGAATTTTTATTTTTGGAAAATTTGTATCTCTTTCCTCGTAACTGAAAAGTAAATCGCTATTTGCTTATACTTGTATGTATTTATGAAATATTGATATGAATAATTTTGATATTTCGGACTACTGTTCTTATCTTTATTGTGTACTAGAAGCGGCTACCCAGCATCACCTGCGTAGAAGGAAGAGGGCAAAGAGTTAGTCTCTCAGATCCATTATTACTTAATCATGAGTTGGATCCTCACAGGATGCCCCATTAAAATACCTAATTAAAAAGAGTACATGTACACTCTGAGAAGAATAATCAGTGTCTCCTATTTAAAATATTAAACGCAAAAACAAAAACCAGGCTGTCAATTTTATTCTTTAATTATCTTCACGAATATAAATAAAATCTTCATTATATATACTAGCAAATATATGCACCCTCCGGGTGCAGGTATTTAAGTTTTAATGTAATAAAATATTGTATTAAATTAGAAAGGCTAATGAAACTAAATAAGAATACAGATAAAAAGATTTGAAACAGAGGGAGTATCATAAAAGATTTGAAACAGAGGGAGTATAATAAAAAATGGAACAACTGAAACTTACTCTTCCATCACTCTCGTCTTTCATTGTTATTTTTTCTAATTTAAGTATTTAGTTAAAAGAGGAAGTAAAGAATAAAATGACAGTTATTTTATCTTGTTAATGGATTTCATTTAAGATTCATTGAAGAGATTTTTGCTTATATTCATTAAAATAAAACCAAACAGTTAGAAATCAATAATACTAAGCACATATTTATTAAATTCGATTTTTTAATATCAATATGCAAATTAGCCTTCCGTTCACACTGTAAACCGCTATTTTGTTGTATATATAAATATAATTGCATGTTGGCAGTATGTAGACATAGTTAACAGTATTAATAATGTAAGACAATTTTATTAATAATTGAGGTTTAGATAAAAATAAAATCATGGAGAATGTGATGCCAATAACTAAGAGAATTGTGACTTGAGTAGGAATATAGTTTCGGTTACAGACAGAAAAACACACAATCTCCATTATAATAAGATTTTGGCAAGTAAGTCTTCTCTTTTGTAAACAAAAGGTAGGCTTACTGAGATTTCATTATAATAAGAAATATTAAAGGAAATGAAAGACCCTGTATGCTGTGTTTAAATGAGAAATTAAAAATAGCAGAATGCAGAGACCCAGGGAAGATATTGAACTCGCGATCTGTGTTAACAAACAAATGTAGACATTTAAATAAACATAGACTGAGCCAGCCAGGTAGGTTGTGGAATTACGTAGAGTGGTACACCCACGTACTTGAGAATGGATACAGCCGGAATGTTAATAAGAGTAGATGACTGGAAAAAGTGATTATTCCCTGATGAATTGCTCCGGCATGAAACTGAAGTTGGAATTTTTATAACACTCGCTTTTTAAAAAAACATGTATGTATGTATATATATATATATATATATATATATATATATATATATATATATACTTTGCCATTAATTGTTTTATTTTCGTAGTTTCATCAAGACATATTGATCACAACATCTTATCAGGCGACTGCCACTCCTTCATTCATTGTCCGTTTGTGAGCTCGTTCATCACTTTTCAATCCTGCCAAAGTCTTGGATAACTTAGAAAATATCTGGCACACATAACATCACCATTGCTCCTTGGTCCACTCTGACCCGGAGTGATAGTACCTGTTAGGGACCCATCTATGGGTTAAATAGAAAAACAGTTGTATAAGCATCACTGTGAATTTTCATTTGAAGCTTGAGACCACCAGCTGTTCGGCACACTTTTGTGCAACAGGAACATAAAAAGTCCTCATCTTGGGGATCAGGCTGGGAATCAGAGTGTGGCATGGTAGAGATAACAACTGCAGTCGGGTAGCTCTCATGTGATTGACCAAGACTGCCTTTGGCAACAAGGCTTGGTCACACTCCTCACAGATCCACATATCACCAGAATTGGCCGACAGTTTCATGTTTTCGGCATGCTCTCCTGGGTTTTGCCCGGTCCACCCTTGCAGCTTCAAACAGTTCTGTACTCCTGTATATCACAGCCCTCCACCCTGCCCTGTCAGCTGGGGCATTAGAATGCACCGACTGCACCTCTGCAGAGAGGTAAGACTCCCCAAATGAGGCCACCCGTTGGCTGTGGGTGGCGACCCCTGATGCTTAAGGATAGAACCCAAGTGAATGAGCAGTTCATGACTTGCAATATTTCACTTTGGCCCTATCTTGGGCTAGACGGGTGGTTGGAGAGGCCTCCTCCGATCAATCGCCTGGTCATGTCAAGCCCTAGCACCTATATGATTGTCCCAATCCTATTGCTCTTATGGCAACCCCAACCCCTTTTTATCATATGGGTGCTAGAAGGCAGTGACTGAGGGTCTACATGTCTTGGGAATGACGTTAAACTCTATCTGATGGTGAGGTTCCAGTTTTGGAGGTTTGGGGAATGTGGAGCACCCCTTCATCACCATTGCTCCTTGGTCCACTCTGACCTGGAGTGGTAGTACCTGTTAGGGTCCCATCTATGGGTTAAATAGAAAAACATGAGTTAATAAACAAAATTGTATTATCCATTAATAATTGATTTATTTCAAAACTTTATCGGCATTAAATGACCCACCGAGGTTCATATGCCGTAAAATAAAACAAAACCATCCCAACCCAAACCCCTCTCTCTCTCCAGAAATCCGACCACCATTTTATTTTTCTATTCCAAATTCCCAGTAGACCATAATAATTACGTTACTAGTGTTTATACACAATAAAGATGAGGACAACAGTCTGAAATATCAAAATTATTCACAATTTTTTTCTTTCTATTTTTATTTTGGCTTTGCAAACAGAATGGAATTTTGGTGCTCAGGTATTATTATACGAAGGTAATCCCAAAGGAAAGGTCTCCAAAATATTTAGAAATCACAGAAATGTTTATTTTTTTAAATTATCAATGATGCTTACATCATTTTAAAGTTTGAACATTTTCTACATAATCACCATTTCAATCAGTGTGTTTTGTAGGCATGGTGGCAGTTTTGTAATTGAGGAAGTGTTGCACCTTGTCATTGTTGCAAAATCCCTACACTACTTGCGGATGTTTTTGACATCCATGCATGACTTGCCACACAGTTCTGTTAATTGGCAATGAATTTCAATCGGCTTAATGCTTTTTGCATTAAAAAAAAACAAATGACTGTGCAAACTTTAGTTGACAATAGTATCAATTGGTAGCTCCATCAAAAATGGCTACCAAGCCAAGATTCAGTGTAGCAGTGAGGTATGGGCAGGCACATGCACAACAAAAACAACAGTGTTGCCAATAGCCACATAAACAGTTTTCCTGCATGCCCAGTGCTTTGGAGTTTGGGATTACTCTCATATATACATATATATATATACATATATATACCGTTTGTTTGCAATCACTGCACCAGAGATTGCCATTCAAAAATTGGTCTGTTCAGCCACTCACGCAGTTGCAGATAAAAAAATAAAAAAAGTGGGCACTATACCATTGTCTTTAATAGACAGGATTCCAACAATATATATATATATATATATTAGCTCAGTCGGTAGAGCGTTCGGCTAGAAACCACAAGGTTCCTAGTTCGATACCGGTCCCCGCCAACTCAGCGTATGAGTAGCACAGGGGTCTGTGCGGTAAAGTAAGGAGCTGATGGTAGGTGTGGCGCCCCACCTCAGATGCTAAAACAATCTCCTTGGTCTAGCGCTATTGAAAAGGGGATAGACTCCCTCGCTGACTGGCTGATACCGACTTTAGGCCGCCCCGACGACTTTACTTTACTTTATATATATATATAAAAATTAATGGAAAAAATGAATGAAAAAATCTTTTCCAAAGGACTTCTCTCAAAAGAAAAAAATACATTTTTAAGAGAAGTCCCTAATGGAAAAGCTTTCATCATTTTTACTGGACTCTTTTTGAAGCATTGAATTAATATACAAGATATTGGAGAAGATTTATATATATATATGAGCAATTCAATATCAAATAATTTATACACAGTTATATGGTTTCAAGTACCTAATAATAAAAAATAATCCTTAATCAACACCGCCCTGTCGGATATGGTGTTAGAATGCACCAACTGCACCTCTGCAGAGGGGTAAGACTCCCCCAATGGGGCGACCTGTTGGCCGTGTGTGGCGACCTGTGATGCTTAAGGATAGAACCCAGGTGGTTGAGCAGTTCATGACTTACAATACTCCACTTTGGCCCTATCTTGGGCTAGATCGGCGGTCGGAGAGGCCCCCCTCTGATCAATCGGCCCAGGAAAAGCAAAAAAACTATTATAGAATGTCTTAAAACTAATAAACTAACATTCCAACAGTTGTTTCTTGAAAGTTTCCATAGTGTTGTACACGGCCCACTAATATATACGACCCCACATGTCACATATGCAGGCAGAATTCTTACAGGCTGATTTGTTTTATACTCAATTTATGTCAAAAAATGTTAAAACACTTCAAAAACATACAAACTGGTTGTCTTTTTTTTTCTTCTTCAGAAATGAAATAATAAAAGATTGTAAACAAAATAATTAAGAAAATAGGACTGAACTTGCACAAAGGTGTCAAAATTAGGGTGACCCAGAAAAAACAGAACCCACAAAGGTGTCAAAATTAGGGTGACCCAGAAAAAAACAGAACCCACAAAGGTGTCAAAATTAGGGTGACCCAGAAAAAAACAGAACCCACAAAGGTGTCAAAATTAGGGTGACCCAGAAAAAACAGAACCCACAAATTTTGTAATAAAACTTAATTTTAACTAGGGGGAAGGTTAGGGTTTAAGGTCAGTTTAATGGGAAAATAAATAAATAATTTGGGTTCTGTTTTTTCTGGGTCACCCTAATTTTGACACCTTAGTGCAAGTTCAGCTGAAAATAGTTAAAAAAAAATTATGCAGTTATATAAAACAAAGACACCAACAATATCTATGATTTCAGGTTATATCAGAAAAAAAAACGAAACCTTTTCACTGTGAAATTGAATCCCTGGCCATGATACTGATGATACTACAGAGAAGCAGTATTGTGGAAAAAATATTGAGGTGGGCCCTCTACTCACGTGGATGGTGTCGGCTGGAGTGGCTGTGTCCAGTACGAAGTACCGAAGGCGAGATCTACGCTTGACGGGAATTTTATACCTTGCTACCGGATGTGAGCAGGTCTGCCTTTAGTATAAATAAATGTCAGATGACAGAGATTTCAACTTTGTTTTTCACATCGTACTGATCGTTTGTTACCTGACCAATCTACTTGAGATCGATCCTAAAGAAATTTGATTCTTTGTTACCCTCAAATATTTGTTACCCTTGAATTTGTTAACCTTGGATAGTTAATCGACCCTTGATAGAGCCAGAGGGTCGCAAAACAGGTATTGTTTCGCAAGAACCGGATAACTGACCACGGACCCTATGTCTTTGTCTCTTTTTTCTTTTTCTTTTCCTTACCCCCTCATGGTCGGAATATTTTCGACAGTATTTCTTGAGAAGGACTTAGGGTTCCATCTTGCGAAATGTTTGTGTTTCAACATTTTTTGAAACAGACATAAATTGATTATAAAACAAATTGGCCTTTTAGAATTCTGGAACCTTGACACTAATAAGCACCCCAGCCCAACAACACAAGACAAGAAGATCCCTAGTGGTTCCAAACCCATAGAAGAACAGAGAATGACAGTCCAACAACAATCCAGATAAGATGTCCAGTAGTAGTGAAGATAAGAAGATCATAAAATAAAAAGTAATAATAAAAAAATAATAAAAGGTAAGTATGTAACTCGCAGCTACTTTTGTACTGTGACTTAACACCAGAACCAGCTTTTAGAACAACAAAATAACAAGAAATAACAAATCTCACTGTTACAATTTTGGCAGACCCTGTAGTTAGTTTAAAATAAGTTCGATAGAATTAAAAGCATAGGTGGGTAGATTTCTGTAACTGTTGGGGTTTTGGTTGGCATTTTATGACCCCAACTGACCCTGGTACAGAAACGTGGGAATAGTTAGTTTTTAGAGATTAGATTCGACCTGACTTAGAAGCAGAGCGGATGTGTTTGTCTCTCTCTCTGCTGGGATCGATCTCATCTGCGCGGAAAAGATTGAATCATGGGCTGATGAAATAATAAACTTGATCAAGAAAAAACAGTCTTGTTTAAATTTAAAAAAAATGACTAGCCCAAAAGAAACCTTTAGATCGAAGAAGAAGCAGGAACCAGCAACAGATAATCAGACCAATAGATTAATGAAGTTAACAAGAATCAAGTAAGATCATCCTTGCTCTAATCTGGGTTATTTCCTATAACTCCAACATAAACAAAGGGGAACCACTCTTGACTGATTATTTATTTATTGATCTACTAGAAAAAGATAGGGTTAGGGTTTAGGGTTAGTTTAATGGGAAAATAAATAATTTATCAGTCAAGAGTGATTCCCCTTTGTTTATGTTGGAGTTATAGGAAATAACCCTAATCTGTATGTCTCTCCCTCTCTATCATCTGAGAATTCTCATTTTCGTTTATATACCTGATGTTCAATGTAGGTATATAACATCACACCTTGTTTGAGAGGTAAGACCTTGCATTTCACTATACATCCTACACACAGAAAGACACAACAAAACAAATCCATCATCAGCATCAACATCACACTATGCAACTTAAATACTCCTTAAATTGGTATCACAATCTTGATTCGGGCCTTTTTGAATGTGTGGGTGTAAGAGCAATAATAATAAAAATCATTGTCCAATGCATTTTTATAGTAAAAATTATTTTCAATGAATCTTATAGTAAAAATCATTTCCAATGCATTTTTATAGTATAAGTCATAATGGATTTTATAGTAAAAATAATTTCAAATGCGCTTTCATAATAAAAATCATTTCCAATGCATTTTTATAGTAAAAATCCTTGCCCCATGCATTTTAATAGTAAAATCATTTCCAATGTATTCTAATAGTAAAAATTATTTCCAGGGTATTTTTATAGTAAAAATCATTTGCAACAATTTTTTATAGTGAAAAATCATTGTCCAATGTAATTTTATAGAAAAAATCATTTCCAATGCATTTTTATAGTAAAAATCATTGTCCAATGCATTCTTATTGTAAAAATCAATTCAAATGCATTTGTATAGTAAAAATCATAGTCCAATGCATTTTCATAGTAAAAATTATTTCCAGTGGATTTTTATTGTAAAAATCATTTGCAACAAATTTTTATAGTAAAAATCATTTTCAATGCATTTTTATAGTAAACATCATTTCCAATGCATTTTATAGTAAACATCATTCCAATGCATTTTTATAGTAAAAATCATTTCCAATGCATTTTTATAGTAAAAATCATTTTCCAATGCATTTTTATAGTATGTCATTTCGAATCCATTTTTATAGTGTGACCTGATTCAGGTTTTGAAATTAGAAAAAAGAAAGAAAAAAAAAAAAAAAAACGGAAATATAATTCGCCGGGTGACCTCGACCGGAGAATCAAAACAGATGTTAGCTATGAAATGACCATATCTTAAAGTGGAATTTCGGGTGGGCAGAGGACCTCCCAGAGGCAAGGATCTTTAAATGGGCGGCGATGGAGACGGTCCTTTGAAGTAACCAGACTGATGTTGCTCGGAAGAAATTGACCATGATTTTCTGGAAGAGAATCTTTTTATTGTTTTCTTTCCCACTTAAGAAAGGAAGATAAACTCTTTTTGAAAATCGGAATTAAAGAAAATCAAATGTATTTAAAAAACACTCAAGTAGCCGGAAGAACTGAGGCCCCTGTCGATTTTGCGGAAGTGAATTCGATTGGCTGGTTGGAACTAGAGGAGGGCGGTTACCCTGCTAAGGTAGGAGGCACAGAGAAAATTCCTAATATCTTCATGTTGGCCGGAAATAAAATTGTTCCGATTGAAATATTATTTAACTCAGACGTTTTTGGTTTGAGAGCAGATGAAGCCAAACCAGGCTGGAGAGCAGATGAAGTTGTGATTGCTTGAGAATCACATGAGCTGATCGGGCTAGCTGAGAAGATTAACGCAAATACTGAGAGCCGAGAGTAACTGACTTCAGCTGAGACCATTTGAAAATTAGTCAACTTACAAACTGTTTTGCACAATACTTTGCAGAAGACCAGAAGTTATTAATTACGGGCCCATCACTCCCACAGTCTTGAGAAATAATTGTTTGTATTCTTTTGTTATTTGAATATAAATTTTGTTAAGTTTGAAGAAAAAGAGTCATTGTTTTTTATGTGACCACTAGGCCGCCATTAACCTTGGAAATCAGTTTCTATAGCAGATTTCTAGTCGTTTGAGATCTGAACACAGCGTGGGCATTCGGCTAGACTTTCGGCAAATATAGAGACCCTGTAATCCTTGGTTGATGCAGAAAATCCGATCTTGATGGCCAATTTCGGAAATTCTGTGAGCCCTTTAGCTCAGTAGCGACCGACGGGTTATAATAGTAAAAATAATTTCAAATGTGTTTTCATAATAAAAATCCTTGTCGCATTTTTATAGTAAAAATCTTTGCCCCATGCATTTTTATAGTAACAGTCATTTCCAATTCCTTTTATAGTAAAAATCATTTCCAATACATTCTTATAGTAAAATCATTCCAATGCATTTTTATAGTAAAAATCATTTCCAATGCATTTTTATAGTAAAATCATTTCCAATGCATTTTATAGTAAAAATCATTTCCAATGCATTTTTATAGTAAAAATCATTTCCAATGCATGTAAAAATCATTTCCAATGCATTTTTATAGTAAAAATCATTTTCCAATGCATTTTTATAGCAAAAATCATTTCTAATGCATTTCACAACCTATTAATGAAAGATATTTGCATAAAAATAAGAAATGAAAAAAAAAAAAAAAAAAAAAAAAAAAGAAAAAGGCAAGTACCTTTTTTTTTATTTTTCTTTTTCTACCCCCACCCTTGATTCTGAGCTTGAACAACTAGGTCACCAAACGAATCCAAACTTGCTCCCAAGATCAATACAATGAAGACTAAAATTTCAAAGAAAATCATACCAGCAAATTATTCTTCCGTGAGAAAAAAAAAATGTCCTTCTACTTTCTTCTTCTTCCTCGGATCGATCTGAATGTAAAAAGGATCTCACCTTACTTTCAAGATATAAAACACAAAAGAATCAATAATCGAATCGTTGGGCGGCGGGGTTGAATCATCGGGTTATAAACAGAAAAGATTACTTAATTTCACGTGTTATATCTGACATCTTTAGTTTTATGAAATTAAATAAAAAATGGTCCCTTTAGAATTCAGGAGAAGGGTGACTGTTCCGATTCCAGTGCCAACCATATAAGCTCACACTCTCTCTCTCTTCATACCTATATATATATATATATATATATATATATCTTTCTCTCTCTCTCTTTCTTCATATATATATATATATATATATATATATATTAGTACTTAGATGAGTCAGACTCTATTTACCTAGGTTTCTTAATAATTATTCTGAAGAACTAGGTTGATAATTTCTGACTCATGTAGGCACTTAAAATTGGTTTTATGAAATGAAATAAAAATGGTCCCTTTAGAATTCGGGAGAAGGGTGACTGCTCCAATTACAGCACCAACCATATAAGCTCTCTCTCTCTCTCTTCATATATATATATATATATATATATATATATATATATATATATATATATATATATATATATATATATTTCTCTCTCTCTTTTCTCTCCCATATATATATATATATATATATATATATATATATATATTTCTCTCTCTTCATATATATATATATATATATATATATATATATTTATATATTAGTACCTACAAGTCAAACACTATCTACCTAGGTTTATTAAGAATTATTCTGAAGAACCATTCAGGTGAAACCTAGGTAGATAATGTCTGACTCATGTAGGTACTTATCTTTGATTATATGAAATGAAATAAAAAATGGTCCCTTTAGAATTTGGGAGAGGGTGACTGTTCCAATTCCAGCACCAACCATATAAGCTCTTTCTCTCTTTCTCTCTCCCTTCATATATATATATATATATATATATATGAAATTATAATGAAAGGGTAAGTCGAGCAACATTCAAAGTGGAGAAGTTCCAACATGTACTTTATGTGGAAAGTATGTCTTTCCAGGGATGGCCTGGTGAGTCATCTGAGAAAACACAAGGATACAGTGCCAAATGCTACTGGCACTCAACTATGAAAAAAAACAAAAAACAAAAAAACAACAACAAATGGTCTTAATCGAGCACGAGTTGACAACCAACATATATATAAGTACGTACATGAGTCAGTCAATAACTACCTGGGTTTCACCTGAATGGTTCTTCAGAATTATTCTGAAGAACTATTCAGGTGAAACCTAGGCAGATAGTGCCTGACTCATGTAGGTACTTATATATATCTACCTAGGTTTCACTCGAATGGTTCTTCAGAATAATTCTGAAGAACCAATCGAGTGAAACCTAGGTAGATAGTGCCTGACTCATGTAGGTACGTATATATATCTACCTAGGTTTCACCCGAATGGTTCTTCAGAATAATTCTGAAGAACCAATCGGGTGAAACCTAGGTAGATAGTGCCTGACTCATGTAGGTACTAGGTTTCACCCGAATGGTTCTTCAGAATAATTCTGAAGAACCAATCGGGTGAAACCTATGTAGATAGTGCCTGACTCATGTAGGTATATATCTATCTATCTACCTAGGTTTCACTCAAATGGTTCTTCAGAATAATTCTACATACAATACTGATGATTATTTTCTGAAAGTATGGAAGTGTTGGTCTTTTCTTTTTGTTAAAATTTTTTTCCCCAGATATCAGTTTGCTAATTTTTTTTATTTTGAAAACTGAGTTATCTGGGGTTTTTTTTCATGCCGGCTGAGTTTAGAAATTATATATATATATATATATATTTGGAGGATATGTGCTTAATTGAAGTCCTACCTAATTTTGAAAATTAATTAGTTAATAATCAATGAATTTAGGCGAGCATATATGTTCAAATGTAAGGCTAAACAAATCGAGAACATGTCAATCCCTGAATGTACATTTCGACCTATTAGGTCTTATCAGCAAGGCTATAGACATGGGAGACAGCTCCGTGTGTGACTTGAAACCTCAAGCTGACAGGCGAAGTCTAACCGTTAGACTTCGCCTGTCAGCTTGACAGTCGAGGTTTCGAGTCACACACGGAGCAGTCTCCCATATCTATAACCTTGCTGATGAGACCTAATAGGTCGAAATGTAAATACAGGGATTGACATTTTCTCAATTTGTTTAGCCTTACATTTGAACATATATGCCCGCCTAAATTCATTAGTTATTAACTAATTAATTTTCAAAATTAGGTATGACTTCAATTAAGCACATATCCTCCAAAAATATATATATATAAATATAAATATATATATATATATATATATATATACTAGACAAAACGTGACCCGTTGGTCACCCATTGAGCTTGGTAGTTAATTAAGATTAGGGAAAAGAGTTTACAAAGTGGATTAAATTGCTGCTGAATCTTAACATACAAATAAAGTGAGTAGTTAAATGTCTATCTCTCAATAACTCTCCCAGCTCTCTTATTCACACAGAAAAACTAACATTTATAACGAGAAGGTAATCAAGATATACACAGAGAGGGTGAAAGCAATAGGCATAATATTAAGTAAGTGACAGGTGTGCAGTAAAGTGAGGAGCTGATGGTTGGAGTGGTGCTCCATCTCAGATGCCCAAACAGTCTCCTTGGTCTAGTACTAGTGAAAAGGGGATAGACTCCCTTGCTGTCTGGCTGATACCAACTTTATGTTATTTCGACGACTTTACTTACTTATACAACACAGTCCTATTTTTCTTATTAAAACTAGCAAAATAAAAAGACACCCTCCGGGCGATGTAAAAATAATTTTTTGAAAGATATTGCCTGAGGGGATGGGAGCTGAAAATTCAATGTCATAGAGTGTGTACCATAAGTATGTAAAATCGTCAAATTTATTAAAGGAGTAAAAAAAAAGAAAGAAAGAAAGAAAGACAATTTGAAATGGAAACAGTTCCGATAACTTTAAATATTATATTAGAATAAAACAATCTATATACTGATATATAACGCCGGGCATCTATTTATTGAAACAATGAGGATTGTCTAACGTTGCATGCTCACATGTGACGTAAGCAGTGACGTAGTTTTTGTTACAGACAAAAAACGGAAGCGAATCTCCATTATTAATACTAGTACAAAATAAAAAACACCCTCCAGGCGATGCAAAAATAGATTTTTGAAACACATTGCCTGAGAGGTGGGAGTAAAAAATTCAATGTCAGCAAGTTTGTACCCTAAGTAAGTAAAATCATCAAATTCATTAAAGGATTAAAAAATAAAACAATTAGAAATTTCAAAACTGTGTCACGACACTTTATGTAGTTGGTGCCCATTTTTTTTTAATTTGAATTATATATTTTTATGTACAATTTATTTGAATTGTTTGACATGGTTAACATAAACAACACTAAAACGTAAAGAAAACAGTCGCAAAAAATAATATATATTTTAAAGATGTGTGTCCTTAATACAAGTTTACACAGCTCTGTGTTTGACAGCAAGCATTATATATACTAGTAAAAAATAAAAAACACCCTCCGGGCGATGTAAAAATACATTTTTGAAACATATTGCCTGAGGAGTGGCAGTAAAAAATTCAATGTCTGCAAGTTTGTACCCTAAGTAAGTAAAATCATCAAATTCATTAAAGGATTAAAAAAATAAAACAATTTGAAATGTAAACTTTAAATATGTATTAAAATAAAACAAACTATATATAGATATATAATACCAGTCATGTATTTATTAAAACTTATTTTAAAAAACAATGAGGTCTGTCTAATGTTGCATGTTCAAATTTTGAGTGTATTTATTCTATGTTATGGCGATTTTGGGTAATGTGACGTAAGCAGTGACGTAATTTTTGTTACAGACAAAAACTGGAAGCGAATCTCCATTATTAATAGATATGCATAACAAAAAAAAAAATGTCTCCTGGGGGTGGGTGGTGTTGGCTTAAACTTATTGATGACATTTCAATTTATTTAAATCGGGAAAACTGATTTGATATATATCTATTATTTAAAAAATGTAAGATTTCACATATCTGTTTACATTTTTTATGAAAGTGTGGGGCAAAAATTGATTTTTACACTACCTGAAAGGGATTATTTTTGCTAATAATAATCTCTATTAATAATGGTGATTCGCTTCCGGTTTTTGTCTGTAACAAAAATTACGTCACTGCTTACGTCACTATACCCGTAATCATCATAACATAGAATAAATACACTCAAAATTTGAGCATGCAACATTAGACAGTCCTCATTGTTTTTTAAAACAAGTTTTAATAGATACATCCCCAGTATCATATATTTATATATAATTTGTTTTATTTTAATAGGTATTCAAAGTTAATAGAACTTAGTTTCGATTTCAAATTGTTTTATTTTTTTTTACTCCTTTAATAAATTTGATGATTTCATGATTTATGGTTCAAACTCTCCGACATTTAATTTTTAACTTCCACCTCCTCAAGCAATATCTTTTAAAAATTTATTTTTACATTGCCCGGAGGGTGTTTTTTTTATTTTGCTAGTAATATATCTTCTTATTATAATTGAGATTGTCTGTTTTTCTATCTGTAACCGAAACTATATTACTACTCAAGTTACAATTCCCTTAGTTATTGACATCGCATTCTCAATGATTTTATTTTTTATCTAAACCTCAATTATTAATAAAATTGTTTTACATTATTAATACTGTTAACCATATCTACATACTAACAACATGCAATTATATTTATATATACAACAAAATAGCGGTTTACAGTTTGAACGGAAAGGCTAATTTGCATATTGATATTAAAAATGTGATTTTAACAAATATGTGCTTAGTATTATTGATTTCTAACTGTTTGGTTTTATTTTAATGAATATAACCAAAAATCTCTTCAATGAATCTTAAATGAAATCGATTAACAAGAAAAAATAACTGTCATTTTATTCTTTACTTACTCTTTTAAGTAAATACTTAAATTAGAAAAAATAACAATGAAAGACGAGAGTGATGGAAGAGTAAGTTTCAGTTGTTCTATCTTTCGATTATACTCCCTCTGTTTCAAATCTTTTTTATCTGCATTTCCCATTCAGTTTCATTAGCCTTTCTAATTTAATACAATATCTTATTACATTAAAACTTAAATACTTGCACCCGGAGGGTGCATATATTTGCTAGTAATAATAATGGAGATTCGCTTCTGGTTTTTGTCGGTAACAAAAACTACGTCACTGCTTACGCCACACTACCTAAAATCGTCATAACATAGAATAAATTTAAGCATGCAATGTTAGACAGTCCTCATTGGTTTTTTAAACAAGTTTTAATAGACCTGGTTTCATCTATCTATCTATATATAGTTTGTTTTATTTTAATATATGTATAAAGTTATCAGAACTAAGTTTCCATTTCAATTTTTTAATTTTTTACTCCTTTAATAAATTTGATGATTTTACTTTACTTATGATACAAACTCTCTGATATTAAAATTTCAACTCCCATTCTCTCAGGCAATATTTATTTTACGTCGCCCAGAGGGCGTTTTTTTTTATTTTGCTAATAATAATAATAATAGTAATAATAAAAAATAAATTTTGACCATACAACAAAATGTTATATGCGTAAACCAGAATCTATTTTTGAGAATTAAATGCATAAAATTCTCTGGGACTTTGAGATAAAGATGGATCACCTTATCCCAGCCAGGAGACCAGACCTTGTATTGATTAACAAAAAAAGACCCCCCCCCCAAACAAAAATTGTCAACTGGTAGACTTTGCAGTTCCAGCAGATCACAGGGTGAAGATGAAGGAAAGTGAAAAGATAGACAAATACCTGGAAGAAAATTGAAAAAGCTGTGGAATATGAGGCTAAAAGTGATACCAATTGTATTTGGTGCACTTGGAATGGTCCCCAAAAACTTAGAAAAAAGACTGGAGGAATTGGAAAATAAAGAAAGAATTGAGACCATCCAGTCAACAGCATTGTTGAAATCGGCTAGAATACTCAGATTAGTCCTTGAGACCTGAGGAGACTTGTTACTCAGACTCCAGTGGAAGACCATCAGCTAACGCTAGTATGAAAACCTCACAAGGAGTAAAATAATGGTTTGGTTTGGTTAGTTGGGTTTTACGGCATGTCAACCCCTTGGGTTATTTTATGCCGAATACTTTTATTGGTAAAAAAAAGTTTAATGCTGACAAAGTTTTGAAATAATTTCATTTTTAAATGGATAATACAATTTTGTTTATAAACTCATGTTTTCTATTTAACCCATAGATGGGACGCTAACAGGCACTACCACTCCGGATCAGAGTGGACCAGGGAGCAATGGTGATGAAGGGGTGCCCCACATTCCCCAAACCTCCAGAACTGGAACCTCACCATCAGATAGAGTTTAATGTCATCCCAGGACATGTAGACCCTCAGCCACCGCCATGTAGCACCCATATGATAAAAATAGCAAAAAATTGATAATAGGTTGGAAAATAGCAAGTGTATGTTGGTTAGTTGGTTGGGTTTGTACATAATTTCGACCCTTGGGTTATTTTATGCCGAAGACGTTTTGTTTTATTTATTCTTGTTAGGTATTTAATTTTTTATCAAACTTTTTTGTAAAATCTCGTTTTTATTTATTTAACCCACAGATGTGACCATAACAGGTGTAATCCCTCTGAGTCAGAGTGGACATTTTTACATTTCATCTTGGATGATTTGGACGGTCTCATTTTTAGCAATATGATAACGGTTGTACAATTAAGGAACACGAGTATTAATATACAGAAACTCCTGATGATTTTAGATGTTTTTTTCAGCTTGCGGAAATAATGAAAATTATGAACGACAAAAATTTTTACATTTTCACACCGTTAAATCAATTGAAATTCAACGTAGCCAAAAAACAAGTTACGACTAGAGGCTTTAAAAAAAAAGTCTATTAAAATCAATTAATGGTCCAATTTACTTGAAAATGTCCACAATTACTTTCCTTTTGAGGAAAATATGTTTGAAATAGGTTTTTCCTAAAATATATTATGGAAAATATTTATTTTACGAAGACTACCCCCTATTTTATTTTATGAATTATGAAAAATGAACCGACAAAAAACGATTTTTCCTTTTTTTCTCTGAAGATAAGAGTCTGAATAATTATATCAGAAGATTTTTATAAGTTTCTATATGAGAGTTTTTTTTTAGTAAAAAAAAAACAAAAAAAAAACATGAATAAAGAATGCTGCTAAAAATATCAATAAAGAAACTGACCCTGTTGTAAAAAAATAAAGGACTTTTTTTTACTTATTTTTCAAGATAACGGTCGTCGGTCTGTAATATTTTCCTGATCGGATAATTTGAGCTTTGAATTAACTGTTTCTTTGTAATAACTCATTATTATTATTATTATTATTATTATTATTATTATTATTTGCGGGATTTAAAAAAAGTTAAAAAAATATTTACGTTTCTTCCTTCAATATTGTGTAAAAACTGACCACGTGACGTATTTTGGTGGTACCTAGGAAACAGAAATAGAAACCAGGGCCGGATGATGGTGTTAGAAGATCAGAATTTGGGATGCTGATTTTTTGACACACCCAACCCAACGAGAAAAAACTTTCATGTTTTTTTTTTCTTTCCGATTTGTAGCTTTGAAATTGGGTCATCGTGAGCTTAGCTTCACAAATTAAAAAAAAAAAAAAAAAAAGATTGAAATTTCATAATGAATTATCGCCCTTTGACACCTACAAAGTAGCCTCCCTTGGAACTTGAAAGGTTAACTCCCTTAGATTTAATTTCCATTTCAAGTCTTTATCGGTTTACATCTTCCTTATAATTTTAATCTATATATTTGGTTTATAGTGTTTCAAATTAACACTATATATATATATATATATATATATATATATATATATATATATATATATATATATCAATGCCACTTCTTCACAGAATAAGGCCATTTCTACAAGTAGTTTGGTTGTGCGCAAGCAGATGGTCCAAGGATCCAGATATGTTTTTATGTATCCTATCACATGTCTTCCTCACGTATGCGACGATACGTGACTGAGAAGCCCAGCCCTCGATGGGCAAGCCCTGTCACACAGGTCGGTCAAATGTAGGAGTCGTGACGTCCGTTATGTACCGCCTGTGTAGAGACCGATTCAGGATGGGGTGCTTGATACACCTTACATCAAACCCCTTACAGCTACCATCGGCCTGTCCTTTCAAAAGAACGTGTAGCCAGCCCTCACTTCTGGTAATTGGTCCTCGTCGCTATAACTGTCTTCCACATGGGCCTCGATATCTACCCCATATCAAGAAAGTTTGTCACGATTCCAATTCGTCATTTGGGGTTTTCCAATCGCTCAGGATCGAGAATTGTCCGGACATTCCAGATGGCTAAGTGAAGACGGTCAGAGAATCTGAATATATATATATATATATATATATATATATATATATATATATAATCCAAAAGTCCAGAGAAGAAATCTTCCTTACGACACAAGAGTTTTTTTTAAAAAACCTGTCGCAGTTTGAGAGCTCAATGCGTGCTCTTAATGTTAGAGTCACAGAGCAAATTTATAAGTAAAGAAATAACAAAAGACTTAGAGATTTAGCATTATAGTCTATTTCAGGGAGCTTAGACAAATTATCTAACTCTCCCGACTCATCAGATGCGAATGATGAATTCTTTATTAGTTTAAAGGCATTTGAAAATAGATAAAAAAATTTTTTTTGTTATTTATAGTCCTGTGTTGCTCAGCTGTAGAGTAATAAAAAGATATTTGACCATGTCAGTAATTTGTTAGGAATTTCTGTTAAATCAATCTATTCCAGATTTCAACTAAAAGGACCACCCAGTTCATTTAGATTTCATTTATTTAGTAGTTTATTTCTTCTTCATATCTTCCTATTTAATTTAATCTATTTTATTCTATTTTCTTTTTTCTTTTTCTTTCTAAGTCACTTATATATATATATATATATATATATATATATATATATATATATATATATTATAATTGGAGGCGTACCTAATTTTGAAAATTAATTAATTAATAATGAATTAGGCGGGAATACCTATTAAATGTATGGCTAAACAAATCGAGAAAAATCAATCTCTGTATGTACATTTCGGCCTATTAGGCCTCATCAGCAGAGCTATAGATCGGAAGACCGCCCTGTGCGTGATTTGAAACCGGACTGCCAAGCTGACAGGCCGATCCCATAACCCCTACACTAAACGAACTTCTTAGATTTTATGATTTGTTTAGAGTAGGTTAATATTCCTCTTCTAGTGACTTTTTTTTTTATTACACGACGATATGATAAGTTGTAAACAAGGTTTGTTTAGAATGGCTTTTTGCCGATAATTTTTGGGAGAATAAGTGCTTAATTGGAGTCGTACCTAATTTTGAAAATTAATTAATTAATAATGAATTAGGCGGGAATACCTATTAAATGTATGGCTAAACAAATCGAGAAAAATCAATCTCTGTATGTACATTTCGGCAAAAAGCCATTCAATAAAAAAAAAAGTCACTAGAAGAGGAATATTAACCTACTCTAAACAAATCATAAAATCTAAGAAGTCCGTTTAGTGTAGGGGTTATGGGATCAGCCTGTCAGCTTGGCAGTCCGGTTTCAAATCACGCACAGGGCGGTCTTCCGATCTATAGCTCTGCTGATGAGGCCTAATAGGCCGAAATGTACATACAGAGATTGATTTTTCTCGATTTGTTTAGCCATACATTTAATAGGTATTCCCGCCTAATTCATTATTAATTAATCAATTTTCAAAATTAGGTACGACTCCAATTAAGCACTTATTCTCCCAAAAATTATCGGCAAAAAGCCATTCTAAACAAACCTTGTTTACAACTTATCATATCGTCGTGTAATAAAAAAAAAGTCACTAGAAGAGGAATATTAACCTACTCTAAACAAATCATAAAATCTAAGAAGTTCGTTTAGTGTAGGGGTTATGGGATCGGCCTGTCAGCTTGGCAGTCAGGTTTCAAATCACGCACAGGGCAGTCTTCCGATCTATAGCTCTGCTGATGAGGCCTAATAGGCCGAAATGTACATACAGAGATTGATTTTTCTCGATTTGTTTAGCCATACATTTAATAGGTATTCCCGCCTAATTCATTATTAATTAATTAATTTTCAAAATTAGGTACAACTCCAATTAAGCACTTATTCTCCCAAAAATTATCGGCAAAAAGCCATTCTAAACAAACCTTGTTTACAACTTATCATATCGTCGTGTAATAAAAAAAAAGTCACTAGAAGAGGAATATTAACCTACTCTAAACAAATCATAAAATCTAAGAAGTTCGTTTAGTGTAGGGGTTATGGGATCGGCCTGTCAGCTTGGCAGTCCGGTTTCAAATCACGCACAGGGCGGTCTTCCGATCTATAGCTCTGCTGATGAGGCCTAATAGGCCGAAATGTACATACAGAGATTGATTTTTCTCGATTTGTTTAGCCATACATTTAATAGGTATTCCCGCCTAATTCATTATTAATTAATCAATTTTCAAAATTAGGTACGACTCCAATTAAATACTTATTCTCCCAAAAATTATCGGCAAAAAGCCATTCTAAACAAACCTTGTTTACATATATATATATATATATATATATATGAAGATCCAAGAAAACCTGTTTTATCTACTTAGTAATTTAACTAATTCAATATATATATATATATATATATATATATATATACGCACACACATGTCCATACACATGCATATATCCGCTCACACACGTACACACACCTGTACTTGTACATCTACATATCTAGAAAATAAGAAATCTGCGAGACTCTTTTGTTTTATGGTCGGTCAATTTTAGATAGACTGACCGACCATAAAAAAAGAGTCTCGCAGATTTCTTATTTTCTGTGATACATTTATTTTTTCCTCAAACAAACGAAAGCCCTGATGAAGATCTATTGAAATAGATCGAAACACTGCAGCGTAGGCGAAATAAACATTAATCGTTTATGAACTTGTGTTTTTCAATTTTTCATAATATTACGTACTGTCGGATTCACTTCCACTTTTTCTTCACACACATACACACACACACACACACACACACACATATATATATATATATATATATATATATATATATATATATATATATATATAAGCCCAAGAATCTGCCATCGGTGACCACCTACAAACTGAAGCGATCAGCAATTTTCTATTCTACACAAGGCTAGGACAAGTCACCATTTCAATGTCCTCAAGGCAGTCTCCATATTTTTTACTGTCCGTCCTTGTGTAGACAGAGACATCTTAAGCACACCCTGGTAATTTTTGATGGGGATGTTATTGCTAAGGTGGGGATCACCTTAAGGTATTTACCAAATTAAAATTTTTATTTGCCTTCATGTTACCCCACCATTTGCTTGATTGAATCTCTCTTTTACTCATTTGATTTACATTGTGACTTTTAAACGATCTACCGGTCGTTACTTTTGACAAAGCACCGGTCGAAAGGGCCCTTAAGTTTCCATTTTCTCTTTTCTCTTTCGAAAAATAAAAATTTTGCTGATCAATAAAGTATGTCGTTATTTTTCAAAATCTTATACAAGTTCAGCGGTACCAAAAATTTGTTTATATATATATATATATATATATATATATATATATATATATATATATATATATATATGTGTGTGTGATAATTTGCTTGAAACATTGTAGAGTATATTATTATTTATTTATATTAAGAAGGCAATTACAATGCGTATATAAAAAGAGAATAATGTCGTGTCTAATCGATTTCGAAATTGATTAGACAATGGACATTATTTTATTTTTTTTATACGCATAGCAATTGCCTTCTTAATATATATATATATATATATATATATATATATATATATATAAGCTTCTTCAAAAAATATTATTTTTTCATCAAATCACCCATATTTATGTATTTATTAATTCAGAGTTTTTTATTTAAAAAAATTTTTTTTACATTAAAAAACCAAAATCACTGTTAGTAATAGTAAGAATAATTTTATATACGGTTGTCAATTTTATAGATATCTCAAAAATAAGAATTAAAAGATGGCGGTGAATATGTAAGACCATATTCCTAAAAATTGAAAAAAAAACAAAAAAAAAAATGCCTAGAAAAACAATTCTATATCGTTTTTAGAACTACCAAAAAGATAGAGCATCTGTGCAGATAGTTCGTCATTCAATTATGAAAAGGTAAACGAAATGTATTTTTCAATGGAATTATCTTTTAAAAAATGTAAAAATCACTTAAATGAAGAAAATCAATTTAATAGTTAAACAAAAAAAAATTTAAAAAATTACCAAAAATCAGGGAATTATCCGATTTTAATGATTTTTTTTCAGTATTGATTTATCAATGAATTAATTTTATGATACATCAGCTGTTTTATTTGAAAACTTTAATTACGTATTTCTGCTATGATAAATTAATATATAAAATTCATTTAAAATGTGAGCAGCATGATTTTAAGTTTAAAATGTCATATTATTAGATTCTAAAAAAATATTTTTAATAACTACTTTACTTTAGTATCAATCTCTAATAATTATCTATCTATCTCGCTCAGTCTATATCTATCTGTCTATCTATCTATCTATCTATCTATCTATCTATCTATCTATCTATCTATCTCAGTCTATATTAGGTATACCCAATTTGTCAAAAAACCCGTGTTTTTCAAAAACAAATTCAACCCACCCGTTTGAAAAAAAAAATCACCAAAAATCAGGGAATTATAGGATTTTACTGAAATTTTCAGTGTTGATTTATCAATGAATGACTTTTATAATGCATTAGTTATTTTATTTCAAAATTTTCTGATTTTTTTTCAGGTCACTTAACTTTGACCACTCCTTATTTTTTGGGCGCAAAATATCGGTGGGGGTTATATACTTTTGAAAGTAATTACAGTATAAATAAAGAGAGAA
>CM042178.1:12634002-12644002 GCA_023376005.1 Doryteuthis pealeii
TCACGTTTAGGTGTCTCCAAGAGAACGTCACTTTGTCGTTTGTCCTTGCTTCTCCAGCAGCGTCCAGTGTATCGCGTTCATCTTACGTCATGGTTTGTACGATTGGAGGTAAGTGGCCGTACAGTTGCTTTTGTGGGGTGCTACTTCAAGGAAGGAAAAGAAAGAAAGTAAGAAAGAAGCAAACAAGAAGGAAAGAAAAGAAAGAAAGAAAGAAAGACGCAAACAAGAAAGAAAAAAAAGAAAGAAAGAGAAGAAAGAAAAAAGAAAGATTTTTTGGTTGGTTATTTGGGTTTTATGGCGTGTCAACCCTTGTTGGGTCATTTTATGCCGAAGACGTTTTTGTTTTATTAATTCTTCGGGTACTCAATTCTTTTTAAACTCATTTTTTAAAACACAGTTTTGCAAATTCATTTTTTCTATTTAACCCATAGATTGAGCCCTAATAGGTACTACCACTCCGGTTCAGAGCGGATATGGGTGCAATGATGATGAAGAGGTGCCAAACAGAAAGAAAGAAAGAAAGAAAGAAAAAGAAGGTAAGGAAAAGGAAAAAAAGAAATAACAAAATAGGAAGAAAAGAAAGAAAAGAAAGAAAGAAAAGAAAGAAAGAACAAAATAGGAAGAAAAGAAAGAAAGAAAGAAAGAAAGAACAAAATAGGAAGAAAAGAAAGAAAGAAAGAAAGAAAGAAAAAAAGAAAATAAAGTGCAAAACAGAAAGAAAGAAAGAAAGAAAGAAAAGAAGGAAAGAAAGAAAAGAAAGAAAGACGGAAAAAAGAAAGAAAGAAAGAAAAAGAAGGTAAGGAAAAGAAAAAAAAAAGAAAAAAAATAGGAAGAAAAGAAAGAAAGAAAGAAAGAACAAAATAGGAAAAAAAGAAAGAAAGAAAGAAAAGAAAGAAAGAAAGAAAGAAAAAAAAAGAAAAATGAAAGAAAGAAAGAACAAAATAGGAAAAAAAGAAAGAAAATGCAAAACAGAAAGAAAGAAAGAAAAGAAGGAACGAAATAAAAGAAAGCAAGAAAGAAAGAAAAAAGAAAGAAAGAGAAGAAAAGAAAGAAAGAAAGAAAGAAAAAAAGAAAAAAGGAAAGAAAGAAAAGAAAGAAATAAAGAAAAAAGAAAGAAAAGAAGGAAAGAAAGAAAAGAAAGAAAGAGAAGAAAGAAAAGAAATAAAAGGAAAAAGAAAGAAAGAAAAAACCAATCAGATAGAAATGAAAGTGTTGTGGCCTGGTTAGAATAAAGAGGAAATGAATTAAACAAATATATTAACAAAGAATAGTATTGCCCTGTCGGCTGGGGCATTAGAATGCATCGACTGCACCTCTGCAGAGGAGTAAGACTCCCCAAATGGGCGACCCGTGATGCTTAAGGATAGAACCCAGGTGGCTGAGCAGTCCATGACGTGCAATATTCTACTTTAGGCTTTTCTTGGGCTAGACGGGCGGTCGGAGAGGCCCCCTCCGATCAATCAGCTGGCCACGTCAAGCCCTAGCACCTATATGATTGCTCCAACCCTATTGCCCTTATGGCAACCCTCAACCCTTCTTATCATATGCGTGCTATATGGCGGTGACTGAGGGTCTACATGTCCTGGGGATGACGTTAAACTCTATCTGATGGTGAGGTTCCAGTTCTGTAGGTGTGGGGAATGTCGAACACCCCTTCATCACCATTGCTCTCTGATCCACTCTGACCCGGAGTGGTAGTACCTGTTAAGGTCCCATCTATGGGTTAAATAGAAAAACATGAGTTTATAAACAAAATTGTATTATGCATTAAGAATGAATTTATTTCACAACTTTGTTGGCATTAAATGACCCACCGAGGTTGATATGCTATAGAACAAACCAAACCAAACCAAAGAATAGTATTACAAACATATACAAATGATAAGGGTATTTGCGAGGTGGTCTTATCAACTATCCGCTGAAATATTGACTTTCGCTTAAGAGCAGAACCTGCTGCTATTTATAGTTGGAAGAGTTCATACGTGCGTGGTAAATTACCATAACAGAAAGAAAGAAAGAAAACAAAAGAAATTGCAAAACAAAGAAAGAAAGAAAAAGAAAGGAAAAAGAAAAGAAAAGAAAAGAAAGAAAGAAAGAAAGAAAGAAAGAAAGAAAAGGAAAGGTATTTTCTTTCTTTTGTAAATATTCGAAATCGTGACAAAATCAAAAGAAATTTCGTTTCATAAGAAAATCCTTTTTTGTTATTGTTCGAAATAATCACCAATTGCAAACAAAAATGCAAATTCAGTCTGAGAGACCCCCACCCCCCCAAAAGTCTTTAATTAAAAAAAAAATTGAAATTCTGGCGATGAAAACCTTTTTTTCACCCTTTTAAAGCGGGTATCTTTTTTTTGTTATTTTTTTTTTTTGTTATTTTCTTTTTTGATCAGACAACAAAAAACCCTTTTCGCCAACAATAGAATGCTGACTGCCAAGTTTCAGTGCAAAAAAGGTTTACAATTTATTCAAATTTCATCTAATTAGCCTAAAAAAACAAAAACAAAACAAACAACCAAACAAAAAAAAAAAGAAAACAAAAAAGAAGCAAAAACAACAACAACAACAACAAAAAACAGCAAAAAACAAAAGCAAAAAACAAAAAAAAACAAATTCCTTTTTTTCTTCTTTTTTTCTTTTTTTTTCTTCCCGATATCTAAGAATGAATGAAATTGAAAACTTGTGGTTTAACCCTTTTGCAAGGCGGTGTGTGTGTGTGTGTGTGAGGGGGGGGGCTGAAAAACGTGCATATGTTGACATCATTGTCATTCTGTTGTAAAAACAGTAGCTCAATGTAAGGCATTCCCATGACATTTCATGTTCGAATGGATGGACAGGGCTCAACCCTACCCGGTTGAATATTGCCACACACACACACACACACACACACACACACACAGAGAGAGAGAGAGAGAGAGAGAGGAGAGAGATATAGAGATAGATAGATAGATAGATAGATAGATAGAGAGAGAGAGAGAGAGAGAGAGAGAGAGAGAGAGACCACACACACACACACACACACACACATATAGTAAACAAACAGCATTGGTAACGTTTTCATTTCTCTCTTTTATATATATATATATATATATATATATATATATATATATATATATATATATATATATATTTCACATAGCGCTAATACCCTTGGGAATCCAACTATTCTCCCTTCAGCTATGGGTAAATAGACTGGGCAATTGCTAGGAGAAGGAAGACTGAATTTAAACCTGTTAAACTCCGGTTAAGAAATTAACCTTGTGTCGCATCTTGCTCATGTAGATGGGTTGGCACACACACACACACACACACAAAATATATATATATATATATATATATATATATATATATATATATATATATATATATATATTGAATTAAACAAAAGACACATCTGTTTAACAAATTTATTTGCGATTTTTTCAAGTTTTCTGGCCAATTTTTTAATATTTGGGTGGAATTCGTGGATTAGTCCACCAAAGTTCATGTCCCGAGTACTTTCGGCACTTCGAACTGCCATCAATTCTCTTCCTTCCAGCTTCCACATCTATTAATATAATTTGAAAAACTGGAACACATCACCCCTGATGATGACACTTCGAAGGGCCGAAAGTACTCGGGACATGAACTTTGGTGGACTAATCCACGAATTCCACCCAAATATTAAAAAGTTGGCCAGAAAACTTGAAAAAATCACAAATAAAATTGTTAAACAGGGGATGTGTCTTTTGTTTAATTCAACATGCATAAATGAAAGAATGCTGCCCAAATACACATGTATAAGTAAGTAAAACCAGTCAGCAAGGGAGTCTATCCCCTTTTTAATAGCGCTGGCAGGCGAGAATTGTACCACACACACACACACATATGTGTCGTTCAAGTGAGAAAGGTAAATATTTCCTAAGGTGTTAGCAATAAGAAGCGCCATTTGCAGTTGCATCTTTTTATTTTCAAGGAAATCGATAGTGATGAGCCCTTTCAGCATGACCTTCTTTACTGAGCTCATCTCCCGAGCCTTTTTATTATTGGTGGGTCAATTTAAAAAAAAAATATTTTTTGTTGGATCCCAACCAACCTTGGTATACCTGGAAATGACAGGGCAGATTCAGAAGCAGAGAAAGCTATGAAAGACACAATAACAAAAACAATAATACCATATACTGATTATAAAACAGTTGTAAAAAAAATATAATTAAAAATGGTAAAATCATTGGAATGCACTCATTAATAACAAACTTAAAAACATTAAACTTACCATTGGAGAATGGAACTTAAAGTACAACAAAAAAAAAAAGAAGAGGTTGTACTGACCCACCTTAACATAGGTCACACCTACATCACCCATCATCAGTTATTACAGAATCCCTAATATGCACTACATGCCAAGAGAGATTTACAGTGAAACATATACTGCTAGAGTGTGTAGGCTTTTTTTTTTATAACCGATCTCTTCTTTTTTTACTAACATTATGTCATCCTTTACTAGGGGGTACAGAATCCCTAATATGCACTACATGCCAAGAGAGATTTACAGTGAAACATATACTGCTAGAGTGTGTAGACTTTTTTTTTTATAACCGATCTCTTCTTTTTTGACTAACATTATGTCATCCTTTACTAGGGGGTACAGAATCCCTAATATGCACTACATGCCAAGAGAGATTTACAGTGAAACATATACTGCTAGAGTGTGTAGACTTTTTTTTTTATAACCGATCTCTTCTTTTTTGACTAACATTATGTCATCCTTTACTAGGGGGTACAGAATCCCTAATATGCACTACATGCCAAGAGAGATTTACAGTGAAACATATACTGCTAGAGTGTGTAGACTATGTTTTTATAACCGATCTCTTCTTTTTTGACTAACATTATGTCATCCTTTACTAGGGGGTACAGAATCCCTAATATGCACTACATGCCAAGAGAGATTTACAGTGAAACATATACTGCTAGAGTGTGTAGACTATGTTTTTATAACCGATCTCTTCTTTTTTTGACTAACATTATGTCATCCTTTACTAGGGGGTACAGAATCCCTAATATGCACTACATGCCAAGAGAGATTTACAGTGAAAAATATACTGCTAGAGTGTGTAGACTTTGTTTTTATAACCGATCTCTTCTTTTTTGACTAACATTATGTCATCCTTTACTAGGGGGTACAGAATCCCTAATATGCACTACATGCCAAGAGAGATTAAAAATGAAACCGTCCAAATTGTCCGAGATGAAATGCAAAATTGTAAATCTGATTATCTGCTGTTGCTTATCCGCCTAATTCTTATTTCTTATGAGTACGTCACCTTAGCTTTATAATAGACCATTCCGTTTTTATCATAAAGAAAGAAAGGGAAGAAAAATGACATGTTATACAGCAAATATAATAAGAAAGAAAGATTAAGGAAAATATAGAAAGGGTGAGCGCGCGGAAGTGATAACGTTAATCTGTTTCAATAGAACATAATGAAAAGATGAAAAGTAGGCAAGAAAAAAAAAAAGAGTGAGAGAGACTTAAATCAAGATCGTTATACTTTTTACATATTGAACTATTTAGCAATAGCTCTTAAGTAAATATATCAAATGTTGTAATAATTAGATTATCATACTGTGGTATATCCACGGGTCCTGCTAGTATATATATCATGCTGATTTGAAACGATATAACGGACATGGCTCTATCTTGTTTAAAACGCATGAACTCTTGTTGCTGTAGAAAAAATAAAGAACAGCCCGTGAAAGGGTTAATGCGTCTTGAAATTTGCCCGTCGGAATTTGATGTTTAGGTCTTTTATGTTCTAAGACTTAAAAAATCTTCCTCGTTTAAAAGTTTTTGGCAAATCAGAGACTTTTCGTACTGACAGGCTTTTAAAAATTGATTAGCATTTAATAGCCCCGTCTCCATCCTCTATTCCTTGTTAAAATGTCTGTGGCTCCAAATTGAAATCACGTCGGCGCGTAGAAAGAACAATGGCATTACCACTAAGCCTCTTTTTCCCCCTGGAGATTGGAAATCCCGGTTGGTTGATTGTTATTGTCAAATGGAAAGTTGTCTTAGTTTAATTGTGTCGACAATGTACCCGTCAAACGTACCCGCAGAGACAGGAAGGAAGGAAGAAAGGAAAGAAGGAAAAGAAAAAAAAATAAGACAGAATGTAATGAAAGAAAAAGAAGAAAGAACGCACTGAAAAAAGAAGAAAGGAAGTAATAGAAGTAGAAGAAGAAGGAGGAGAAAAATAAATAAATAAATTAAAGAAGAAGAAGAAGAAGAAGAAAAATAAATAAATAAATTAAGAAGAAGAAGAAGAAGAAGAGAAAAATAAATAAATAAATTAAAGAAGAAGAAGAAAAAAGAAAGAATTCTAAAAGAATGTATGATTAAGAAAGAAAAAAAGAAAGAAAGAAAGAAAGGAAGAAAAAGAAGAAAAAGAAAAAGAAGAAGAAGAAAAAGAAGAATTCTAAAAGAATGTATGATTAAGAAATAAAAAGAGAAAGAAAGAAAGAAAGAAGAAAGAAGAAGAAGAAGAAGAAGAAGAAGAAGAAGAAGAAGAAGGATTTTGAACGAAATTGACAGTTTTTTAAATCATTTTATTGTTTGCATTTAAAAAAAGAGAAATTTGGAAAGGAAAAAAACAATGAGGAAGAGAGGGAGAAGAAATAATAAAGAAAAGTGAAATAAAACGAATAAAAATGATGAGAGAGAGAGAGAGAGAGAGAGAGAGAGAGAGAGAGAGAGAGAGAGAGAGAGAGAGAGAGAGGTTAAAAATATAGCGTTTTAACAACAGAAACAGAGACGAAACGAATAATTGAGTCAACTTCATTAATATATATATATATATATTATGTGTGTGTGTGTGTGTGTGTGTTGTGTGTGTGTGCGCACGCGCGTGTGTGTATATTGGGCAGCATTCTTTCATTTATATATGTAGAATTAAACAAAAGGCACGTCTCCTATTTAAAAGTTTTATCTTTTCGAGCTTTCTGGCCAATTTTTTTTTACATTTAGATGGAATTCGTGGATTAGTCCACCGTAGTTCATATCCCGAGTATTATGACAGACAATAGCTCCATTTCACAACACCTAAAATTACATGCATGCCCCCCACTAATTACCGAAATATCCTAACGGAAAATACACTCATTTTGCATATAGAAAAACAAACGAAAACTCCAAATACTAGAAGCTTTATGCATCAAACAATACAAACCATCCTTAGATAAGATTAATTTTGAATGCAGGAGTCACATTTTAAAATGCCTATAACACTTTTCCTACAAATTCTCCTCCTTCCAGCCTTCCAAACCCTTAATATAATTTCTACGAGTTCCCCTCCTAGTTACTCTCAATACTACTAACTTGGGGGAAAAACTGGGACATAAACACATCATCCTTGATGATGACACTTCGAAGTCCCAAGAGTACTTGGGATAAGAACTTTGGTTGACTAATCCACGGATTCCATCCAAATGTAAAAAAAAAAGTTGTTCAGAAAGCTCGAAAAGATTGTTAATAAAATTGTTAAACAGGTGACGTGCCTTTTGTTTAATTTTACACACACACACCACACACACACACAACACACACACATATAAATATATATATATATATATTATATATATATATATATAGTGCGAAGAGAACAGGAAAGGATAGTTTTAACAGAAAGAAGATAAAAGAAAGAATATATATATATATATATATATATATAATATATATATATATATATATTATAGAGAGAGAGAGAGAGAGAGAGAGACTAATAGACGAAACCTCTACAAACGAATCAAATTTAGGCATTAAATAACCCATAAAAAGTTGATATGCGATTAAATAAACCGAACGAAACCTTTTTTTCTCTCTCTCTTACTCTTCCCCACTCTCTCTCTTCTCTTCTATTTTTCTTTCTCTTGTATCTCCTCCATTACAACCTTTAAAAAATGAATCAAATTTCTGAATTAAATTACCCCCACCCCCAAGCCCCTATTGTCTTCTAAGACGTGTTGGTTGACTATTTCCATAAAAGATGCAAACCTCTAACCCAGCCACTTGCTCCATCCAATGTAATTCCACATTCATCACTAAAAATAACAGTTTTAAAAAATCAGTTTTCACCCACTTCTCTCGTCTAATTTAACCGTTTCTCTTTGTGATGTTTACTTTAAAGGTGGTAATTTGTTTTTCTTTCATGTCTTTAGACAACTTCCTTAATATTCCACATCTTTTCTGTTTACATTCACGAGCTGAATCACTGCTGCGTAGCTCAAAGAAGGCCGCAAGAGGCATCGGCCTCTCTATGTTAAATGTGATAAAACGGAGTTCATGTGTTCTAAACAAGATGGACACATCTCCAGAGTAGGTGGTACGACTCTGAAATTAGTAGATCAGTTCACACACCTTGGTAGTAATATCTCATCAACAGAAAGTAATGACAATCTATTCATAGGAAAGACATGGACTGTTCAAGTGTTTTAAACCAGAGACATCTTCACATTGGATTGTAAGCCTCTGAAATTAGTAGACTAGTTCACATACCTTGGTAGTAATATCTAATCTACAGAAAGTAATGTCAATCTATGCATAGGAAAGACATGGACTGTTCAAGTGTTTTAAACAAGATGGAGACATCTTCACATTGGATTGTAAGCCTCTTAAATTAGTAGATCAGTTCACATGCCTTGGTAGTAATGTGTGATCTACAGAAAGCGATGTCAGTGCTTGCATATGAAAGACATGGACTGTTCAAGTGTTTCTAAACAAGATGGAAACATCTTCACATTGGATTGTAAGCCTCTAAATTAGTAGATCAGTTCACATACCTTGGTAGTAATATCTCATCTACAGAAAGCGATGTCAGTGCTTGCATAAAAAAACATGGACTGTTCAAGTGTTTTAAACAAGATGGAGACATCTTCACATTGGATTGTAAGCCTCTTAAATTAGTAGATCAGTTCACATACCTTGGTAGTAATATCTCATCTACAGAAAGCGATGTCAGTGCTTGCATAAAAAAAGACATGGACTGTTCAAGTGTTTTAAACAAGATGGAGACATCTTCACACTGGATGGAAAGCCTCTGAAATTAGTAGACTGTTCACATACCTTGGTAGTAATATCTCATCTACAGAAAGCGATATCAGTGCTTGCATATGAAAGACAGGGACTGTTTCAAGTGTTTTAAACAAGATGGAGACATCTTCACATTGGATGGTAAGCCTCTGAAATTAGTAGACTAGTTCACATACCTTGGTAGTAATATCTCATCTACAGAAAGCGATATCAGTGCTTGCATATGAAAGACATGGACTGTTCAAGTGTTTTAAAACAAGATGGAGACATCTTCACATTGGATGGTAAGCCTCTGAAATTAGTAGATCAGTTCACATACCTTGGTAGTAATATCTCATCTACAGAAAGCGATATCAGTGCTTGCATATGAAAGACAGGGACTGTTCAAGTGTTTTAAACAAGATGGAGACATCTTTACACTGGATGGAAAGCCTCTGAAATTAGTAGACTAGTTCACATACCTTGGTAGTAATATCTCATCTACAGAAAGCGATATCAGTGCTTGCATATGAAAGACATGGACTGTTCAAGTGTTTTAAACAAGATGGAGACATCTTCACATTGGATGGTAAGCCTCTGAAATTAGTAGATCAGTTCACATACCTTGGTAGTAATATCTCATCTACAGAAAGCGATATCAGTGCTTGCATATGAAAGACAGGGACTGTTCAAGTGTTTTAAACAAGATGGAGACATCTTCACATTGGATGGTAAGCCTCTGAAATTAGTAGATCAGTTCACATACCTTGGTAGTAATATCTCATCTACAGAAAGCGATGTCAATGAATGCATATGAAAGACATGGACTGTTCAAGTGTTTTAAACAAGATGGAGACATATTGCTTGTAAGATGAACTGTCAATGCATTTACATTTAATATTTAAAAGTAAAATAAATTAATAAATGAAATAATATCTATCTATCTATCTATCTATC
>CM042178.1:12649002-12691680 GCA_023376005.1 Doryteuthis pealeii
AAATGTCGCCTTGACCACCAACTTAGATAATCTAAAATATAAAAATGTAAATTCAAAAATGTAAAAATATAAAAATGTACAAAATATCTGACAGAATGTTACATAATTTGTGGGTTGTTAATTTCAGAAAATTCTGCTTTGAGAGGTAAGTAAAAGAAAAATTCTGCTTGAGAGGTAATTAAAAAAGAATCTGGCTGAGAGGTAAGTAAAAAAAATTCTGGTTGAGAGGTAAGTAAAAAAAAAAATTCTGCTTTGAGAGGTAAGTAAAAGAAAAATTCTGCTTGAGAGGTAATTAAAAAGAATCTGGTTGAGAGGTAAGTAAAAAAATTCTGGTTGAGAGGTAAGTAAAAAAAAAATTCTGCTTTGAGAGGTAAGTAAAAGAAAAATTCTGCTTGAGAGGTAATTAAAAAAGAATCTGGTTGAGAGGTAAGTAAAAAAAATTCTGGTTGAGAGGTAAGTAAAAAAAAAAATTCTGCTTTGAGAGGTAAGTAAAAAAAAATTCTGCTTGAGAGGTAATTAAAAAAGAATCTGGTTGAGAGGTAAGTAAAAAAAATTCTGGTTGAGAGGTAAGTAAAAAAAAATTCTGCTTTGAGAGGTAAGTAAAAAAAATTCTGCTTGACTGGTTAAGTAAAAAAATTTCTGGTTGAGAGGTAAGTAAAAAAATTCTGCTTTGAGAGGTAAAAAAAAATTCTGCTTTGAGAGGTAAGTAAAAAAAAATTCTGCTTAAGAGGTAAGTAAAAAATATTCTGGTTGAGAGGTAAGTAAAAAAAAATTCTGCTTTGAGAGGTAAGTAAAAAAAAATTCTGCTTGAGAGGTAATTAAAAAAGAATCTGGTTGAGAGGTAAGTAAAAAAAATTCTGGTTGAGAGGTAAGTAAAAAAAAAATTCTGCTTTGAGAGGTAAGAAAAAAAAAATTCTGCTTTGAGAGGTAAGTAAAAAAAATTCTGCTTAGAGGTAAGTAAAAAAAAAATTCTGCTTTGAGAGGTAAGTAAAAAAAATTCTGCTTTGAGAAGTAAGTAAAAAAAATTCTGCTTTGAGAGGTAAGTAAAAAAAAAAATTCTGCTTTGAGAGGTAAGTAAAAAAAATTCTGCTTTGAGAGGTAAGTAAAAAAAATTCTGTTGAGAGGTAAGTAAAAAAATTCTGGTTGAGAGGTAAGTAAAAAAAATTCTTTTGAGAGGTAAGTAAAATAAGTAAAAAAAAATTCAGTTTGAGAGGTAAGTAAAAAAATTCTGCTTTGAGAGGTAAGTAAAAAAAATTCTGGTTGAGAGGTAAGTAGAAAAAACAAAACAAAAAAAAAAATTATATAAACATACTTAGTACTTACTACGTCCCGACTGTTGTCTAGTTTGTCTAGTCCAGGGGTCCCCACACTTTTTAACTCGTTGACCCCTTTATGACTTATTTTATTTATCATTGACCACCACTTAAGTTTAATGAAAACATTAAATTATTTTTGAAATAAGTTAATCTACTTTTTTATCTAAATAATTAAAAAAGGTTCGCTGACATGAAAAATACTTATTTATTATAATAATCTATGCGCCCTGTCGCCTGGGGCGTTAGAATGCAGTGACAGCACCTCTGCAGAGGGGTAAGACTCCTCCAATGGGACCACCTGTTGGCCATGGGTGGCGACCCGTAATACTTAAGGATAGAACCCAAGTGGCTGAGCAGTCCATGACTTGCAATATTCCACTTTAGGCTCTTTCTTGGGCTAGACGGGCGGTCGGAGCGGCCCCCTCCGATCAATCGGCTGGTCACGTCAAGCCCTAGCACCTACATGATTTTCCCAACCCTATTGCCCTTATGGCAACCCCCAATCCTTCTTATCATATGGATGCTAGAAAGCGGTGTCTGAGGGTCTACATGTCCTGGGAATGACGTTAAACTCTATCTGATTGTGAGGTTCCAGTCCTGGCGGTTTGGGGAATGTGGAACACCCCTTCATCACCATTGGTCCCTGGTCCACTCTGACCCGGAGTGGTAGTAGCTGTAAGGGTCCCATCTATGGGTTGAGTAGAAAAACATGAGTTGATAAACAAAATTGTATTATGCATTAAGAATGAATTTATTTCACGACTTTGTCGGCATTAAATGACCCACCGAGGTTGATATACCGTAAAACAAAACAAAGAAAACCAAACCAATAATCCACATTAATGAGATGGATGTGCTTGATGAGCAGCGGCAAGACTATTGATATTAGGTTGAAAATTGGTAAGCTTAATTCTTAAATCACCACGGTTCTCCAGGTTTAATCTATTCCTCTGTTTTGTCAAAATTGGGTTAGCATGGCTAAAACCAGCTACAACCATATAACGACGTTGGGAATGCAAGTAAGGCTCAGCTGCGGACTTGATCTTCGACTCCCATTTGATCCTCCTATATTTAATCGACCCCCAGAGAGCTCTCCTCGACCCAGCGGAAATGCAAGTAAGAAAGGCTTAGCTGCTGTCTTAACCTTCCACCTCCATTAGATCCTCCAATATTTAATCGACCCCCAGAGAGCTTTCCTCGACCCCAACGGAATGCAAGTAAGAAAGGCTCAGCTGCTGTCTTGACCTTCCACCTCCATTTGATCCTCCTATATTTAATCGACCCCCAGAGAGCTTTCCTCGACCCCAGCGGAATGCAAGTAAGAAAGGCTCAGCTGCTGTCTTGACCTTCCACCTCCATTTGATCCTCCTATATTTAATCGACCCCAAGAGAGCTCTCCTCGACCCTAAGGGAATGCAAGTAAGAAAGGCTCAGCTGCTGTCTTGACCTTCCACCTCCATTTGATCCTCTATATTTAATCGACCCCCAGAGAGCTTTCCTCGACCCCAGGAATGCAAGTAAGAAAGGCTCAGCTGCTGTCTTGACCTTCCACCTCCATTTGATCCTCCTATATATAATCGACCCCCAGAGAGCTCTCCTCGACCCTAAGGAATGCAAGTAAGAAAGGCTCAGCTGCTGTCTTGACCTTCCACCTCCATTTGATCCTCCTATATTAATCGACCCCCAGAGAGCTCTCCTCGACCCTAAGGGAACGCAAGTAAGAAAGGCTCAGCTGCTGTCTTGACCTTCCACCTCCATTTGATCCTCCTATATTTAATCGACCCCCAGAGAGCTCTCCTCGACCCCAGCGGAATGCAAGTAAGAAAGGCTCAGCTGCTGTCTTGACCTTCCACCTCCATTTGATCCTCCTATATTTAATCGACCCCCAGAGAGCTTTCCTCGACCCAGCGGAATGCAAGTAAGAAAGGCTCAGCTGCTGTCTTGACCTTCCACCTCCATTTGATCCTCCTATATTCAATCGACCCCCAGAGAGCTCTCCTCGACCCCAAGGAATGCAAGTAAGAAGGCTCAGCTGCTGTCTTGACCTTCCACCTCCATTTGATCCTCCTATATTTAATCGACCCCCAGAGAGCTCTCATTGACCCCAAGCGGTCGATATCGACCACTTTGGGAACCCCTGGTCTAGTCCCTTTTCAAAATGTGTCACGACATTTGATTTGTTTGACATGGTTAACATAAACAACACTAAAACGTAAAGAAAACAGTCGCAAAAAATAATATATATTTTAAAGATGTGTGTCCTTAATACAAGTTTACACAGCTCTGTGTTTGACAGCAAGCATTATATATACTAGTACAAAATAAAAAACACCCTCCGGGCGATGTAAAATAGATTTTTGAAACATATTGCCTGAGGGGTGGGAGTAAAAAGTTCAATGTCAGCGAGTTTGTACCCTAAGTAAATAAAATCATCAAATTCATTAGAGGATTAAAAAATAAAACAATTTAAAATGTAAACTTTAAATATGTATTAAAATAAAACAAACTATATATATATATAATACCAGTCATGTATTTATTAAAACTTGTTTTAAAAAACAATGAAAACTGTCTAATGTTGTATGTTCAAATTTTGAGTGTATTTATTCTATGTTATGACGATTTTGAGTAATGTGACGTAAGCAGTGACGTATTTTTTGTTACAGACAAAAACCGGAAGCGAATCTCCATTATTGACAGATTTCCTAGTATTCTTATTTATTTATTTTTCGTGCTATTATTTATTTTAAATAAATTGTTTGTATGATGCCTTTATCTCTACCTTGGACATAAAAAACTTGGTAGAAATTAATTAATTAAATAAGGATTTTTTAGAAGAAAAGTGAATTTTCATTTTTTTTTTTATGGGGAAGGGTCCGTTTTAAGTTTAGTTTAGAATTTCTAATTATCACGTGTATTGTTTCCTTAAATCTATTAATAATGAAGATTCGCTTCCGGTTTTTGTCTGTAACAAAAATTACGTCACTGCTTACGTCACATTACCCAACACATAATCCAACGTCATAACATAGAATAAATATACTCAAAAGTGAACATGCAACGTTAGACAATCCTCACTGTTTCAATAAATAGATGCCCGGCGTTATATATTTATATATAGATTGTTTTATTCTAATATAATATTTAAAGTTATCGGAACTATTTCCATTTCAAATTGTCTTTCTTTTTTTTTTTTTTTACTCCTTTAATAAATTTGACGATTTTGCATACTTATGGTACACACTCTATGACATTGAATTTTCAGCTCCCATCCCCTCAGGCAATATCTTTCAAAAACTTATTTTTACATCGCCCGGAGGGTGTCTTTTTATTTTGCTAGTATATTCAATATTTATTTATTTTAATTGTGATCTTGTGTCGCATCCTACCTATGGTGAACGGATTTAGTAAATACCTAATTATTATAATTCCATATTGGGCGCCTCATCGAGGTGTAATGGTTAGCAAGCTAGTCTCGCAGACCAGATACTATTCTGCCCTGTCGGCTGGGGCGTTAGAATGCACAGACTGCACCGCTGCAGAGGGGTAAGACTTCCCCAATGGGGCCACCTGTTGGCCGTGGGTGGCGACCCGTGATGCTTAAGGATAGAACCCATGTGGATGAGCAGTTCATGACTTGCAATACTCCACTTTGGCCCTATCTTGGGCTAGACGGGAGGTCGGAGGGCCCCCTTCGATCAATCGGCTGGTTACGTCAAACCCTTGTACCTATATGATTGACCCAACCCTATTGCCCTTATGACAAACCCCGACCCCTTTTTATCATATGAGTGCTAGAAGGCAGTGACCGAGGGTCTACATGTCCTGAGAATGACGTTAAACTCTATCTGATGGTGAGGTTCCAGTTCTGGAGGTTTGGGGAATGTGGAGTACCCCTTCATCACCATTGCTCCCTGGTTCACTCTGACCCGGAGTGGTAGTACCTGTTAGGGTCCCATCTATGGGTTAAATAGTAAAATGTATTTATAAAAAAATTGTATTATCCACTAAGAATTGATTTATTTAAAAACTTTATCGGCATTAAATGACACACTGAGGTTGATATGGGGTAAAACCAAACAAACCAAACCAAATCAAACCAGATACTATTGAATAGCGCGCTCGATCCTCGCGGGATGCACATACAAGCGACCTTGTGTCACACACTATCTGTGGAGGGCGGGTTGGTTAAATGCCCACTTTTTATACTCGCGTGGGATTCCCATCGTAATGTAACGATCAGAAAACTAGTATCGCTGTTGAATAATGAGTTCGATTCTTGCTGAATGTCCCATACTAGCGACCTTGTGTCACATCCTATCCATGGTGAACGGGTTGGATCAAAACCATTTCACTTGATGACCCTATAATTGTGACCTATTATATTGAGCGTCCCATCCTGGAACAATGGTTAGCAAACTAGTCTCGCAAATCCGTTACTGCTGTAGATGTAGTGAAGTCAATTTTAAATAAATGGAGAAGCGAGGACGAACTGATAAGTGACGTTCTCCAATGGAAACCAGTACATGGGCACGCCAGACCGGGCTAACCAGCAATGACTGTTACAATTTTATGGGCCATCCTTTAGGCTTTAAGAAAGAGGGCTTATCCAGCTGAAATCCTTGATAAAGTATCCTTTGGTTCTCCTTAGTATTGTAAGTCCCTCCACAATGGTTGCAAATGAACTATGGAAAGTATCAGTGTTTAAGTAGTGAATCAGCCGAACATTATGGCTGTTGATTGGCCGGGGGAATAAACCACATAACCTCGCCTAGTCTATAAATTTAGGTGCTGTATTGCAGGACACCTTATATATTAAGAAGCGCGTACTGTAATGGTTAAAGTCATAGGAAATGGACTCGTCGCCCCGATTTCAAATCCTGGACGTGGTAATTACATTTCACTTAGCGCTAATACCCTTGGGGAAGGTATGAATTCTACTCTCCCTCCAGCCATGGGTAAATATTAGGGCAGACTGGACTCTTTAACCTTGGTTAGGCAACCGGTCTAGGAGAAGGAAAACTCTGAATTCAAACCTGTCAAACTCCGCTTAAGAAATTGACCTTATGTCACACCCTGCTCGTGCGGAGGGGTTGGTAAATATATATATATATATACCATAAATAATCCAACAAAGACCTTCATAGACCAGCTATGCACAGATACTGGATGCTACGCATGTTACATAATTTGTGGGTTGCCTACGAATTATGACTGTTGTGAAGTAAAATTTGAATAACGTTATTTGTAAATGGAAAACTACCATTGATTCATAGCATGACCGTTATAGAAATGATTGACAAACAGTTCACCTTTCACTGGCCTAGCCACCGATTTCACATTGGCTAAAGGCGAAGCGTGTGGAGGGAACTGAGTTGGTGTGGTTAGAATTTGGACGTTTGTCGAAGGGGCCAGACGTGATCATCGTCTGTTCCCCAGGAAGCCATCTTCTCACCACGCGGTTGAACACTTTTAGGCTTCGGTTTTAATAAAGACGCATGAGAAAAATAAATCAAATCTTGCATTCATTATTTAAAAAAAACCCTAAGAGGATGAGCAAACACATCCGGGAAACCAGCACAGAAAGAAGCCCGTATCACCCCCCCCAAAAAAAAAAAATAGAAGACCTCCTGGGGGCAATGAATGATAGGAAAGGTTGACGAGAGATTGTCATGGATATCCGTGCTGCTTGCGTGACATGATGATGATAATGATGATGATGTCTACCAATTCCCATAACTCTTTGCCTACTTTAAACCGCTCTCGGCAGCGAAATAGAACCCTCTTAAGAACTCTCTCCTCTCGACATTTATATACCCGATATTGTTGGAATATTTGGTGGATATAAGCCGTGCTGTGGTCCACCACTTAAATTTATAGACTAAGCGAGATCACGCGGTTTAAACTTCAGCAAGTCAACAGCCCGAATACGTGGTTGGTTAACTACTTAATCGCTGATACTGACAGACGTCCATTTGCAATCATTGACGAAGGACCTGCAAGAGCACCAAGGAACAACCAAAGGATTCTTCACTAACTATCGTGCTCTGTTTAACACAAAAGGATCTAAGCTGGACATCGCTCTTGCTTGAAGCCTAAAAGATGGCCACAAGAATCGTGACAGATACAAAAAGGGAATATAACACATAAATTTCATTTTGGCTAGACGGGCGGTCGGAGAGGCCCCCCCCCCCTCTGATCAATCAACTGGCATATCAAGCCCTAGCTCCTATATGATCGTCCCAACCCTGTTGCCTTTATAGCAAGCACCAACCCTTTTATCATATGGGTACTAGAAGGATGTGGTTGAGAGTATTTATGTCCTGGAAATGACGTTAAACGCTATCTGATGGTGAGGTTCTAGTTCTGGAGGTCTGGGGAATGTGGAGCACCCCTTAATCACCATTGCTCCTGGTCCACTGACCAGAGTGGTAGTACCTGTTAGAGTCCCATCTATGGGTTAAATAGAAAAATCTGTTTATGAAATAAATTGTGTATCCATTAAGAATGAATTCATTTCAAAACTTTGTCGGCATTAAATGACCCACGGTTATTTCCTATAAATCTAACATAAACAAGGGGAAACCACTCTTGACTGATAAATTATTTATTTATTTTCCCATCAAACTAACCCTAAACCCTAACCCTAACCCTAAACCACAACCCTAACCCGAAACCCTACCCCTAACCCGTCTTCTTTATTCCAAGTAGATCAATGAATAAATAAATAATTTATCAGTGAAGAGTGGTTACCCTTTGTTTATGTTAGACTTATAGGAAATAACCGAAAACTGGAAAGTCGAAATAACAGCAGGAGGGCAAACCGGATTTGAGGTGAAAATCCAGAGAGGTATATTTACTCTTAGCAATTCTCTTTGTTATCTCAATGATAATATCCTTGTTGTGTTGTTATTTCTTATATTTTGTTTTGGTTACGCAGTTTAACTTTTTCGTATGAAATTTGCACAGGAGTTCTTGGTTTTTGGTTTGTTTTGTTTTACGGCATATCAGCCTCGGTGGGTCATTTAATGTCGATAACGTTTTGAAAAATCAATTCTTAATGGATAATACAATTTCTTTATAAATACATTTTTCTATTTAACCCATAGATGGGACCCTAACAGGTACTACCACTCTGGGTCAGAGTGGACCAGGGAGCAATGGTGATGAAGGGGTGCTCCACATTCCCCAAACCTCCAGAACTGGAACCTCACCATCAGATAGAGTTTAACGTCATTCCCAGGACATGTAGACCCGCAGCCACTGCCTTCTAGCACCCATATGATAAAAAGGGGTTGGGGCTTGCCATAAGGGCAATAGTGTTGGGAAAATCATATAGTTGCTAGGGCTTGACGTGACCAGCCGATTGATCGGAGGGGGCCTCTCCGACCGCCCGTCTAGCCCAAGATAGGGCCAAAGTGGAGTATTGCATGTCATGAACTGCTCATCCACCTGGGCTCTATCCTTAAGCATCACGGGTCGCCACCCACGGCCAACAGGTGGTCCCATTGGGGGAGTCTTACTCCTCTGCAGAGGGGCAGTCGATGCATTCTAACGCTCCAGCCGACAGGGCGGACAGGAGTTCTTCCGATTTCCACTGACAAGTCAAAGTGTGAAAACATCAGTTATCTCCCTTTAACTTGTCTTTTTGGACATACCTATTTATAAGTAAAATAATATTTTATTAATTTTCTTTTTTTTAAACACTTATAAATTAAGTTACAAGTTGTATTTTATGAAATAAACGGATAATTTTCTCTAACCATCATTGAGTTATGCAATGTTATATAGAAGTCCTCCAAAAAAATTATTAAAAAAATTTTTTTTATTTGTCAACAAATGCCCAAATAATAGAAAGCCTTATAATATTTTGAAAGCCTTAATGGTTTTGGTTTTGTTTGGATTTTGATTTTTTTTATTAACACCCGTCCCCCCACATACACATACAGATGTTGTCTCTTTGCTATTATTCAGTTTTAGGTTTGGAGATATTGTCATTTTTTTTACAACTTAATTCTTATTCTACTTTGTTTTTGATAGTACTGAAATTGAAAAAAAGAAAGAAATTTTAAATTGATTATCAATCGTTTTTCTATCTTGTATAGCATTCTCAGTAATCAGTTATTTTTCGTTTGGGATATTTTAATTTTCAGAAAAAGATGATTCTTTATTATGTCATATGTTTTATTGCATTTAGACGTCTATTTCTAAATTCTTATTTCATCTTTTTTTTTATCATCTGTTTTTATTGCATTAGACGTCTATTTCTAAATTCTTATTTCATCTTTTTTATTATGTCATCTGTTTTTATTGCAGTTAGACGTCTATTTCTAATTCTTATTTCATCTTTTTATTATGTCATCTGTTTTTATTGCATTTAGACGTCTATTTCTAAATTCTAATTTCATCTTTTTTTTATTATGTCATCTGTTTTTATTGCATTTAGACGTCTATTTCTAAATTCTTATTTCATCTTTTTTATTATGTCATCTGTTTTTATTGCAGTTAGACGTCTATTTCTAAATTCTTATTTCATCTTTTTTATGTCATCTGTTTTTATTGCATTTAGACGTCTATTTCTAATTTTATTTCATCTTTTTTATTAATCTGTTTTTATTGCATTTAGACGTCTATTTCTAAATTCTTATTTCATCTTTTTTATTATGTCATCTGTTTTTTTGCAGTTAGACGTCTATTTCTAAATTCTTATTTCATCTTTTTTATTATGTCATCTGTTTTTATTGCAGTTAGACGTCTATTTCTAAATTCTTATTTCATCTTTTTTTATTATGTCATCTGTTTTTATTGCAGTTAGACGTCTATTTCTAAATTCTTATTTCATCTTTTTTATTATGTCATCTGTTTTTATTGCAGTTAGACGTCTATTTCTAAATTCTTTCATCTTTTTTATTATGTCATCTGTTTTTATTGCAGTTAGACGTCTATTTCTAAATTCTTATTTCATCTTTTTTTATTATGTCATTGTTTTATTGCAGTTAGACGTCTATTTCTAAATTCTTATTTCATCTTTTTTATTATGTCATCTGTTTTTATTGCAGTTAGACGTCTATTTCTAAATTCTTATTTCATCTTTTTTATTATGTCATCTGTTTTTATTGCAGTTAGACGTCTATTTCTAAATTCTTATTTCATCTTTTTTATTATGTCATTTGTTTTTATTGCAGTTAGACGTCTATTTCTAAATTCTTATTTCATCTTTTTATTATGTCATCTGTTTTTATTGCAGTTAGACGTCTATTTCTAAATTCTTATTTCATCTTTTTTATTATGTCATCTGTTTTTATTGCAGTTAGACGTCTATTTCTAAATTCTTATTTCATCTTTTTTATTATGTCATTGTTTTTATTGCAGTTAGACGTCTATTTCTAAATTCTTATTTCATCTTTTTATTATGTCATCTGTTTTATTGCAGTTAGACGTCTATTTCTAAATTCTTATTTCATCTTTTTTTTCATCTGTTTTTATTGCAGTTAGACGTCTATTTCTAAATTTCATCTTTTTTATTATGTCATTTGTTTTATTGCAGTTAGACGTCTATTTCTAAATTCTTATTCATCTTTTTATTATGTCATCTGTTTTTATTGCAGTTAGACGTCTATTTCTAAATTCTTATTTCATCTTTTTTATTATGTCATCTGTTTTTATTGCAGTTAGACGTCTATTTCTAAATTCTTATTTCATCTTTTTTATTATGTCATTTGTTTTTATTGCAGTTAGACGTCTATTTCTAAATTCTTATTTCATCTTTTTTATTATGTCATCTGTTTTTATTGCAGTTAGACGTCTATTTCTAAATTCTTATTTCATCTTTTTTATTATGTCATCTGTTTTTATTGCAGTTAGACGTCTATTTCTAAATTCTTATTTCATCTTTTTTATTATGTCATTGTTTTTATTGCAGTTAGACGTCTATTTCTAAATTCTTATTTCATCTTTTTTATTATGTCATCTGTTTTTATTGCAGTTAGACGTCTATTTCTAAATTCTTATTTCATCTTTTTTATTATGTCATCTGTTTTTATTGCAGTTAGACGTCTATTTCTAAATTCTTATTTCATCTTTTTTATTATGTCATTTGTTTTTATTGCAGTTAGACGTCTATTTCTAAATTCTTATTTCATCTTTTTATTATGTCATCTGTTTTTATTGCAGTTAGACGTCTATTTCTAAATTCTTATTTCATCTTTTTTATTATGTCATCTGTTTTTATTGCAGTTAGACGTCTATTTCTAAATTCTTATTTCATCTTTTTATTATGTCATCTGTTTTTATTGCAGTTAGACGTCTATTTCTCAATTGCAGTTAGACGTCTATTTCTAAATTCTTATTTCATCTTTTTTATTATGTCATCTGTTTTTATTGCAGTTAGACGTCTATTTCTAAATTCTTATTTCATCTTTTTTATTATGTCATTTGTTTTTATTGCAGTTAGACGTCTATTTCTAATTTTTATTTCATCTTTTTATGTCATCTGTTTTTATTGCAGTTAGACGTCTATTTCTAAATTCTTATTTCATCTTTTTTATTATGTCATCTGTTTTTATTGCAGTTAGACGTCTATTTCTAAATTCTTATTTCAACTTTTTTTCATTGATCTCTGTATGTACATTTCAGCATATTATGCCTCATCAGCAGTCTCGGCTATCGCCATCTCAAACATACTGTTTGTTTACTTTCACACACACACACACACACACACACACACACACACACACAATATTCAAGATGACCAAAATTTTGTATACAGAATTTGGTATAAGATTAAATCTTAAAGAGTTCGATTATCTTCTGTCTTGATTTCTGAGAAGAAGAATTATCCACTGCCAAAACATTACAATAACAATCAACATGAGGACAAGAATTAAAAAAAGTAGGTATTCTTTTACTATCTGCAGCTTAATGAGCAAAAAAAGATTAACTTTCAATTTAATCTTTAGGTATCACCAATTTTCCCTGTAAAATTTACCCCCCCTCCCTATATTTAACACAATGAAACATCTTGAATTTATTTTGTCCATTCGAAAGAAACATTAAAATAACTCCTGATGATTTAAAAAAAAATTTCAGCTTACGGAAATAATGAAAATTATGAACGAAAAGAATGTTTACATTTTCGCACCGTTAAATCAATTGAAATTTAATGTATCCAAAAACAAATTATGACTAGAGGCTTTAAAAAAAATCTATGAAAAATCAAATAATGGTCTGATTTTCACGAAAATTTCCATAATTACTTACCTTTGGATGAAAATATGTCTAAAATATTTTTTTTCTTAAATATATTAGGGGAAATATTTTTTATGAGGTTTACCCCCTATTTTATTCTTAGGAAATATGAAAAAATGAACCGACAAAAAATGATTTTTACTTTTTTCTATAAAGATAAGAATCTGAATAATTATATCGGAAGATTTTTATAAGTTTCAATGCGAGAGTTTTTTTTTTAGTAAAAGAACCACAAATACAGAATTCAGCTAAAAAATATCAATAAAGAAACTGACCGCGTTGTAAAAAAAAAAAAAAAAAGAAAAAAACGGACGGTGAGTAACTTTTACCCAATCGGATAATTTGATCTTTGAATTAATATGTTTTTCTTTGTAACAACTCTTTATGTTCGTTATTTCTTTCTTGCGAGATTTAATAAAAAAAGTTAAAAAATATGTACGTTTCTTCCTTTAATATTGCCTAAACTGATCACGTGACGTATTTTAGTGGTACCTATTAATCTTCAATGTACTTCAATAAGTTAAACATCATAAAGTAAACAAAGTAGGCAGAGTGGCCTATTGTTAGTATCAGTCGGACAGTGAGGGAGTCTATCCACTTATTATTGGTTTGGTTTGGTTTGGTTTTACGGCATATCAACCTCAGTGGGTCATTTAATGCCAACAAAGTTTTGAAATAAATTCATTCTTAATGGATAATACAATTTTGTTTATAAATTCATGTTTTTCTATTCAAACCATAGATGGGACCCTAACAGGTACTACCACTCCGGGTCAGAGTGGACCAGGGAGCAATGGTGATGAAGGGGTGCTCCACATTCCCCACACCTCCAGAACTGGAACCTCACCATCAAATAGAATTTAACGTCATTCTCAGGACATGTAGACCCTCAGCCACAGCCTACTAGCACCCATATGATAAAAAGGGGTTGGGCTTACCATAAGGGCAATAGTGTTGAGAAAATCATATAGGTGCTAGGGCTTGACGTGATCAGCCGATTGATTTGAGGGGGCCTCTCCGACCGACCGTCTAGCCCAAGATAGGGCCAAAGTAGAGTATTGCAAGTCATGAACTGCTCAACCACCTGGGTTCTATCCTTAAGCATCACGGGTCGCCACCCACGGCCAACAGGTGGCCCCATTGGGGGAGTCTTACCCCTCTGCAGAGGTGTAGTCGGTGCATTCTAACGCCCCAGCCGACGGGGCGTGACAGTGGGGGAGTCTATCCACTTTGCACTAGTGCTAGACCAGGAAGATTGTTTTTGCGTCTGAGGTGGAGCACCACACCTACTATCAGCTCCAAAACCTCAATTGACAAAAGTATACATACAAATGCGTTCGAAATGGGCAAGGGAGAATATGAGGGTCGATTTTTCGAAAGTTATGTTAACAAATGAAACGCCAACGAGGAGGGTGTATTATTATTTTGGCTAGTATTATTGGAGCTATCTTGGTTGGACCGCGGAGAATGCCCGATATACGAAAAAAAAAATCCCAGATGAGAGAGCACCTGGAATCGTGGCTAAAAAAAAAAGAAGCAAAGTATCACCTTCAGGAGAACCATCATATTTATGCAAGATAATGCTCCTTCGCATTAAACACATACGACTACGGAGTACATGTAAAAATTAGGCTTCTGTGGACCCCAGAAGATGAACCAATTCTCCAGACTTAAACCAACTTGTGGAGCATTCTGAAGCGACGTGTTTCTAAGAATGGACACCAATTTAGAAGCAAGGATGACTTGTGCCATGAAATACTAAACGTATCACGGGAAATTACATCACAGGAAATCCAGAAATTGACATGTTCGATGGGACTGGGCCTTTCTGCAAATCATTAAAATTTCATCTTAGTTACTGTGAGTATCCAAAAAATCTGTAAATAAAGCAATTAAAATGTTATTTTCTTTTTTACAGTTTTCTTATTACATTATCTTCTTCTTCTTCTTCTTCTTCTTCTTCTTCTTCTTCTTCTTCTTCTTCTTTCTTTCTTTCTTTCTTTTCTCAATCGTCTTTCCTTTTCGATGCACGGCCCCACCAATCAATTGGCTTCTTCTTCTTCTTCTTCTTCTTCTTCTTCTTCTTCTTCTTCTTCTTCTTCTTCTTCTTCTCTTTCTTTTTTTCTTCTTTCCTTATTTTCTTCTTTTTTTCTTCTTTCTTTCTTTTCTCAATCGTCTTTCGACTTCGATGCACGGCCACTTCCAATCTATCGGCTTCTTCTTCTTCTTCTTCTTCTTCTTCTTCTTCTTCTTCTTCTTCTTCTTCTTCTTCTTCTTCTTCTTCTTTCTTTCTTTCTTTTCTTTCCTTATTTTCATTCTTCTTTTTCTTTCTTTCTTTCCTTAATCAATTTCTCCAATCAATCGGCTTCTTCTTCTTCTTCTTCTTCTTCTTCTTCTTCTTCTTCTTCTTCTTCTTCTTCTTCTTCTTCTTCTTCTTCTTCAGTTGTTGGTGCATATCGGTTCCAGTAATGAACAACAGCGGGCAGAGTGCAAAGTGCATAGCAGAGGGGAGGGGGGGTGGAAGGCGCACCCCCAGTGCAACGGGCAAATAGCATTAATGTTGGCGCTCGGCACGCAACCACGCCAGACACGCAACGGACTGATAGTGAAAGCAACGATGAGAGAGAGAGAGAGAGAGAGAGAGAGAGAGAGAGAGAGAGAGAGAGAGAGAGAGAGAGACTGGGGGATATTAGTGGAGACGTTGGTGTCGTAGTGATGGGACGGTGGAGTGATGGGGAACCTGTCCCTTTTTGGCGTGAAAACACACACACACACACACGCACGTATATACACTCATACATACATACATACATACATACACACGCATACACACATACACACCACGCATGCACACACACACAGTCACACACAAGCGTACACGCACATACATATGCATACACAAACATATACACACACGCACACATTCTCTCAAACGCACAAACGGACCAAGGAGATTGCTTTTGTGTCTGAGGTGGAGCGCCACACCTACTATCAGCTCCTTACTTTACAGCACAGACCCCAGTGCTACTCAAAGGCTGTGTTGGCGGGGCCGGTATAGAACCAGGAACCCCGTGGTTCCAAGACGGACACTCTACCGACTGAGTTAAACCGGCCCTATCTTATGAAATAGTGCTGGTAAAATTACCGAGAAAGTAAAATCCGCTCGTTCTTATGCAACATTAAAATAAGTAGGGCAAAAATATTGGTTTTCACTCACCCACACCACATAACCCTCTAATAAAATCTGATCCATTTTTCCACCGTACCTCCCCTCCATTCTTATTGAATTACCCAGCCAGCCTATACCCATCCACACGTCTAGATTTCTAACATAAAAGACGCAACACAGTCTTCCGGGAGAAAAAAAAAAGCATGGCTTTTTTCCAAAGTTAAAATATATCCGGTCTCAAGTTGGCTGCATATGAATCCACTTAAAAGCTTGAGGACGATGCTGCGCAGTTCACCATCGACATCATTCAATAAACTTAAAAAATAACCCCTGAATATTCAATAAAATTATATATGCCCCCAGCTTTGAAATAATATCTATAAAATTCTATTTAAAAGCCATAACCTGCCATATATATATATATATATATATATATATATATATATATATATATTATAATCTATATATATGTGTGTGTTGCGTGCGTGTGTGTATATGGAATATATATATATATATATATATTATATATATATATATATATATAATATATAATCTGCAATATATATGTCCGTGCGTGTGGCACGTGTGTCTAGAGGTATGTGTGAGTGTGTGAGTGTGTGTATATGTGTGTGCATGTGTGTATGTTTCTACATGTGTGTTTGTTTGTGTATGTGAGTGTATGTGCGTGAGTGTATGTATATGTACGTGTGTATTGTATGTGAGTGTGTGTGCGTGTGCATGAGTGTATGCATCTGTGTGTATGTATGTGAGTGTGTATATGTGTGTGCACGCACGTTCGTGCGTATGTGTGTGCATGTACATGTGTTGCCGTGTGTGCATTTGTGTATATGTGTGTGTGTATGTGCCTGTTCGTGCATGAGTGTATGTATCTGAGTGTGTGTGTGTACGTGTGTGTTTGAGTGTGAGTGTGGGTGCGTGTGTGCATGTATATTTGTGCGCGTGTTTATATGAGTGTATGTATATGTATGTGTGCGTGTCCGTGTATGTGTATGTGTGTATATGTATATATGTGTGCGTGTCCATGTGTATGTGTGTGTATGTATATACGTGTATGTGTGTGTGTGTGTGATATAAGCTAAACATACCCCAACCATATTCTTTTGGAGTAAAACCAAAACGAGGCGAACAAGATCAGTTTTCATTTGGCATAATAATAATAATCTAAAGAGATTACAACGTTAAAGATCGATCCACGTCTACGGTAGGCGACATCAATAAACTAGATATTTACAAAGTTTACCTTAGTCTACAATGGGATTAAGATCAGTGGAGCCGTCAATGACAGCAACCACACTCACTCTCTCTCTCTCTCTCTCTCTCTTCTCTCTCGCTCTCTCGCTCTCTCTCTCCACACTATCTATCTATCTACGATCTATCTCTCTCTCTGTCTCTTTCTATTTCTCTTAATCTCCAAACACTCTCTCTCTTCTCAATCATACCTTTCTCTCTCTCTATGTATCTCTCTCTCTCTCTTCTCAACCTTCACTCCTCTCTCTCTCTCTTCACGATCTTCTCTCTCTCTCTATTTCTCTTCTTAATCTTCACACACTCTCTCTCTTCTCAATCATAACTCTCTCTCACTCTCTCTCTCTCGCTTTCAATCTTCACTCTCTCTCCTCTTAAACTTCACCCACTCTCTCTGCCTCCCTCTCTTTCACAACTTTCGCACACACTCTCTCTCTATCTCTCTTCTTAATCTTCACACTCTCTTTCTTCTCAATCATATCTCTCTTCCCCCTCTCTCTCACACATACACACACTCTCTCTCTCTATATATATATCACTTCTCAACCTTCTACCCTCTCTCTCTACTCAATCTTCACTCTTCACTCTCACTCTCTCACTTCACAAGCTTTATTCACTCTTCCTTCTCTTCTCAACCTTCTCTGTCTCTCTTCCCAACCTTCTCTCTCTCCCTCTCTTTCTCTCTCTCTCCCTCTCTCTGTTTCGCTTCTTAATCTTCACACTCTCTCTCTTCTCAATCATCTCTCTCTCTCTCTCTCTCTTCTCAATCATCACACTCTCTCTCTTCTCAACCTTTTCTCACTTCTCAACTTTCTCTCTCTCTCTTCTCAACCAGCACTCTCTCTCTCACACACAACACTCTCTCTCTCTCTCTCTTCAACCTTCACACTCTCTCTTTCCAACCTTTACCGTATCTCTTCTCTTTCTACACACCGCCCGGGCAGCTGAGATTGTAGAATATACCGACTGCACCTCTGCAGGGCGCTAAGATTCCCCCAATTGGGTCATCTATTGGCAGTGGGTGACGACCCGTGATGCTTAAGAATGGAACCCTGGTGGTTGAGCAATCCATATCTTGCACGCACAACTTTGGCCCTTACTTAAGCTAGACGGTGTAGTTGGAGAGGCCCCCTCTGATCAATCGCCTGGTCATGTCAAGCCCTAGCGCCTATATGATTGTTCCAATCCTATTGCCCTTATGGCAACCCCGACCCTTTTTATCGTGTGCTAGAAGGCGGAGGTTGAGGATCTTAGTGTCTTGAGTACTGCATCTAGTGTTGAAGTTCCAATTCTGGAGATCTGGGGAGAGTGGAGTACCCCTTCATCGCCATTACTCCCAGGTAAGTCTCAAACCTATTCCTTAGTCCTGTGGTGGCTGAGGGTCTACATGTCCTGGGAATGACGTTAAACTCTTTCTGATGGTGAGGTTCCAGTTTTGGAAGTTTGGGGAATGTGGAGCACCCCTTCATCACCATTGCTCCCTAGCCCACTGACCCGGTGTGATAGTACCTGTTAGGGCCCCATCTATGGGTTAAATAGAAATCTATTCATAAAATTGAGTCTAGAAATTTTCTTCGAAACTATCGCTACAAATCTTTCAAAACTTTGCCGGCATTAAATGACTCGCCGTGGTTTGATATGCCGCAAAACAAAACAAAAAACAAAACAAACCTTTTTCTCTTCTTTTTCTAGCTGTATTTTTTCTATCACTCTTCCTTTTCTATTTCTCTCTACTCTCTTTTATTCCTAACTCATTCTTCTTCTTTTTTTCTTTCTTTTTCTCTTTTCTTCTCTCTCTTCTACCCCCTCTCTCTCTTTTCTTTCTTTATCTTCCTTTTTATTTTTATCTTCTTCTATTCTTTCCCTCTTCAATTTCTCTTTTTTTTTTTCTGTTCTTCTCTTCTCTCTCCCTCTGTCTCTCATAAGTGACATATCTGTTGCTTCTCCTTCTCTTCTATTTCTCTCTCTTCTTTTCTACTGCAATGAAATCTTTAGAAATGAATCAAATTTCAGCATTAAATACCCCGTAAAGAGTTGATAGGCCCTTAAAATGAAACCAAACTAAACCTCTCTCTTCTCTCTTCTGCCTCTCTCTCTCCCTCCCTCCCTCTCTCTCTCTCTCTCTCTATCTATCACACTACTGATCTTTGTCTCTTCTTCTCTTTGTTTCTTCTCATCCAGGTCAGATCTGGCTCTTTAGCCTTGTTTAGGCAACCAGTCTAGGAGAAAGAAAACTCTCAATTCAAACCTGTTAAACTCCGTTTAAGAAATTAACCTAGTGTCGCATTCTACACAGTACAACAACAACAACAATTGTAATAATCTTCTATTAATAATGGAGATTCGCTTCCGGTTTTTGTCTGTAACAAAAATTACGTCACTGCTTACGTCCCATTACCCAAAATCGTCATAACATAGAATAAATACACTCAAAATTTGAACATGCAACATTAGACAGTCCTCATTGTTTTTTTAAAACAAGTTTTAATAAATACATGACTGGTATTATATATCTATATGTAGTTTGTTTTATTTTAATACATATTTAAAGTTTACATTTCAAATTGTTTTATTTTTTTAATCCTTTAATGAATTTGATGATTTTACTTACTTAGGGTACAAACTTGCTGACATTAAATTTTTTACTCCCACCCCTCAGGTAATATGTTTCAAAAATCTATTTTTACATCGCCCGAAGGGCGTTTTTTATTTTGTACTAGTATTAATAATGGAGATTTTCTATATTTCTGTCTGTAACAAAAACTCCATCATAGCTATACGTCACAGCTTACGTCACAATATTCTTATGCTATATACACCCAAAATTTGAGTAAGCAATTTAAAAAATTGTTTTTTACTCTCGTCCCTCTTTTTTTATTTTTTTATTTTTTTACTGTAACAAGAAGTTAACTAAAAAGTTTACGAATAAATAAATACCTACGATTTTGTGTAAAGTTGATGTGGAAAATATTCAAAATAATTATTACATGCACGCAACATTTTATTTGAGAGGGACGGGGCTCAGTTTTCATTTCAAATTGTTTTATTCTTTTTTTTTACCCCTTTAATAAATATGAGGATTTGTCTTACTTATGTTACAAACCCTCTGACATTGAATTTTTAACTCCCACCCTCTCAGGCAATGTCTTTCAAAAATTAATTTTTACGACGCCCAGAGGGCGTTTTCTGTTGCTAGTAATAATGATAAAACATACCCAGTAGAGTTCTGGGGACCCGGGAGATTTGCTGTCCGCCAGACCCCAGTGTAAGGCTATTAATTAAAACGTGTGAAAATATCGTAAGAACTGAAATAATAGTAAGAAAGTCACCAAAGTAAAAATTGATAATACACAGAAAAATAGTAAGTGCGGGTTTTGAAGCGGTTATTTATGTATTTAGTAATTGTAACAAACTAGCACAAAAGGAGTGCAAGACTATTCACAACTGGGTTTTATAGTAAAAACCTTTCAACCTTTCAAATAAATCAAATTTCAGTATTAAATAACCCATAAGGAGTTGATATGCCGTTATACAAATAAACCAAACGGAATCAATGCTTTATCTCTCTCTCACCCCCTCTCTCTCTTATCTCTCTCTTTCCCTCTCTCTTCCATCACTCTCTTTCTTTCTCTCTCTCTCTTTCCCTCGCTCACTTTCTTTCCTTTTTTTCTCTCTCTCTATCACAATCAAACTTTTTCAAAGGAATAAAATTTTGTCATTAAAGACCCCTTAAGATGTTGATATGTCGTTAAACAAATAAACCAAACCAAACATTTCTCTTTTCTCCCCCCCTCTCTCTCTCTTTCCCTCGCTCACTTTCTTTCCCTTTTCTCTCTCTCTATCACAATCAAACTTTTTCAAATAATAAAATTTTGTCATTAAATAACCCATAAAGTGTTGACATATCGTTTAAACAAATAAACCAAACCAAACCTTTCTCTTATCTTTCTTTCTTTCTTTCTCTTTCTTTCTTTCTTTCTTTCTTTTCTTTCCTTTTTCTCTCTCTCTATCACAATCAAACTTTTTCAAATGAATAAAATTTTGTCATTAAATAACCCTTAAAGTGTTGATATGTCGTTAAACAAATAAACCAAACCAAACCTTTCTCTTATCTTTCTTTCTTTCTCTTTCTCTCTCTCTCTCTCTCTCTCTCTTTCTTTCTTTCCTTTCTCTCTCTCTCTATCACAATCAAACTTTTTCAAATGAATAAAATTTTGTCATTAAATAACCCTTAAAGCGTTGATATACCGTTAAACAAATAAACCAAACCAAACCAAACCTTTCTCTTGTCTGTCTGTCTGTCTGTCTCCTTTCTTCTATTACAATCAAACCTTTACAAATGAATCTAGTTTTTTGCATTAAATAACTCATAATGTGTTGCTGTGCCGTTAAACAAATGAATGACACCACTGATGCTCATTGTACGAAGAAATGACAAACCGAAAAAACAATTGACTCTCATTAACAAAATTATAATTCATTCACACACAAAAATAAAGATAAAATAAAACCAATAACGAAAAAACAAAATGATTCCATTTCAACAAAATTTTATCATTAAAAAAGAAAAAAACGACGAATAATTGCGATTCTGTAAAATGAAAGAAAACAATTTTTATCTCAGAATATTATTATTACTATTGTTCACTTCCTTTGAGTTTTTCATATCAGCGTTAACTAATGGCCTTTCACTGGAGTCTGAGTGACAACAAGTCTCCTCATGTCTCCAGGACTCTTCTCAGCATTCTGGCAGATTGCAGCAACGCAGTATTCTGAATGGTCTCGATTCTCCCTCTGATTTCCAGATTTTCCAAACTTTTTTCCAATCTTTTTGGGACCGTTCCAAGTGCACCAACTACAATTGGTATCACTTTCATTTTCATATTCCATAACTTTTTCAGTTCTCTGGCAAGGTCCAGGTATTTGTCCATTTTTTCATTTTCCTTTAGCTTCACCCTATGATCTGCTGGAACTGCAAAATCCACCAGTTGACAAGTTCTTTCTTTTTTGTTTATCAACACTAGGTCTGGTCTTCTTGCTGGGATAAGGTGACCCGTTTTTATCTCAAAGTCCCAGAGAAATGTTATTATTATTATTATTTACTCCTTTTGAGTTTTCACATCAGTGTTAGCTGATGGTCTTTTACTGGAGTCTGAGTGACAGCAAGTCTCCTCAGGTCTCCAGGACTCTTCGGAGTATTCTGGCAGATTGCAGCAGTGCAGTGTTCTGAATGGTTTCAATCCTTCCTCTGATTTCCAAACTTTCCAAACCCTTTTCCAATCCTTTTTGGACCGTTCTAAGTGCACCAACTACAATTGGTATAACTTTCACTTTCATATTCCATAACTTTTTCCATATTTGTCCATTTTTTTCATTTTCCTTTAGCTTTACCCTGTGATCTGCTGGAACTGCAAAATCCACCAGTTGACAAGTTCTTTCTTTTTTGTTAATCAACACTAGGTCTGGTCTTCTTGCTGGGATAAGGTGATCCGTTTTTATTTCAAAGTCCCAGAGAATTTTATGTGTTTCGTTCTCAAGAACAGATTCTGGTTTATGCACATATAATTTTGTTGTATGGCCAAAATTTAATTTTTTGCATAATTCCCAGTGGATCACCTTCCCAACCCAGTCGTGTCTAGTTTTGTACTCCCGTTGTGCTAGTTTGCTACATTCGCAGAGTACATGGTTTACAGTCTCATCTCTATTACCGCAAAGTCTACATTTACTATTTTGTTGGGTCTTATCAATTTTCGTTTTGATATAGTTTGTCCTTATGGCATTATTTTGTGCAGCAATTATTAATGATTCAGTTTCTCTTTTGAGGTTTCCTTTTCTTAACCATGTCCAAGTCTTTTCATGTGCAACCTCTTCGATTTGTCGTTTGAAGTGTCCATATAATTGTTTTTCTTCCCATTTTTGTTTTCAGTCTTTGTTGTTTTCTGTGTCCATCTGTCACTTCTACTATTGTTGGCCGCCATAAGTAATTTGTCTTTGCTCTTTCTTGTGTATTATTATTATATTATTATTATTATTATTATTATTATTTAGTAGTAGTAGTAGTAGTATTAGTATTAGTATTTCTTTCTTTCTTTTACTCCTTCTTCCTTCTACTCTTCTTCTTCTTGTTTCTTTTTTCTTTCTTTCTTTCTTCTTTCTTTCTTTTCTTTCTTCTCTTCTCTTCTTCTTCTCTTCTTCTCTTCTCTTCTTCTTCTTCTTCTTCTTCTTCTCTTCTTCTTCTTCTTCTTCTTCACTGAACTTTTATATAAAAAATATAACAATGCGTAAAAATGATTTAATTAACTCTTATTCATGTGTGCCAATTTTTTTGCTCGACAAGTGCGTTGTCATCTCGAGTAATAAATACCAATTTCAGTGTGTCAGTGTATCACATTTTAAAACATTTTTCCTATAAGCCCTAGCCCAACAGATCATACCATTTTCGAATCAGGCCGAATCCTGACTTGTAATCATGAAATTATAAATTCTCAGTCACTGTGATTGTTTACGACGAATTTTTATTTTTTTTGTGATTTTTTGCGACTAATAAATACATGACTGGTATTATATATCTATATATAGTTTTGTTTTATTTTAATACATATTTAAAGTTTACATTTCAAATTGTTTTATTTCATAACCCTTTAATAAATTTGATGATTTTACTTACTTAGGGTACAAACTCGCTGACATTGAATTTTTTACTCTCACCCCTCAGGCAATATGTTTCAAAAATGTATTTTTACATGGCCCGGAGGGTGTTTTTTTATTTTGTACTAGTACTAATAGAGATTCGTTCTCTTTTTGTCTGTGAGCACAACTCCGTCACTGCTTTCGTCACTGTAATTTAAAAAAAATCTATGAAAAATCAATTAAAAGTCAAATTTTCACGAAAAATTTTGCTACTTATTCACCTTTTGATGAAATTATGTCTAATAATTTTTCATAATTTTTTTTAAAAACTATGTCACCCCCTCCCCATTATTTAGTTTTTTTAATTTTGTACTAGTCTATTAATAATGGAGATTCGCTGCCGGTTTTTGTCTGTAAAAAAACTACTTACGTCACATTACCCAAAATCGTCATAACATATAAAAAATTATTTTTACATCACCTGGAGGGTGTTTTTTTTATTTTGCTAGTATAGATAATAAAACGTTGTTTTTTTGTTTTGCGGTTAGTGTAGAGACGGCTAGTGAAGAGTTTGAATTAAAAGTCGTTAAAATTCAAAATCGGAGGAGGGTTAGATGATTGACACGAAATAACCTTTAGGTGACCTTCTTTCCGGTTATGCAGAAATAACGCCCAGAGCTTAGTCTGTTAGTTTAGTCAGTAATTGCGGAGATGTCGTAATGTAAAAAGGGTTCAACACCGCGGTTGAGAAAGTCTGGTTCTGAATAACTAAATCATTAAAATATGAAGCCTCGTGTTGTCTCTGTGAACTAAAAGGCAGTCTTGGCGAACCAACAGTAAGTCAGCCCAGCATCTTAAAGACGGACAAAACCAGTTGAAAGAAATGTCCCAGTTACGCAAGAAACATACTACAGAAATAAGGTACTTATTAAGCCAGATACTTCGAAAGACAATTAAGATAAAGATTTAGATGTGGGAGTATAACCACGGATTCCTCACATCTCCTTATAATCATCATAAGAACTCTCCTCAGTATCTATCCAATTCGGTATTTAACAATCAAATTATATTTAGATTAAGTAGCAATAGATGTATGATATGTTGGGATACAACCTCTAGGAGTAAAGTTGAAAAAAATATGTGGCACACTGACATTTGCTATTTCTCTAAACTTTGGAGATGAGGCTTGATGATTAGTATTATTTGGATTATTCGGACTATTGTCCTCATCTTTATTATTATATGTACAACGTTTCGGCGGATGAGAACAGGATAACCCATGGATTGAATAAAGGGTTGGTTTCAAAGTTCCATGATGGCTCCTGATAACGACAAGAAGGTTCCCGAGTTCGAAAAAAAAAAGGTTCCCGAGTTCGAGAAGGTTTCCGAGTATGACAAGAAATACCTGAAGAAGGCCGGAGGGCACATCAGCCGAAACGTTGTACAGATAACAATAAAGATGAGGACAATAGTCCAAATAATCCAAATACTACTACTGAAATTTGCATTCATTATTACAGAATATATCTTTTATCTATTAATAATGGAGACTCGCTTCCGGTTTTTGTCTGTAACAAAAATTACGTCACTGCTTACGTCACATTACCCGAAATCGTCATAACATAGAATAAATACACTCAAAATTTGAACATGCAACATTAGACAGTCCTCATTGTTTTTTAAAACAAATTTTAATAAATACGCGACTGGTATTATATATCTATACATAGTTTGTTTTATTTTAATACATATTTAAAGTTTACATTTCAAATTGTTTTATTTTTTAATCCTTTAATGAATTTGATGATTTTACTTACAAACACGCTGACATTAAATTTTTTACTCCCACCCCTCAGGCAATATGTTTCAAAAATCTATTTTTACATCGCCCGAAGGGCGTTTTTTATTTTGTACTGGTATTAATAGAGATTCGTTCTCTTTTTGTCTGTAAGCACAACTCCGTCACTGCTTTCGTCACTGTAATTAAAAAAGAATCTATGAAAAAATCAATTAAAAGTCAAATTTTCACGAAAAATGTTGATACTTATTCACCTTTCGATGAATTTATGTCTAATAATTTTTCATAAAATGTATTACGGGAATTAAAAAAAAACAAACTATGTCACCCTCTCCCCCCTTATTTAATTTTATAAAATCCGAACGAAATATATTTTACCCGTGCGATTTAAAAATTTTTCTCTAAAGATAAGAATCTGAATAATTAAATCAGAATTTTTTTAGAAACGTTTTGAAAGTCCTCTCCAGACATTCAGAACTGGAATTTCACCATTAGATGCAGTTTAACGTCATACCCAGGACACTAAGACCCTCAGCCACCGCCTTCTGGCACATACATGCTAAAAATGGTTGGTGTTTTGCCATGAGGGTTATAGGATCAGGAAAATCATATAGGGGCTAGGGTTTGACATTGTGGTACCTATTAGGGTCCCATCTATGGAATAAATAGAAAAAAATGAGTTAGAAATGGAATACCCAACAAGAATGAATAAAACAAAACGTCTTTGGCATAAAATAACTCAACAAGGGTTGACATGCCGTAAAATCCAAAACAATTGAATTTCCAACAAGAATGAATAAAACAATACGTCTTTGGCATAAAATAACCCAATAAGGGTTGACATGTCATTTAACAGTCTATAATACAGTATCATTACTTGGCAATAGCAATGTAGAAATGGGGATTCCAGGCTAAAATTTAAGATACTCTGGGTATATGTTCATTTAGGTAGCCGCACAAATAGCAGCTGCTGTGTTGGTTGGCTGGTTGGTTGGTTGGATTTTACGGCATGTCAACCCTTGTTGGGTTATTTCAAATCGAAGACATTTTGTTTTATTTATTCTTGTTGGGTAATCATTTTTTTTATCAAACTCAATTTTTTTAGACACACTTTTTTTAATAATTATTTTTTTTATCTATTCAACCCATAGATGGGACCCTAACAGGTACACCACACCGGTTCAGGGTGGACCTGGGAGTAATGGCGATAAAAGTATACTTAACATTCCCCAGAGTTCAATGTTATATCTAGCAGAGTAAAACCCCCAGCCACTGTCTTCTAGACATATATGATAAAAACAAGAAGCGCGTGGTGTAATGGTTAAAGTCATGGGAAATGGACTCGTCGCCCCGAGTTCAAATCCTGGATGTGGTAATTACATTTCACTTAGCGTAATACCCTTGGAAATGTATGAATCCTGCTCTCCCCTCCAGCTATGGATAAGTAGTGGGGCAGACTGGGCTCTTTAACCTTGGTTAGGCAACCGGTCTAGGAGAAGGAAAACTCTGAATTTAAACCTGTTGAACTCCGCTTAAGAAATTGACCTTGTGTCACATCCTACTCGTGCGGAGGGGTTGGTAAATATATATATATTATAAAAAGGGTTAGGGGTTTACTATAAATACAATAGGGTTGGAACAATAATTTAACTGCAAGCACTTGACGTGACCAGCCGATTGGTCAGAGGGCCGCACCGACCGGCCGTCTAGCCCAAGTAAGGGCTAAAGCAGAGTGTTGCATGTCATGGACTGCTCAGCCACCATGGTCCCATCGTAAAGTATCACCACCCACAAAAATTAGTCAAAATCATTTCCAATTCATGTTTCAAAATAATTATCATAATGTAATTACTGCTGGGAAATATAGCACACACACACATATATATATATATATATATATATAATATAATAATATAATATATATATATGAGGAAGGATGAATAAAGAAAAGAAAGAATAGAATGGATAATAAAAGATGAATTTAATCAATATCACTTACACATGTGTTTCGGTCAGTTTATCTGTGTGAAAATATTTCGCACACAAAAACGTGTGTTTCACACAGATAAACTCACCGAAACACATGTGTAAATGATATTGATTAAATTCATCTTTTATTATCCATTCTATTCTTTCTTTTCTTTATTCATCCTTCCTCATATTGTCGGATTCATTTCCAATTTCCATTTTTACACACACACACACACACACACACACACACCACACACACATATATATATATGTGTGTGTGGAAATTAAATGTAATTCAATTGAATGTAATTGTCTGTGTTCGTTATTCACTTCTTCTCATAACTTTTCCTCAATTTTGCCCGATTGTCCTCATCTGTATTTTCTTCACATATATATATATATATAATATATATATATATAATATATATATAATATATATTAGTGGAGTGGCTTATTGACGGTGTCAGCCGAACAGAGAGTGAGTCTATCCCATTTTCGCTAGCACTATACCAGGAAGACTGGTTTTGCTGAGGTGAAGCACCACACCTACCGTCAGCTCCCCACTTTACTGTACAGATCGGATTATCTAATCTGTGTTACTCGTGCGCGGAGTTGGCGGGGACCGGTATTGAACCCAGATCATTGATTTTTAGGACGGTGCTCTACCGAGTTCACCCCCTCTCTCTTTCTCTCTCTCTATATATATGTATATGTGTGTGTGTGTGTGTGTTCGTGTGTGTGCCTACATATACGTATGTTCGTATGTATGTACACACACACACACACACACACACACAACATACATCCATTCAATACTGTCTTTCCATTATTTCTCTTTTCAACATACCGTCGGATTCACTTCCATTTTCATTTTACACACACACACACACACACACACACACACACACACATATATATATATATATATATATATATATATTATATACCATGGGTATCGTGGTTATGGACCATTTCCACTCGTGAGTATGCCCACACGAGCTTCTTCCCATAAAACAACCATGCAAAGGATAGAAAAATTTCCACCAATAAAAAAGACACTTGAAAAGAAAAAAAATGCAATATGATCACCCGGAAGGCGGGGGAAATGTATGATTATAAGATGAGTTTGGCCATGTGCCTGTCTAAATAAAAAGATATCAAGTGGTCTGAAGAAGCTCGTGCGCCTACTCACTAGTGGAAATGGTCCATAACCACGATACCCATGGTATTTAAGGCCTTTTTTTTTTTTTTTACAAATAACTTGCTGTTTTACAATAAAAACATTGAGCTCTCATACGGAACCTGAACTCTACAACAAACTACTGGTAGAGAACTAGGACCAGCCTAGAATCACCTTGTACAAGAAAACTTGGTACCACACCAAAGTATATATATATATATATATATATATATATATATATAACCCGGAACATTGTGATTCCTAGGTGGGTGCTCTACCGATTGAGCAATATATATATATATATATATATATAATATATATATATTAATATATATATATATACCGACACACAGAGACCTGTAGTCTCGCATGTAAATATTTATACACACCGGTAGAGGGCGTGCTGAAGAAGTTTGGATTTTCGCCAATCGATACCAATAGATCATTCAAGACAGCTGCTTGAAATTGATTTTCCCACTGACTATTGATTAAAAAACAAAATGGCGACAAAAGTCTGCAACGTGATACGCCTTACCCCCACACCCCCCACCTACCACACCAACCCTTTCTCTGCCACCTACCACGCCATCTACCACGCCACCACCCGACTGGGGAAAAATAGTAAAAAAAAAAAAAAAAGAAAAAAAAAAAAAAATAAGAAAACATTATGCTTCATCCACGTAAATGGCGCGATGCGAAAATATGTTTACAAAAAAGCATTACATCGTCTCGCCTAGTCAGGCACAAGGACAAGAGCATAGAAAAAAAGAAAAGAAAGAAGATTTTGTAGCGCCAGTTTTTTTAATTTTTAAAATTTTTATTTTTAGATACGATGGACGCTAGCTTCTAGTACGGTTCTGACATCGATTTGTTTAGCCACTGTCAGTGGGGCATAGAATAAGCTAACTGTATCACCTGCAGAAGAGTAACCCCTTCCTCCCCTCCTCCACTCCCGCTCCTCCTCCCGCTCCTCCACTCCCCCTCCTCCCAAAAATTATGGGGTGTCCTGGTATGACACTAAACTATGTCGGATGCACTCTACTCCTGGAGATCTGGGGAGTGGAGTGTACCCCTTAAGTGCCACTACTCCCAGATTCACTCTGACATACCTCACCTTGCTTAGTCTGGCACAAGAACAAGCACATGAAAAAACTGAAAGGAATAAGATTGTGTAGCGTTAGCTTTCTAGACCGGGGATACATTATGAATGGGGTAGCCTGTTCATTTTGTAATGTAGTGTAGAATATTTAAATTCAACGGTTAGCGTTTAACTGTAAGAATCCATGGAACATCCTCAGGGTTCGCAGTTTAGCTAAGTCGGTAGAACATCAGTCAATGAACTACGAGGTTCCGAGATGGGTACTAATCCTCATCAACTCAGCGCATGAGTAGCACAGCTTGGATCTGTGCAGTAAAGGTAGGATAAGTCCATGGAAGAAAATTAAAAGGAAGAAGATTTTGTAGCGCCAGTTTTCTAGGTAGGATGAACGCTGGATTCCAGTGCGATTTTGAAATCGATTTGTTTTGGTACTGTCGGTGGGGCATAGAATCCGCAAACTGTATCACCCGCAGAGAAGTAAACCACCCCTTTCTTCTCCTAAAATATGAAAAGTAAACCACCCCTTTCTTCTCCTAAAAACAGTGTCGGATGAACTCCACTTCAGGAGATCTGGGGAGTGGAGTGTACCCCTTCATTGCCATTACTCCCAGGTTCACACTATTACGATTTTTGTGGCCATTTTTAGGCTTCAAGTGAGAGCACTTTACAGTGGAGATCCCTTCTGCTAAGTAGAGTGCGATCTTTAGTGAAGAAACATTTGGTTGTTCCTTGGTGTCCCTTAGTGTTGGGTATGATCCTTTGGTTGTTCCTTGGTGTTCCTTAGTGTTGGGTATGATCCTTTGGCTGCAGGTCGAATGTCGAATAGCGTGCAAATGAACGGCCGTCAATATCGACGATTAAATAGTTAACTAACCACGTATTCGAGCTGCTGATTGGCTGGAGTTTAATCCACGTGACCATGCCGAGACTATAAGTTTAAGCAGTGGATTCCAGCAGGCCTTATAATACAAAAATATTCCAATACACGCTTACATACCTCATCTCGCTTTGTCTGGTACAAGAACAAGTACATGAAAAAACTTAAAAGAAGAAGATTGTGTAACGTCAGCTTTCTAGACAGGGGATACATAATTTTGTCATGTAGTGTAGAAAATTTAAATTCAACGGTTAGCGTTTTACTGTAAGAATTCATGGAAAATCATCAGGGTTCCCCATGACAGTTTAACTACAGTCTATGAATGAACTTTATTCGAATTGGGTTTGGAGATTAAGGTTGTTTTTTTATTATGTATTGCTTAAAAAAAAAAAAACCCAAATTACTATACATTTAATGCTGAAAAATATATTTTTTAAACCAATTTTAATTGAAATTATACATTGCAATACTAACACAAACAACTGAGACTAATGTGTCTACCGTTGGGTTCAATAATTAATTTCAATGGTTAATTAAATGTATAATAATTTTGGTTTTTTGTTGTTTTTTAAGCAATATGTAATTAAAAGCAACCTTAATCCCCAAACCCCTAATCCGTAACCCAATTCGAATAAAGTTCATTCATAGACTGTAGTTAAACTGTCATGGGGGACCACCAAAAAACTTTCCGTTTTAATTTTCCAACCAATTTGCAAGTTTAGCCGAAAACAGGTTATAAAAAGATAAGTTTGAAAATGAATAATAAAACAGTGTTATTATTCAAAAAATGAAAATAATGTTTTACCACTTTGGATAAATTATTGTTAAAAAATCTTTTTTTTAAGTTATTCATTTTCAGTCAATTAGTCAAGGAACCACGATATTGATACTGGTCCTCACCAACCCAGCGCATGAGTAGCACAGCTTGGATCTGTGCAGTAAAGGCACAAAAACAATCACCCTGGTCTAGCGCTAGTGAAAAGGGGATAGAGTCTGGCCGGGATCGACAATTGGCTACTACGCTTACTTAAGTATTAAAAAAACAAAACAAAAAAAACCCAACTTTTATTGACAAATTTTGAGCTTCGATTGACCGGTGGAGCGATATTCCTCTTGTCACGTGACTAAACCCCGTGGGAAAGTAAGTGAGTGGAGTTAAAGAAGACCCGGACGCGAAAATGGCGTTCTTTGAATTCTTGTCCATGTGTTGAAGTATTAGGTTTCAACTTATAAATACACCAAAGACAGATTTATGTCTTCGTGTTCATTATTAATAACAAAAGATAGACGCATTTGTATAGTAAAATCAATTCGAATGCATTTTAACAGTAACAATCATTGTCCAATGCATTTGTATAGTAAAAATCATTGTCCAATGCATTTTCATAGTAAAAATCATTGTCCAATGCATTTTCATAATAAAAATCATTGTCCAATGCATTTTCATAGTAAAAATCCTTGTCCAATGCATTTTTATAATAAAAATTATTGTCCTATGAATTTTCATAGTAAAAGTCATTGTCCAGTGCATTTTTATAATAAAAATTATTGTCCAATGCATTTTTATAGTAAAAATAATTTTCAATGCATTTTTATAGTAAAAATCATTGTCCAATGCATTTTTATAGAAAATCATTGTCAAATGCATTTTTATAGTAAAAATCATTTCCAAATTTCAAATACATTTTTATAGTAAAAATCATTTCCAATACATTTTTATAGTAAAAATCATTGTCCAATGCATTTTTGTAGTAAAATTCATTTCCAATTCATTTTTATAGTAAAAATCATTTCCAATACATTTTAGAGTCCCATCTTTTGGGGGAATCCCCTTGATATAGTGGCTAACGTACTTAACTGCGGCACCGTAGTAAATGAGTTTGAACACCAGTCGCGTTATTACGTTAATTTTCGGGCAAATAGCATTGTTTACTGTATAAAAAACTCTCCTCTCCTCTCCTCAGCTATAGGTTAAATAGCATCACTACTGTTCTTCTACAGGGATGGCATTGGAAGTAAATAACCTGCGAAGTTTGGTATGCTATTAAAGAAAGAAACCGAACCCCACCAAACCAAACAAAACCTTTCTTTGTTTGTTTCTTTCTTTGGTCATAGGGTCCCATATATGGTTTGAATAGATTAAAAAATGGGTTAAATCGAACTTAACGGACCTAAATTCTACCATCGTATGTCACCACACCAAAAGAAAAAAATACCCAAAATCAGGAATTAACCGAATTTAATGAAATTTTCAGTGTTGATATATAAATGAATAAAAGATATAATGCACCAGTTATTTTATTTAAAAACTTTTACATTTTTAGCTCGGTTAGATTTGAACCATGTATCTTTGAGAATCTGTGTTACGCCTCAAAGATACGTCGTTCCAAGTTAACTGACATGAAAAAATATAAAAGTTTTTAAATGAAATAACTGGTGCATTATATCTTTTATTCATTAATATATCAACACTGAAAATTTCATTAAATTCGGTTAATTCCCTGATTTTTTTTCTTTCGGCCGGGTGACATGAATTTAAGTTAAGTTCGATTTAACCAAAAAATGTGTTTAAAAATTCAGTTTAAAAAGTTTTCCTTCTAAATTCTTAAAAAAACATCTTTCTTTCTTTTTTTATTTCTTTCTTTTTTGTCTTCCTTTCTTTTGTCATTTTCGCTTTATCTTTAACTCTTAAAAACCCCACTTTTCTTTATTTTTTCTTTCTTTCTTTCTTTCTTTCTTTTTATTCTTCTTTTCTTTCTTTCTTTTTTCTTTCTTTGTTTGATTATTTTCGCTTTCTTCTTTCTCTACTTTAACTGTATAGACTCTACTTCTCCAAAGGAAAGTCTGTACACAGAAACAAATGAACCCCCTCTCTATTTAAGAAGACAAAAATTAGCACTACAATACTACATCAAACTCATCTCCTGCCCCCAAAATCCTGCTTATGACTGCACCACCAAAACAAAATACAAAGAATTGTACCAAAATAACTAAAAAAAAATCAGACCCTTTAACTTAAGAATAAGTGATCTCCTCAACGAGATCAAAATCAACACCAATATAGTACACCATACCATACTCTCAAAACAAAAAACACACCATGGACCATAAAGCAACCAACTATAACTTAGAACTGACTAAATTACCTAAAACAAAAACACACACTATCACTTACCAAGAGAAATTCATTAAAATACAAAATAAGTTCCCAGATCATTATCACATCTATACAGATGGATCCAAACAAGGAAAACAAGTTGGTTGTGCTGCTTACGGTTTTTATCCTTAAAACGCCTACCAAATGAAGCCTCAATCTACAGTGCAGAAACCACAGCCATTGATCTAGCTATGAATATCATAGCAAATCACAAAGCTTCCAAATTTATTATATGCACGGACTCTAAATCAGTCCTATTAGCACTACATAACAAAAACACATCATCTCCTCTGATCACGAAGCTCCTAAACAAACTAAACACCCTCTTGAAAATAATAACATTATATTCTTCTGGATACCAAGTCACATTGGTATCCAAGGAAATGAAAAGGCAGACAAAGCCGCAAGAAAGGCACTTCAAACAGATATGAGCAAATCTAAAATCCCATATACAGATCTGAAACCAACCATAAACAAATTTATATTAGACAAATGGCAGAAATCATGGGACAATCTGACTCAAAACAAACTCCACTAAATACAAGAAGTTATTGCAGAGTGGCCGACAGCCACAGAAGTATTAGAAGAGAAGAATACTCGCCAGATTGCGTATTGGGCACACCCACATTACCCATTCGTACCTGTTAAAAGGGGAGGATGCCCCAGTGTGCCCAACATGCAAAGTACAACTTACAACCAAGCATATCCTTCTAAATTGTAACAGACTTAAACATATCCGCGCAAATTACTATCAAGCAAGAAACCCGAAAGACATCTTTAAGAATACAAACCCTGAACACATTTTAAATTTTATAAAAAAAAACAACCTTTTCAACAAAATATAACAGAACATAACCAATTATCTGCATAGAACCACTACTTTAAAGTCTGAAATCCAAAATAACCTTTTTGGCATTAAATGACCCACAGAGGTTGATATGCCGTTAAACAAAACTCAAACTCAAAAACTCTTAAAAATCCCAGTTTCTTTATTCTTTCTTTTTTCCTTTTCTTTCTTTCTTTCTTTCTTTCTTTCTTTCTTTTTTCTTTTTCTTTCTTTCTTTCTTTCTTTTTCCCCTTTTCTTTTCTTTCTTATTTTTCTTTCCTTCTTTCTCTTTTCTTCATTTTTTTCTTTCTTTTTTTCTTTTTCTTTCTTTCTTTCTGTTTTGTTCCTTTTCTTTCTTTCTTTCTTTCTTTATTTCTTTGTTTCTTTGTTTCTTTTTCTTTCTTTCTTTCTCTTTTCCTCCCATTTTACTTTCTTTCTTTTTTCTTTTTCTTTCTTTCTTTCTTTCTTTCTTTCTTTCTTTCTCTTTTCTTCTTTCTTTCTTTCTTTCTTCTTTTTCTTTCTTTCTTTTCTTCTTTTCTTTTTCTTTCTTTCTTTCTCTTTTCTTCCCTTTTTTCTTCTTTCTTTTTCTTTTCTCTTTTCTTTTCTTTTTTTCTTTCTTTCTTTTTTCTTTTTTCTTTTTCTTTCTTTCTTTCTCTTTTCTTCCCTTTTTCTTCTTCTTTTTTCTTTTTCTTTCTTTCGTTCTCTTTCTTCCCTTTTTTCTTTCTTTCTTTTTCTTTTTCCTTTTCTCTTTTTCTTTTCTTCCATTTTTTCTTTTTTCTTTCTTTCTCTTTTCTTCCTTTTTTCTTTCTTTCTTTCTTTCTTTTTTCTTTTCTTCTTCTTTCTTTTTTTTTTCTTTCTTTTTCCTTTTTCTTTTCTTTCTTTCTTTCTTTTCTTTCTTTCTTTCTTTCTTTCTTCTCTTTTCTTCCCTTTTCTTTCTTTCTTTCTTTTTTCTTTTTCTTTCTTTCTTTCTTTCTTTCTTTCTATTTTCTTTTTTTTTCTTTCTTTCTTTCTTTTTCTTTCTTCTTTCTTTCTTTCTTTCTTTCTCTTTTTCTTTTTCTTTTTTTCTTTTTTCTTTTCTTTTCTTCTTTCTTTCTTTCTTTCTTTCTTTTTTTCCCATTTTTTCTTTCTTTTTCTTTAATATTCTTTTTCTTTATCTTGGGATGTTCCATTACTTCACCATAAAAAATAAAAAAATAAGGGCCGTATACAAACAAACAAAAACTCTTAAGAAGCAACTATCTATATATTAATACTCGTGTTCCTTAATTGTACGACCGCTAACATCTTGCAACACCCTCTGGTTAAAAATGAGACTGTCCAAATCGTCCAAGCTGAAATTCAAAAATGTAAATCCTGATTATCTGCAGTTTCTTATTTGCCGAATTCTTATTTCTTATGAGTATCGTCACCTCTGCTAAAAAATGGATCATTCCGTTTTTATTATAAAGAAAGAAAGGGAAGAAAAAGGACATTCTACACAGAAAAATAAAGGAGAGAGAGAGAGAGAGAGAGAGAGAGAGAGAGAGAGAGAGAGAGAAGAGAGAGAGAGAGAGAGAGAGAGAGAGAAGAGTTAAATCATGATTATTATACTTTTTACATATTGAAATACTTAGCAATTAAGTATCAAATGTTGTAATAATTGAATTATCATATTGCGGTATATCGACAGGTCCTGCTATTAAGAATATAAGTATGAACGTATAATGAACACAATTCCCTAACCTCTTGGCCTAAAATAACCCAATCTATGAAATCAATAAACCAACAAGAAATTCACAATCATACCTGGGCAGATAATAAAGTTTCGATTATTTTCGCACAAAAAATACCGGAGGAAGATTGCTTAGCGCCATTATTTTAATACATATATATGTGTACACACACACACACACACACACACACACACACATATATATATATGTATACAGGTGCACGAATCGAATCTACCGACGTTAAAAACCAGGGGGTGCATACCAGCACTATTGGATAATAAATTTCGTTCTTAGTTACCGAGAAATTTATTTTGAATTTCTAATTAATTGATTGATTTTAACGGCATGATAATCCATCCAGGGTTATTTTATGCCAAGCGGTAGGTTTTGAGAGATGGTCAAACTTATTGTTATGTCTCTTTTCAAGGATTTTAAAAATTGATTTTGACATTAAGTTGTTTGCAGTTGTTTGCTGCTAAGTGGATTGGAAATCAGTTTAAGGGATAAGTTTATAGGGTAAAGTTCAAGTTTGTTATACGCGATAGTTTGATAGAAAGTTTTTTTTAACAACTTTTATAAACAATCTTTCCTATTTAACCCATAGATGGAACCCTAACAGGTGCTACCACGACGGGTTATAGTGGACCAGGGATCAATGGTGATAAAGTGGCGCTCCATATTCCCCAAACCTCCAAAACTGGAACCTCACCATTAGACAGAGTTTAACGTCATTCCCAGGTCATGAAGACCCTCAACCACCGCCTTCTAGCACCCATATGATGAAAAAGGGTTGGGGCTTTCCATAAGAGCAATAGGATTGGGGCAATCATATAGGTGCTAGGCTTGACATGACCAGCCGATTGGGAAGAAAAACAATTATATTGATACTTCAAACGACGAATTGGGGAGATTGCACATGAATAGATCTGGACATGGTTAAGAAGAGAGAAACAGTCACTGAACATGGTTAAGAAAAGGAAACCTCAAAAGAGAAACCGAACCTCTCATAATTGCAGCACAAAATAATGCTATAAGAACAAATTATATCAAAACCCAAATTGATAAGACACAACAAACAGTAAATGTAGAGCGTGTGGTGATAGAGATGAGACCATAAACTATGTATTAAGCGAATGCAGCAAACTAGCATAACGGGAATACAAGGCTAGTACACGACCGAGCTGGAAAGGTGATCCACTGGGAATTATGCAAAAAATAAATTTTGACCATACATCAAAATATATATATCTATTATTATACTAAAGCTGAGATTTTCAGTTTTCAATGTCTTAAGGCTTTTTTGTTGGTGACCTTGATCACACGAAATTTGTCTTTAATTATTCCTTAGTTTTAGGACTACTTAATGTTAAAAAACCCCACTTTAATTGGTTTAATTAGTCGTAATTTGCAATTAAGTCAAATCTTGACCCTTCTCTGTCTTTACATTATACATCCTCCCCTTTTTTACTCTCTATAGGGCATCTCACTGCCCTTCATTGGTAGTGAAGGGGAGTGTAAAAGCAGCAAACAGCCGTCGTCCCCTTCAACACCCCTTCGCTTAACCCTCTTCCCTCTCTATAGGTGACTGAAGAGCAAAACCCACCCGCAATAAACTAATGTCTATTTCAATTTTAACTAGGTCAATTGGTTTGTTTTTAAATACAACTCTGACCCCCCACGTTTGAAAAAAATGTACCAAAACTCAGGGAAATATTCGATTATAATTAAATTTTCAGTGTTGATTTAGCAATGAATTAATTTTTATTTTATTGTAAAACTTTATGATTTTTTCAAGTTTGGGGTGCAAAATATCGGTGTGTATATATGTGATTGATACTATTTTCTGCATGAATAAAAAGACAAAAGATGTGAATAGAAGAAAAAAAGTTTGTTTTTTTGGTACTCTTCGCGGAGAACCATCCCGGTCTCCTGTCCCAAAAAATGCTTGCCGGTGGCTGCTGTAAAAGAAAAAAGAAAAGAAAAAAACCCAGCTACGATTGAAGTCCGTAGCCGAAGCGGTGTTACTTGAAAAAAAAAAAAAAAACTCGTGTTCTAACCGAGAAAAAACAGAACCCAGACATTTTGTAATAAAACTGTTAATTTTAACCAGGGGTGGGGTTAGAGTTTAGGGTTGGGGTTGGGTTTTCGGGAAAAATGCCCTAAGTTGTTTTTTTTTTTTTTTTTTTGCAAGTGACACCGCTTTGTCTACGGACTTCAATCGTAGCTAGTGTTTTTTTTAGCAGTCACTGGCTAGCATTTTTTGAGGCAGGAGGCGGGACGGTTCTCCGCGAAGAGTACCGGTTTTTTTTTAAGAATCTGCTCGAGTAGTAAATAAGTACCGAAAATCGAAAAATAAAATGAAAATAAAAACTAAAAATATTTTTTTTGAGTATTATTTGGGTAATATTTGCGGAGTTCTGTCCTGGAATCCTGCCTCAAAAACTGCTAGCCAGTGACTGCTGAACCCCCCCCCCAGCTACGATTGAAGTCCGTAGCCGAAGCGGTGTAAAAAAATAGAGTTAGAGTTTAGGGCTAGGGTTGGGGTTGGGGTTTAGGGTTAGTTTAATGGAAAATAAATAAATAATTTGGGTGACCAGGAAAAACAGAACCACAAATTTTGTAATAAAACTTAATTTTAACTAGAGGGTTTTTTTTCAGGAAAAACGCCCTTAGTTGTTTTTTTTCTTCTTTTTTTCAAGTGATACCGCTTCGGCTACGGACTTCAATCATAGCTGGTGTTGTTTTTTCAGCAGTCTGCGGCTAGCAGTTTTTGAGGCAGGAGGCCAAGACGGAACTCTGCAAAGATTACCATTATTTGTATTATTCAGACTATTGTCCTCGTCTTCATTTTTATCTGTACAGCGTTTCGGATGATGTCCCCTTTGGCCTTCTTCAGGTATTTCTTGTTGGACACAGGAACCTTCTTGTAATAGGGAGCCATCACGGAACTTTGAACCTAACCCTTTATTCAGCCTACGGGGGTATCCTGTTCTCATCCCACTAACCATAGCTGGGGTACAGGTGTTAAGCTGTGTTAATTATTATTCTATGTTACTGCTGCCCCTGACCAGGATTGAACCTGCAGTCTAGAGATAACTGTCACTTAGAACTGTCAACCCAACTCCTTTATCTACTAGGTTATGTGTATAATTGGACAATCCTGTGTGAATTTTTTTCAATCGCAAAAGTTACAATTTATTTTGTAAAAACGGATTTTAAGTAGCGTCTTGGCAGGCATCTTCATCGAAATTGACCGAAAACATTATTTTACATGTATCAAAAATAAATCACATGTGTAATATTATTTTGCTTTTTGGCCGATGCTCATTATGTTACTTTTCGACTTAGACAAAAATTTGACCTTAAATAATCGGTTTAAAATTTTAATTCGTTTTTAAAATGAAAAGCAGACGATATTTTGGCAAATCCTGCTCTTTTTCCTAATCCCAATCATCTAGCGAGAGCTTAACGGGTGACCCAAAGGGTCACTTTTTGTCTGGTATATATATATATATATATATATATATATATATATATATATATATCAGATAAAGACAGATTGCCTTATCCAACCAGAAGACCAGACCCAGTATTGATTAACAAAAAAAAAAAAAAAAAAAAAAGAAAAAAAAGAGAACCTGTCAACTAGTACATTGTGTAGTTGCAGTAGATCCCAGGATGAAGATGAAACAAAACGACCAGAGAGACAACTACCAGGATCTTGCTAGAGAATTAAAAAGAAAAACCCTGTGAAATATGTGGGTGAAAGGATGTCATTGGAGTTGGTGCATTTGGAACGATCCCCCAAAAACTTAAAAAAGAAACTAGAGGAACTGAAAGTCAAAGGAAGAAGAATTGAGACCACACTGACAACAGCATTGTTGAAATCAAATAGAATACTCAGGAGAGTCCTGAGGAGACTTGTTGCCACCCAGACTCTAGTTAAAGACCATTAGCTAACGCTGGTATGAAAAGCTCACAAGGAGTGAAATAATAATCATAATACGTGTGTACATATGTATCTATGTGTGTTTCTGATAAATATATATATATATATGTATATATATATATATATATATAGGGAGAGAGAGGGGGGCTTTAGAGTAAAAGTGCATCTCTACTGGTGTATTTATCTAGTTAATTTATTGAAGAGCATCGTATCATAAATAGGACGTTCGTGCTAGAAGGGAAATTGTGTTGACATAACGACGAATTGTGAAAGATTACTTCCTATCTTTAACGATGTTATATATATATATATATATTATATAATATATATATATATATATATATATATATATATATATATGTATGTATATATATATATATATTTATTATATAATATATATATATATATATATATATATATATATATATATATATATATATATACAGGTGCACGAATCGAATTATTACCTGTGCTAATTGGCTGTCACATAAGCGGATTAGAAGAAAAATGGAGTTGCTAGTATCTCAGAGTTCATGTCCCGAAGGAGATAGATAAATAAATAGATAGCTATATATATATATATATATATATATATATATATATATATATATATATATAGAGAGAGAGAGAGAGAGAGAGATAGATAGATAAGAAAAGACTGACATAGATAGATATGAACAAACTGTGATATAGATAGATAAATAGATTGCTATATATATATATATATATATATATATATATATATATAGAGAGAGAGAGAGAGATAGATAGATAGATAGATAGATATATATGAACAAAATCTGATAGATAGATAGATAGATAGATAAGAAAGGACTGAAATAAATAAATAAATAAATAAATAAATGGATAGGTAGATAGATAGATAGATAGATATGAACAAAATCTGATAGATAGATAGATAGATAGATAGATAGATAAAAAACAGACTGAAATAGGTAAATAAATAAATAAATAAATAAATAGATGGATAGATAGATAGATAGATATGGAAAAACTGTGATACATAGATGGATAGATAGATAGATAGATAGATAGATAGATGGAAACAGACTGAAATAGATAGATTTGGTTTATAAAGCTATTAACTGGAGGGACGGGCAATACATCAGATATCAGATAAAGAGATAGATAAATATGAACAGACTAAGATAGATAGTTACATAGATAAATAGACAGACAGACGGACATATAGATAGATAGATAGATAGATAGATATGAACAGACTGAGATAGATAGTTACATAGATAAATAGACAGACAGACGGACATATAGATAGATAGATAGATAGATAGATATGAACAGACTGAGATAGATAGTTACATAGATAAATAGACAGACAGACGACATATAGATAGATAGAGATATAGATAGATATGAACAGACTGAGATAGACAGTTACATAGATAAATAGACAAATAGACAGACAGACAGGACAGACAGATAGATAGATGGATAGATAGATAGATAGATATGAACAGACTGAGATAGATAGTTACATAGATAAATAGACAGACAGACAGACAGACATATAGATAGATAGATAGATAGATAGATAGATAAATATGACAGACTGTGATATATAGTTACATAGATAAATACAGACAGACAGACACACACACAGATAGATAGATAGATAGATAGATATGAACAGACTGAGATAGATAGTTACATAGATAAATAGACAGACAGACAGACAGGGCATATAGATAGATAGATAGATAGATAGATAATATGAACAGACTGTGATATATAGTTACATAGATAAATACAGACAGACAGACCAGACACACAGATAGATAGATAGATAGAGATAGATATGAACAGACTGAGATAGATAGTTACATAGATAAATAGACAGACACACATATAGATAGATAGATAGATAGATAGATATAAACAATTGAGATAGATAGATAGATAGATAGATAGATAGATATAGATAAATATGTAAAAACAGACTGAGATAGATAGATATGCAAGTACTGTGATAGATATATAGATAGAAACAGATTGAAATAGATGGATATTCTAATCAGACCGCAAACGAGAGAAAGATAGGAACCGACTGAGATAGATAGATAGATAGATAGATAGAAAGAAACAAAGCTAGATTGATCTGAACTGATAGACAGATAGTTAAATAGATAGATAGATAGATAGATAGTATAGAAAGAACCGACTAAGATAGATAGAAACCGGCTGATATGTTTAGAGATAGATTGATAGGATAGATTATTAAACAGACTGAAATGCATACGTACTTACTTATATACATACGTGCATACATAGATTTGCATTGAGAGAGAGAGAGAGAGAGAGAGAGAGAGAGAGAGAGAGAGAGAGGAGAGAGAGAAGAGAGAGAGAGAGAGAGATGTTTAGTGATAGATTGATAGATAGATATAAACAGACTGAAATACATACGTACAACATATATACATTACGTCGCATACATTAATAAAG
>CM042178.1:12691780-12694280 GCA_023376005.1 Doryteuthis pealeii
TTATGTCAACAATTTCCCTTCTAGCACGAACGTCCTATTTATGATACGATGCTCTTCAATAAATTAACTAGATAAATACACCAGTAGAGATGCACTTTTACTCTAAGCCCCCCTCTCTCTCCCTATATATATATATATATATATACATATATATATATATATTTATCAGAAACACACATAGATACATATGTACACACGTATTATGATTATTATTTCACTCCTTGTGAGCTTTTCATACCAGCGTTAGCTAATGGTCTTTAACTAGAGTCTGGGTGGCAACAAGTCTCCTCAGGACTCTCCTGAGTATTCTATTTGATTTCAAACAATGCTGTTGTCAGTGTGGTCTCAATTCTTCCTTTGACTTTCAGTTCCTCTAGTTTCTTTTTTAAGTTTTTGGGGATCGTTCCAAATGCACCAACTCCAATGACATCCCTTTCACCCACATATTTCACAGGGTTTGTTCTTTTTTAATTCTCTAGCAAGATCCTGGTAGTTGTCTCTCTGGTCGTTTTGTTTCATCTTCATCCTGGGATCTACTGCAACTACACAATGTACTAGTTGACAGGTTCTCTTTTTTTTCTTTTTTTTTTTCTTTTTTTTTTGTTAATCAATACTGGGTCTGGTCTTCTGGTTGGGATAAGGCAATCTGTCTTTATCTGAATATATATATATATATATATATATATATATATATATATATATATATACCAGACAAAAAGTGACCCTTTGGGTCACCCGTTAAGCTCTCGCTAGATGATTGGGATTAGGAAAAAGAGCAGGATTTGCCAAAATATCGTCTGCTTTTCATTTTAAAAACGAATTAAAATTTTAAACCGATTATTTAAGGTCAAATTTTTGTCTAAGTCGAAAAAGTAACATAATGAGCATCGGCCAAAAAGCAAAATAATATTACACATGTGATTTATTTTTGATACATGTAAAATAATGTTTTCGGTCAATTTCGATGAAGATGCCTGCCAAGACGCTACTTAAAATCCGTTTTTACAAAATAAATTGTAACTTTTGCGATTGAAAAAAATTCACACAGGATTGTCCAATTATACACATAACCTAGTAGATAAAGGAGTTGGGTTGACAGTTCTAAGTGACAGTTATCTCTAGACTGCAGGTTCAATCCTGGTCAGGGGCAGCAGTAACATAGAATAATAATTAACACAGTTTAACACCTGTACCCCAGCTATGGTTAGTGGGATGAGAACAGGATACCCCCGTAGGCTGAATAAAGGGTTAGGTTCAAAGTTCCGTGATGGCTCCCTATTACAAGAAGGTTCCTGTGTCCAACAAGAAATACCTGAAGAAGGCCAAAGGGACATCATCCGAAACGCTGTACAGGTGTTAAACTGTGTTAATTATTATTCTATGTTACTGCTGCCCCTGACCAGGATTGAACCTGCAGTCTAGAGATAACTGTCACTTAGAACTGTCAACCCAACTCCTTTATCTACTAGGTTATGTGTATAATTGGACAATCCTGTGTGAATTTTTTTCAATCGCAAAAGTTACAATTTATTTTGTAAAAACGGATTTAAGTAGCGTCTTGGCAGGCATCTTCATCGAAATTGACCGAAAACATTATTTTACATGTATCAAAAATAAATCACATGTGTAATATTATTTTGCTTTTTGGCCGATGCTCATTATGTTACTTTTTCGACTTAGAAAAAATTTGACCTTAAATAATCGGTTTAAAATTTTAATTCGTTTTTTTAAAATGAAAAGCAGACGATATTTTGGCAAATCCTGCTCTTTTTCCTAATCCCAATCATCTAGCGAGAGCTTAACGGGTGACCCAAAGGGTCACTTTTTGTCTGGTATATATATATATATATATATATATATATATATATATATATATATATTCAGATAAAGACAGATTGCCTTATCCCAACCAGAAGACCAGACCCAGTATTGATTAACAAAAAAAAAAGAAAAAAAAAAAGAAAAAAAAAGAGAACCTGTCAACTAGTACATTGTGTAGTTGCAGTAGATCCCAGGATGAAGATGAAACAAAACGACCAGAGAGACAACTACCAGGATCTTGCTAGAGAATTAAAAAAGAACAAACCCTGTGAAATATGTGGGTGAAAGGGATGTCATTGGAGTTGGTGCATTTGGAACGATCCCCAAAAACTTAAAAAAGAAACTAGAGGAACTGAAAGTCAAAGGAAGAATTGAGACCACACTGACAACAGCATTGTTGAAATCAAATAGAATACTCAGGAGAGTCCTGAGGAGACTTGTTGCCACCCAGACTCTAGTTAAAGACCATTAGCTAACGCTGGTATGAAAAGCTCACAAGGAGTGAAATAATAATCATAATACGTGTGTACATATGTATCTATGTGTGTTTCTGATAAATATTATATATATGTATATATATATATATATATATAGGGAGAGAGAGGGGGGCTTAGAGTAAAAGTGCATCTCTACTGGTGTATTTATCTAGTTAATTTATTGAAGAGCATCGTATCATAAA
>CM042178.1:12699280-12796780 GCA_023376005.1 Doryteuthis pealeii
GTTTTTACCCTTGTGGCTTTTCGACAGAGAAATTATTTATATATTAATAGACTAGTAACTACCTTCGTGCGACACACCCTGTCGTCACCCAGATAAATAATGGACTATTCCATTCAAGAGAACATCAACACGAAAGAAAGAGGGAAAGAAAGAGAATGGGAAGTGTGAAAGAAAGAGTATAGAAGAGTAAAGGTAAGAAATTAAGTAACACTTGTACCTCTGTGTGTCACGCCTTGTCATCACATCAGATAAATAATGAAACATTCCATTAAAAAGAACAATGTGAACGCGAAAGAAAGAAAGAGAAGTGAAGAGCGAAAGTAAAGTAAGGAAGTGAAGAGTTGAAGGAAAGTGAAGAAGTGAAGGAAAGAAGAGAGAAGATATGAAAGAAAAGATGAAATCAAGTAACAGCGAGAAAAACGACGACTACATCACCAATGATTACAAAAAGAGTTGGAAATTGTTAAATACAAATAGAAATCTACAACGATTGATTTAAAATGTTATTTTTATGAAATAAATAATTTAATTTAAGAGAGAAAGAAAGTGTTGCGAGTTCAGATAAATAATGGGTCCATTAAAAAGAATAACACAAACGTGAAAGAGAAAAAAGTGAAATAAAGAGAAATGAAGAGAAAAGGCGAAAGAAAGAGAGGAAGTAACAGAAAGAGAGAAGAAGAGTGAAAGAAAGAGAAAAAAAAAGAAAAGCTGGAAGAAAGGGACGATGTAAAATAAAGTGTGAAGAAAGTGAAATAAAGAGAGAAGAAGAGTGAAAGAAAGAGAAGAAGTGAAAAAAGAGGGAAAAGAGTGAAAGAAAAAGAAGAAAGGAAAGAAAGAGAGAAAGGAGTGAAAGAAGAGAAGAAGTGAAAGAAGAGAGAAAAAGAGTGAAAGAAAGAGAAGTGAAAGAAAGAGAGAAAAAGAGTGAAAGAAGAGAAGAGGTGAAAGAAAGAGAAGAGAAAGAAAGAAGAAAAAGTGAAAGAAAGAGAGAAAAGTGAAAGAAAGAAGAAGGAAAGAAAGAGAGAAAAAGTGAAAGAAAGAGAAGAAGGGAAAGAAAGAGAGAAAAAAAGAAAGAGAAAGAAGGAAAGAAAGAGAGAAAAGAGTGAAAGAAAGAGAAGAAGGGAAAGAAAGAGAGAAAAAGAGTGAAAGAAAGAAGAAGAAGAAAGAAAGAGAGAAGAAATAAATAAATGATGCATTCTAAATTAATTCATTGATAAATCAACACTAAAAATTATGTTAAAATCGGATAATTCCCTGATTTTTGGTAATTTTTTTTAAACGGAGGGGGGGGTTAAATTTGTTTTTTTTTTAAACACGGAAGAGAGAGAGAGAGAGAGAGAGAGAGAGAGAGAGAGAGAGAGAGAGAGAGAGAGAGAGAGAGAGATGAACAAGACAGATTAACAGACGGGCAGATAAATAGATCGATAGACAGATAGATATATAGATAGATATGAACAGACAGACAGACAGACTGATAGATAATACTAGCCGTCGTACCCACGCTCCGGTGTGATTATTTTATTTTATTTTTTATTTTCAGTCATACAAACAAACAAAACCTTGACTGATTTCGATTCAGTATTTTGTATACAAAATAAGCCCCCCCCCCGCTTGCCACAGAATTCGAGGTGGTGCTATATGAAAATGAAGATCGTTCTCACATATTTGTTTGTGTATGTGTATGTGTGTGTGGTGTGTGGTGTGTGTGTGGGTGTGTGTGTATGTGTTGTGGGGGGAGTCGGGTGTGTTTATGTTTTTGTTTTCATTATAATCGTCACAAAAACATTTTCTTCTTCGCGTCTGTTGACTCACGCGCCGCACCAGCGTAGGCGGCCGTTTTTTTAATTTTATTTTCAAAACCCAATCACCCTCATTAAACTAAATTAAGATAACATTTTGACTTTCTTATAAAAGTTAAACACAATATATATATATATATATATATATATATATATATATATATATATATATATATATATTTGGGAGAATATGTGCTTAATTGAAGTCACACCTAATTTGAAAATTAATTAGTTGATAATTAATGAATTAGGCGAATATATCTGTTCAAATTTAAGGCGTAAACAAATCGACAAAAAGTCGATCTCTGTATGTACATTTTAGCATATAGAGATCGACTTTTTCTCGATTTGTTTACGCCTTACATTTGAACAGATATATTCGCCTAATTCATTAATTATCAACTAATTAATTTTCAAATTAAGTATGGCTTCAATTAAGCACATACTCTCCAAAAATTGTTGGCTATCACCATCTCAAACAAACTGTTTGTATACTCTCATATATATATATATATATATATATATATATATATATATATATATATAAGTAAAGAAATAACAAAAGACTTAGAGATAGTGATAGACTCCGTGGATATCTGGCTGATACCGACATTAAGCCACCCCAACAACTTTTACTTTATACACACACACACACACACACACACACACACACACAAGCACACACACACACATATATATAGAATATGCCGAAATGTACATACAGAGATCGACTTTTTCTTGATTTGTTTACGCCTTACATTTGAACAGATACATTCGCCTAATTCATTAATTATCAACTAATTAATTTTCAAATTAAGTATGGCTTCAATTAAGCACATATTCTCCAAAAATTGTCGGCTATCGCCATCTCAAATATATATAAAGAGTGAGTAAAGGAAAGAAAGTTCAATATATATATATATATATATATATATATATATATATATATATATATATATAAAGAGTGAGTAAAGGAAAGAAAGTTCAAATAAAGTTTCACTCTGATGAAGGTCGAATTTTCTTTGTGTACGAAATATTTTTACATTTTTTCTATTATTATTATTTCATTTGTTTATTTAATAATAATGATAGTTTGAATAATGTACACATAGATAAACTCCATGACCGAAACATGTGTAAGTGATAATGATTAAATTTATCCTTTTTTATCCATTCTTTACTTTCTTTCCTTTACTCACTCTTTCTACATACCGTCGGATTCAATTCCAATTTCATTTTTACACACACACACACACACACACACACACACACACACATATATATATATATATATATATATATATATATATATTAGGTTGTTACAAAAGTAATGGCCGATTGAAGTGCTCGGTTTTGAAATGTTATTTTAACACAGAATTTGTTATTTATTTCAGGTGAATTTTTGCATATATAATAATTAATGTGTGCTCAAAAATAAAATAAAATTATTTTCAGATGGAAAGTATTTTTGAAAAATAGGGGCCTTCAAAGATGAACATGCCAAACATGACCTTCGCCTTCTTATGTTGCATGAGTTCAAGCTTGGGCACAATGCCTCCGAAACTGCTGCCAATATAAACAAAGCATGGGGAGATGAATCCACAAGTGATCGGACTGTACGAAGGTGGTTCCAGAAATTCCGCAGTGGAGATGAGAGTCTTGAAAATGAAGAAGGTAGAGGACGGACATGCAGTCTTGACAATGAACAATTGCAGGCAGTTGTTGAGCAAAATCCACGACAAAGTGTCAGAGAAATGTCTCAGACACTTGGTGTCAGCATTGCAACAGTTTCCCGCCATTTACAGAGTATTGGAAAGGTGAAAAAGCTCGTCGTAAAGGATCCACTTTTCGTCACAAGTGACTATTCGGTCAAGAAAGGAGTCATTGGTGTTACGCAAACTGAGCAGCGAGCACACTTCAAACCGACCAAGTTTTTTGTGCTCATTGAGCTCATGAGGAACCCATTTATCGAGCTTTTCTTCATGTCCCTCTTGCAGACATCTTTAAAGTGCAGGCGTTGTCTCCCTAACGGTCGGGTGCCCCCATTAATTCGCCTTACAATAGGTCTTCGGGGATGCGGCCTTTGTCCATCTTCCTGACGTGACCAAGCCAACGTAGGCGTCTCTCGCAGATAATGGCGGGCATGCTGTTCATGTTTGCTCGTTCCAGCACGTCTGGGTTGGGCACTTTGTCCTGCCAGCGTGGAATTTCTCCAGTTTCCTCAAGTGGCAACAGTATGTCATCCAGGCTTCGCTACTGTAGAGGAGAGTACTGAGAACGCATGATATCAAATTAGAAAGATTAACGAAATTAAATAAGAACGAATATAAAAATATTACACTTATTTTAATATTATTTTAATTGATTTTTACATAAGATTATATAGATAAAAGGATATGAAAACATACGATGCTGTTAAAATGAAAATATTTCATATCATATTCATAGCTAATATTGAACAATATTTCGATTTATAAAAATCATCATCAGAACTTGTTTTTAATCCGGACTAATCGAGAGAGAAGCAGAAAATAATTTAAATTCAAAACGAAAAAACATTGATGTTCCAAAAAGCGTGCAAGTCATGCGATCGTTTCGTCATTAGCACATCCGCTACACGTTTCTAAGCTAACGACATAATTGTATATCTTTAGTGTAACAGTTTTTGAAAGAAGACATATTTCAAATTCAAAAATAGACAAATTCTCTTTTTCAAACAGGAACAGTTTTAACCCGTTCATGATCAGCCTACAACGGATTTTTTCAGAAAAGAAATATTTCTTTAACTATTTAAAAAACAAAACTTTTTAATGTAACAAATATGAATGGATAATGTGAAATTTAAATCAAATTTGTTTGGAAGTGTATGTCAGAAATGGTTATGTGAAGGGGATTTATGATTTCTGAGTACAAGTGTCTCTAAATAAGGGGATATATTAAAAAGGCCTTGTCTTTGGGGGATGGTTTGATGTGTGAGAATAACGCAAGATTCCATAATTCTACGTAGTGTTCTATTGTGTATGTGAGTTAATACTTTAAAATCAAAAGAATGGTTTTTGTCTAAAATATGTTTAGCTAGGGTGTTGTTTAGAAAACCTCGTTTAATATATCTATGTTCAGAGACCCGTTTAGATAAAGATCTAGAAGTCTCTATAATATATATAAAATTATATATAGGATTACTTTTAATATGTTTGAGAATAGCATAGTATTATTAGAAATCAGTAACAGCAAATAATTATTTATTAAACCCTATTTGTTAAAATCATTATGCAAATTATTTCCACAATATACTATGTAAATGTTTATTGCTTATAGATATATAATACATATTTCAAGATTTAAATGCTTTGATAATATAGACCCTTCGGGGTCTGTGGATCCGGCGGCTTCGGCGACTTCGGCCACTGGACTATTAATGAAATTAACGGCCTGGTTCCAGGAGGCTATCTCCCCAAGCAACACCTGTCCTCTTAATTTAAAGGGACAGGAATGGGTTTATTGCCCAGTGCCTGACGCGCCCCATTGAGGGGGAATGCCTACGGGTCCATGCATTTTTGTGCCTGACAACCTATGAGCTTTGGTTAGTGGGTTGTCCCACATTGATTGGACCTTGTGTCTAACGGGCATAATTGGGGTGCGCGGTAAATACTATTAATAATATGGGCAGTTTTGCGGCAAATCTAACTCAGCTAGACTTTAATATAGGTCATTGATGCCTGTGTAATTTCCTTTGTGTTGCATACATTGTATATAAATATATTTTATACCCAACATCGGGTATATAAACGGTGATAGTTTATTTCGTGTGTGTGTGTGTGTGTGTGAGGAGAGAGAGAGAGAGAGAGAGAGAGAGAGAGAGAGAGAGAGAGAGAGAGAGAGAGAGAAAAGAGTTAGTGAGTGTAAGAGAAAACCAGCAAGTGTAATGGTTAGAGTTCCCGCCTGTCCGCCTGGCAGTCAGTGTTCGAATCACACACAGAGCAGTCTCCTGTCTATAGCTATACTGATGAGGCATAATATGCCGAAATCTACATACAGAGATCGACTTTTTCTCGATTTGTTTACGCCTTTACATTTAAACTGATATGCTCGCCTAATTTATTTATTATCGACTAATCCAATTTCAATTAGGTATGACTTCAATTAAGCATTTATTCTCACAAATTGTCGGCTATCGCCATCTCAAAAAGACTATAAAAACCTGTTTGTTTACTTTCATATATATACACACATATGTAAGGAGATTATGGGCTTAATTAAAGTCATACCTAATTTGTTAATTAATTAATTATAATTAAATGAATTAGGCGTGCATATCGGTTTAAATGTAAAGCGTAAACAAATCGAGAAAAGTCAATCTCTGTATGTACATTTCAGCCCATTAGGCTTCATCAACAGATGCACGCCTAATTCATTTAGTTATAATTAATTAATTAACAAATTAGGTATGACTTTAATTAAGCACATAATCTCCATAATTGTCGGCCTTCGCCATTTCAAACACATTGTTTGAACACTTCATACTGTCGTGCCATAAGTCACCCAAAAAGTGCGATACATATATCAGTTTAAAATAAACGAGAGATTCTGGGGAAGCCAGCTAGTGTAGTGGTTAGAATGTCCGCCTGTCAGCCTGACAGATAGGGTTCGAATCGCGCACAAAGCACTGCCCTGTCTATAGCTCTGCTGATGAAGCCTAATGGGCTGAAATGTACATACAGAGATTGACTTTTTCTCGATTTGTTTACGCTTTACATTTAAACCGATATGCACGCCTAATTCATTTAATTATAATTAATTAATTAACAAATTAGGTATGACTTTAATTAAGCACATAATCTCCCTACAAATTGTCGGCCATTTTCAAACACATCGTTTGAACACTTCATACACACATATATATATGAAATGAAAAATAAAGGAAAGAAAATGTTGAATGGATAAAATTGGATTTATTTTATTTTATTAAACTGAAACGTGTTTCGGCCAGGAGTTTATCTATGTATACATTTGTTTATGCTATCTATTATTATTTTAAATACAAATAAAATAAAATATGAATAATAGAAAAAACTACAGAAATGTTTAGTATATAAAGGAGAAACCGACCTTCGTCAGAGTAAATCCTTATTGTTTTAAATGAAATCGGTTGAAATACGGCGAATTTCCGAGATGTTCGAAAAAATAACTTTTTTGAAATCACTTGAAGAAAGTGATGGAGAAAACAGTTATGATGACTTCATCGTCGCATGCGACGGATTTTGAAAAGGAGAGAAGATGGCTGGAGAATATAAGGAACAAAGTCAGGTGGAATTTTAATTTTCATAGCATGAGGAATATTTTCTCCATCGCGTTTTTTTCTCCATTTTTTATAAAATCGCACACACACACACACACACACACACACACACACACACACACACACACACACACACACATACACACACACAATTTAGTCACTTAAAGTTCAAGATTACCACTTAGTCCGCCCTACTATTTATCCATACTTGGAGGCAGAGTAGTTGAATACATCCTAACAGTGGCGAATGGTTTGGGTAAATACATTCACAGTAAGGAATTAATAATTACTAACAGAATAGGACTATTACTATACACGTATTTCGCCAACCCCTCCTACGTATACAGGATGCGACACAAGGTCACTTTTCAAGAGAAGTTCAGCTGGTCTGAATTCAGAGCTTTTCCACCCCCTGTCGGTGGAGGCTGTATCTTGTACAGAGAGGTAATGACCCTCCGCAGGAAAAAAAGGGGGGGGGGTGACCTACATAGGACACTAAAGTGCATCTGATGTCGAGGCTCTTGACGGAGAAAGTGGGACCAAGAGGTGTCCCCATTGAAACATCATCAATCTCTGTCTAAAGTGGACAGAGATGGAGACTTAAGTGATGAATGCTAATAAAAGATGACGTAAGTATACTTGCTTTTATAGATGGAGATCTATCTATCTATCTATCTATCTATCTATCTATCTATTTCTGTCTGATGATATCTATGTCTATTCATAACTATCAGTCTGATCATATCCTATATAACAAACAGTCTGTTCATATTCCTTCCTTCCTTCTTTCCTTCTTTCTTAGTCTATTCATATCTATCTTTGTTCATATTCTTTCTTTCTTTCTTTCTTTCTTTCTTAGTCTATCTATCTTATCTCATTCTTTCTTTCTTTCTTTCTTTCTTTCTTTCTTTCTTTCTTAGTCTATCTAATCCCTTTCTTTCTTTCTTTCTTTCTTTCCTTTTGTTTGTTTGTTTGTTTGTTTGTTTGTTTCTTTCTTTCTGAGTCTATCTATCTAATCTCATTCTTTCTTTCTTTCTTTCTTTCTTTCTTTCTTTCTTAGTCTATCTATCTTATCTCTTTCTTTCTTTCTTTCTTTCTTTATTTATTTATTTCTTAGTCTATTCATATCTATCTATCTATCTATCTATCTATCTATCTATTTATCTATATATCTATCTCTGCTCATATTCTTTCTTTCTTTCTTTTTTTCTTTCTCTCTTTCTCAGTCTATCTATCTAATCTCATTCTTTCTTTCTTTCTTTCTTTCTTTCTAAGTATTTTCCTATCTATCTATCTATCTATCTATCTATCTATCTCATTCTGTTTATATCTATCAGTCAATATTCTTTCTTTCTTTCTTTCTTTCTTTCTTCTATCTATCTATCTATCTATCTATCTATCTATCTATCTATGTAAGTAAATGCGATTTCGATTGGTAATCAAGAGATGGACCGTATGTTATGAAAATATTTCGATATATTTGCTCATCATCATCATCTGAGAAAAATTTTGATTTTATATTTTAACACACACACACACACACACACACACACACACACACACACACACACACACACTCATTCATGCATACCCTATCATTTTTGTAAGGAAGTATAGTTTAGATTTTTAGAATTAACGGCAACACAGGAAAAAAACACAGTGGAGTAAATTCATAGTTTTGATTGGCAGAAACGTTGGACCCGGAGTTCATCACACTGGCTTAGAAAGTTACGAGGTCAGACATGTCAATTTCTCAAGTCGTATCTGGACAGTCCAAGACAGGCAGCACTGAACTTTGTCCCCCTAGACTGGACGGTCGGTCGGTCGGAGAGCCCCTTTCCGATCAATCGGCTGGTAACGCCAATCCTTACAACGTATATGATTGTCCCAACCATATTGCCCTTATGGCAATCCTTCCATCCTTTTTATCATATATGCTAGAAGTCGATGGCTGAGGGTCTTAGTTTCCTAGGTATGACGTTAAATTGCATCTAATGGTGAAGTTCCAATTCTGGAGACCCTGTTGTTAGTTTGAAATAGGTTCGTTGGAGTTAAAAGAGTAGGCGGGTAGATTTCCGTTGGGTTTTTATTGGCATTTTATGACACCCCCACCCCAACTGACCCTAGAGTCGCGAATCTCACGCGCCATGAGAAGCAGGTGATTTTAGATCCGACCTGACTTGGAAGCAGAGCAGACGTGCCGCTGCTGAAGTCGATCTCTCATCGCGCGGGGACATGGGCTGGATAAAATAAAAAGCTTGATCAAGCAACAAATAAGTCTTGTTAATTCATTTAATTACAAGCAGCGCTCAGAAGAAGAAGAAGAAGAAGAAGAAGAAGAAGAAGAAGAAGAAGAAGAAGAAGAAATCAGCCCTTTGTAGAAAAAGTTAGATAGAAGAACCCAACTAGACGAGATTTCGACCAGAGAAGAAGAAGAGGAAATAGAAAACAGGAACATGGCAACTAGAAGAGTAAAGATGTCGACAAGTTATAAAGTAAGATCATCTCCTCTCCAAGTAAGTCTAATCTGTCTCTCTCTTTCTTCTCTCTCTCTCTCTCTCTCTCTCTGAACATTCTCTCACACTCTCGTTTATATACCCGATGTCAATGTGGGTATATCAAAGTCATCACCCTCAAACAGTTTAACCAGCCAGAGCTGAATGACATTGTGCGTGATTTTTGGTCTCTCCAAAAATGCAGCAGAAATGTTAGCGTCTAGGATGCAAGAAAAGGCTCTACTGAACAAAACCACGTATGTTTTATACTTTTCAAATCGGTAACAGGATTTTTTAAAAGAGGAGACTAAGTTTGTTTATTATCGTAATATCTCGGGTCTTCTCCTGGAATTAGGAATTCTATTATATAATCCATTATTCCTAGATAGTTCCAAGTCTATTTAATAAACTTTTTATAAAGATTTTTCTAACTCCTGTCATCTACAAAACATCCACCAATTTCTTCACCCCATAATCTATCCTGATGAAGGTTTAAATAAACCGAAACGTTTAAGCGTCGATAAATAAATTCATCATATTTTTGGAGCACTTCGTTTTTCAAATATCTTAATATTGTCGGATTTATTTCCATATTCACTCCCATAGTTCCAAGTGCAAGCTGAAGTGTGTTCTACTACAGAATGGCAATGTCTATGCAGTTGTTCCAGTGGGTCATTTTGTGTGCTTGCGAGAGGAGTATAATGACATTAAGACAGTTTAAGACCAACAAAAATACCACGAGCACAACTGGACAATTTGCATGGACTGCAAAATCGTGAACTTCCTTCTTGGTCAACAAAGATGATTTACAAAGAGGATGATCCGCTGTCAAATAGACCGTTAAAGAATATCCGCATGATAATAACAGATACTGGGTGGCAGCCTTCCTTCTACTAAAGACGATGGAGTAGTGTCCTACTTTTAAAAATTTTTTTGTTAAAATTTTTTTTTTCTTTAAAAAAATATTTTTCTTCTTTCTTTGAACTACATAGCCTGGCGGGTTCATATGGAGGATAAGCTGTTGTCCATGCAGCAAATCCCCACTCTCCACACTACCGCTGTGATCCAAAGGAAAGGTTAGGCACCAATGCGGTTTGGCACCGGTAGTGTCGCAGGAGTTGATGGGTAGCACTGGATATCAGCATCACACCACCTTAGGGACTCCGGCTCCTGACTTGTTTTCGGGTGTTTGCTCCCCTAGCCTTTCCTTGTAACAGATACTAATATACATATAATGTACATTAAGTTATTTAATCTCAGGAAACCAGGAATTGTGTTGCAGACCATTCCCACCAGGTTAGTAAGAGACTGATTCCGACTGATATTACTCATTTTTTTACCATTCCGAATTATTGTCATGCACTTTCGAACAAAACCAATACTCGACATGTGCTGCACTGATCTACTATTTTCTGTGATATTTGCACACTTGATGCACAAGTGTTCGAATACGCATATGAGCAGTCTTTCACCCGCAGGTGCATACTTTAAACTGATGTAGAAATATACGTTTATATCATTAACTAGAATCAGCTACCCAGCGTTACCTGGGTAGAGATGATATAATAAAAAGTTAGTCTCGCAGATCCATTGATTGTTTTTGTCTTACGTCATTGATTCATGTTTTAATCAGGAACGCAATCACTGACTTTCCCTTTTCTTACTAATCAAATCCTAATTTTAAAATATCCTTCCAGATATGAATAAAATCTTCATTATTTTTTGCACAAAAAGCAAAGAAAACAAATAACCCCCTCCCCCCCAAAAAAAACAACCAAACTAAAAACACCCTCTCCCATGCAAAATTCCGCCCACTCCTTACACACACTTGATACCACTCGGGTTCTGTGCAAAAGGGTTCAGATTCATATGTGAGCAGTTTTTCATCCGCGGATGCATACTTTAAACTGGGCTATAAATATAAGTTTATATTTTATTATTAATAACTTAATTACACTATCACCCCCCCAAAAAAGCTCAATTATAATCCTAATATCATGTACTATTTTCTGTCATATTTGTACACTTGATGCGACATGGTTGATTTTGAAAAGCTCAATTATAACCAATATAATCCTAATATCATTATATAAATCATCATTTTAGTTACAGTTCACATAGACCTAATACCCTTGGGAAAGGTATGAATCCAATCACTGTCCCTCCAGCAATGGGTAAATAGTAGGGCCGACTGGCCTCTTTAATCTTGGTTAGGCAATCAGTCTAGGAAAAGGAAAACTCTGAATTCTAAACCTGTTAAAGTCCGCTTGGGGTGGTCTCTACTAGAATAGGCTCAGTCCTAATTAGGGATCTATTTCGTTAGAAAAATAGTGAATGCCCCATCTCTGAACTCCTTTAAGGCAAAGTTGGATAATCTGTGAAAAGATTACAAATATTCTGTAGAAATAAAATTAATGTTTGGAGTATAAAGTACAACTAACAGATATAATATATTAGCTGAAAAATAGTATTATTATATTATACAAGCAAATATATTCACCCTCCGTAGGGTGCAAGTATTTCTGTTTTAATGTAATAAAATAGTATATGAATACTATAGGATATATGATCTTTTCTCGACTGATGATTGAATAATTGACAATATTTGGCTTAACAACTTTCAATCTCACTCTTACTGGTTCAAATGTTTGTCTCTTGCTTGGCTGTCCCACATGCAAATAAAACAAGTAAAAAAAACTAAGTTGTAAAAACAACAAGAATTATTTTTTTAAAAAACCCTTAAATATGAAATTCGATTATATCCCACTCTGTTTCAAATCTTTTTATCTGCATTCTTATTTAGTTTCATTAGCCTTTCTAATTTAACATGATATTTTCATTACATAAAAACATAAATACTTGCACTTGAAAGGTGCATATATTTACAAGTCTTAATAGATTTTAGCCTTTTGAAACCAACCATTATTCCTCTTTAGAAACATGAATGTTAATTCCTAACTGACATCTTTTATTCTCTAATTTGACTCTTATCTTCATTTCTAGAAATGAAGAAAGCTAATTGTCATTAATATAGGCACTGGCAATTTTGTCATCTGCTACGAATTTTAAAAGCGAATTAAAAATAATTAAATCTATTATTTAAGGTCAAACTTTGTCAAAATCGATAAGTAGTAACATAATAACCATCTTTAAAAAAAGAAAAATATCATTACATATGCAGTTAAAACGATTTGTTTTGGTCAATTTCGACGCGATCCGCCATTTTTTCTATTTTTCAATGGTTTTACGCGCTTGTTTACAATTTTTATGTAACATTCGTGATTGCAAAAAAAAAAAAAAAAAATTAAAAAAATACCAAAAGTCAGGTAATTATCCGATTTTAATGAAATTTTCAGTATTGATTTATCAATTAATGAATTTTATAATGCATTAGCTATTTTATTTCAAAACTTTAATTTAGTATTTTTGCTATGAAAAATTAATATATAAAATTCATTTAAAATATAAAAAGCCTGATGTTAAGATTAAAATGTTATATTTTTAAATTCTAAAAATAAATGTCTATTTAATGCAAACCTTATTTTATTACATCAAAGAAACTTTTGAAAAAAAAAAAAAAAAAACACGATTGAAAATGTACCCCCCCCTTTTAAAGCAGAAAAATATCGATGTATAACTTTTTCTTTTATAAGATAATAGCCAATTAAATAATTATCGAAATGAGTAAAAAAGAAATCTACAAAAAATTAATTATCTATTATTTTTTTACATTTTATTTTTCGATTTTCGGTACTTATTTTCTCATAGAAAAGCCACCGTAAAATTTTTTTTTTGTTTCTACTCATAACTTGGGTCTTTTATCTCTTTATTTATACTGTAGTTAGAAAACTATAAGACCAACTTGAAAAAAATGTTACGCCCCCAACATAAGGGGGAGGGGGCAAAATTAAGTGACCTGAAAAAAAAATGAGAAAGTTTTGAAATAGAATAAATAATGCATTATAAAGATCATTCATTGATAAATAAACACTGAAAATTTCATTAAAATCCAATTATTCCCTGATTTTTGTTAAATTATTTTCTCTGTTGTGTGTGTGTGTGTGGGGGGCTAAAGTCATTTTGTCAATTTTAAATTCCGATTTCGGGTATAGCTAGTCTTAATTGTAAGGGATCGGCATGCAAATGGAGACTAACAAGTCCAAACATTATCATCTTGCAACACCCTCTGATTAAAAATGAAACCATCCAAATCGCCCTAGATGAAATGCAAAAATCTAACTCCTAATTATCTGGTGTTGCTTATCTCGGGAATTCTTATTTCTTTTGAATATTGTTACCTCATATAAATAATGGACCATTCCATTTTTAGAAGAAAGAAAGAAAGCTAACACAAAAGGACATTCTCAGTCGGTAGAGCGTCCGACTAGGAACTACAAGATTCCGGGTTCGATACCGACCCTCGCCAACTCAGCGTATGAGTAACACAAGGATCTGTGCGGTAAATTGAGGAGCTGATAATAGGTGTGTCGCTCCAACCCAGATGCCAAAAACATTCTCCTTGGTCTAGCCCTAGTGAAAAGGGGATAGACTCCCTTGCTGTTTGACTGATACCGACTTTCGGCCACTCCGACGACTTTACTTACTTATAGACAGCTACACTTGGAGATGCTCGACCTGTAAGAAATACTTTTCGATAACGACGGGTTCAATCTTTTTCTACTACTACTACTACTACTACTACTACTACTACTACTACCAATAACAACAACTTTTCGACTTGTAGAAGAGTAGTGAAAATATGCCTTCTTCCAATTCGCTCTCCATTTAAGTCTCTGTTTCATATGAATCAAAACAAAAAGACAAAAAGTTGAAAAAAGAAAAGGTAAATGTTAGATGTCTTTTTTTTTTGCTCTGAAAATTCATAAATCGTTTTGGCATTCACTTTTTCAGATTTTGTTTTATCGTCTCAAAACTTTCGGGAATTTCCGTGAATGTACTGAAGAAATCCAATGCTTTTTATACGTAATCTAATGCATTTATCTTTTGCGCGCTATTCTGCATTAGCACCAACTTTATATCGGAAATAAAATGGCCAACAACTAAGAAACATGATGTAATGAATATGTAAATACCTTGGTATCCCCTCACTATAATCTGATTGGACAGTGTCCTCTATAAATATTCAACACTGTGGTGGTACAAGCGCCTGAGCCTACTAGTCCAGTGTGCTTCGGCTACTGGATCGGATGAGTTGGTTGTTAGCGTCGATCCCAGGGTAGCCGTCCCCCAGGCAATACCTGCCCCATCGATTTAAAGGGGTAGGGCTGGGTTTATTGCCCAGCGCCTGAGGCGCCCCCTTGAGGGAGAATGCCGACGGGATCGACGCAATTTTTCTACCTACCACCCATGAGTCTAAACTTGTGGGTGGGCCCACGTAAAAAAGCCTTGTACCGTATCGTGTACAAGTGGAGTACATGTAAATATCCCTAAGCCTACTAGCCTACTAGCCTAAGCTTACTCGCCTACCAGTCAGAATATCTCCACAACTGCTCGGAAGACGTAGTACCATTCGACGCACCAGCTACTACTGCGATAATATACCTTACTACCAACTTCATAATATATCCCTTAACCCGGATATATCAAAACCCTTTGTTGTCAGGTTTTCATGACCTAAGATGCGACCTCTCTTTTCTATACAGACATCTTGATAGATTTCCTGAGAACTTAGGGACAATAAGTGATGAACAGGGCGAGCAGTTCCATCAGGAGGAGCGTTACCAAGGGAGATGGGACAAACAGTTGGAACATTAATTTCATAGTTTTAAGGCGTTCTACAAAAGTTTTTAATTTTTTTTTTTACTTGCGTCAAGACATGGTGAAAACAGGTCGATTTTGACGTATTTTTCAAGGATTTCAGCGTCGATTTTAAAGTATATGAATTGTACCATATATAGCTTAAATAGATCAATAAAATTAGCTTTTTAAAATTGTTTAAATTAGGTATACACAAAATTGACGTAAAATCCGTTTTTAACAAAATAAATTTAGCCCCCCCCCCACAGTAAATAACTGGAATCCGTGGGGGTAATGACAGAGGGCGAGGGGCTAATACAAGGGTTCGACATTCGCGAATTGCTCAAGTCAAACTGGTCAAGTAAATTAACAAGTTCGGCCGGGGTCAGACCCCCACCGCCCGATATTTCCTGTTTCTTATTCATCATTTCGATGGCCGTAGTCAGGTCACACATCTGGATGCTTCCGTTGGTGTGTCCGGTGAAGAGGTAACGCCTGGGGCACGAACCCATCCGGTTCGAGCCTTCGCACTCGTAAACGCAAAAATCACTAATGGGGCTCAGATCGACGGATTTGATGACGCAAATCCGTTGACCATTAGATAAGAACCGGACAAACAACTGGTCAGTCTCCGGCACAACACGTTGGACAAACACCTGTTGGTCGACTTGCTCTCCAAACGGACCGGGTAGCTTGTCGAAATCATATCCACCCGGATAACTCATCTGGTTGTCCATACCTTCCAGAGAGACAATCTGGAATGAAACAAGTGGGGTAGAACCTGGATGAGTTGATATCATACCTGGAAAACGGATCAAAAAATTTGAGATTTTCTTTCTTTATTTCTTTCTTTCTTTCACATTTCTTTCTTTCTTTCTCACTGTCTTTTTTTCTTTCTTTCTTCTTTCTTTCTTTTCTCTTACTTTCTTTCTTTTCTTTCACATTTCTTTCTCACTTTATTCTTCTTTTCTTTCTTTCTTTCTTTCTTTCTTTCTTTCTTTCTTTCTTTCTTTCTTCTTTCTCATTTTCTTCTTCGTTCTTTCTTCTTTCTCTTTCTTTCTTTCTTTCTTTCTTTCTTTCTTTCTTTCTTTCTTTCTTTCTTTCTTTCTTTCTCAGTTTCTTTCTTCTTTCTTCTTTCTTCTTTCTTTCACATTTCTTTCTTTTTTTTTCTCACTGTTTTTTGCTTTCTTTCTCTTTCTTCTTTTCACATTTCTTTCTTTCTTTCTCACTGTCTTCTTTTTCTTTCTTTCTTTCTTTCTTTCTTTCTTTCTTTCTTCTTTTCTCTTTCTTTCTTTCTTCCTTTCTTTCACATTTCTTTCTCTTTTTCTTCTTTTCTTTCTTTCTTCTTTCTTTCCTTTCTTTCACATTTCTTTCTCACTTTATTCTTCTTTCTTTCTTTCTTTCTTTCTTTCTTTCTTTCTTTCTTTCTCATTTTCTTCTTCGTTCTTTCTTCTTTTCTCTTCTTCCTTTCTTTCTTTCTTTCTTTCTTTCCTTCTTTCACATTTCTTTCTTTCTTTCTCAGTCTTTCTTTCTTTCTTTCTTTCACATTTCTTTCTTTCTTTCTCACTGTTCTTTGCTTTCTTTCTTTCTTTTTTCACATTTCTTTCTTTCTTTCTCACTGTCTTCTTCTTCTTTTCTTTCTTTCTTTCTTTCTTTCTTTCTTTTCTCTTTCTTTCTTTCTTCCTTTCTTTCACATTTCTTTCTCACTTTATTCTTCTTTTCTTTCTTTCTTTCTTTCTTTCTTTCTTCTTTCTCTTTTCTTTTTTTCTTTCTTTCACATATCTTTCTTTCTTTCTTCTTTCTTTCTTTCTTTCAAATTTTTTTCTTCCTTTCTCACTTTTTTCTTCTTTTCTTTCTTTCTTTTTTTCTTTCTTTCTTTCTTTCTTTCACATTTCTTTCTTTCTTTCTTTTTTTTCTTTTTTCTTTCTTTCGTTCTTCTTTTTTCTTCTTTCTTTCTTTCCTTCTTTCTTTCATTCACATTTCTTTCTTTCTTTCTTTCTTTCTTTCTTTCTTTCTATCTTCCCCTCTTCTCTTCTTTCTTTCTTTCTTTCTTTCTTTCTTTCTTTCTTTCAGATTTCTTTCTTTCACATTTCTTTCACATTTCTTTCTTTCTTTCTTTCTTTCTTCTCTTCTCTTCTTTCTTTCACATTTCTTTCTTTCATATTTCTTTCACATTTCTTTCACATTTCTTTCTTTCTATCTTCTTCTCTTCTCTTCTATTCTCTTCTTTCTTTCACATTTCTTTTGCATTTCTTTCTTCTTCTCTTCTCTTCTCTTCTTTCTTTCTTTCTTTCTTTCTTTCTTTCTTTCTTTATTTCTTTCTTCTTCTCTTCTATTCTCTTCTTTCTTTCTCTTTCTTTTTTTCACATTTCTTTCATTTACATATCTTTCTTTCTTTCTTTCTTTCTTTCTTTCTCCTTTTACCTTGATACAGGCAATCCTGATTCCCATTCAAAATAGACGCGCGTCTTTGTTGACGATAAAATTAACACGTTTCGCGTTTAAACCCGCGAGAATTCAGTTTAATTTGAGTCAATTGCGTCTTTTTTGATGATATCGATGGAAGGAGGAGGGGGATGGGGAGATGAGGGAGGAGGGGAGGGAGGAGTTTGAAGGGGAGGGGGAATTAATTCGATAATGGTTCTCCGCACACAATGAGGAATGCCTAATGGTTCGTAAATTGGACAAAATGAGAAACTTAGATTTTAGAAGCACGTGGAGTTCGCCCCCCCCCACGCACATACACACGCACACACACATAAATATATATTTACATACACAGATGTACACACAAACACACAATCAGGCACACAAACACACACATACACAAACACACAAACATACACACACACAAACATACACACATACAAACACACACATACATAAATATATATTTACATACACACATAAACACACATAAACACACTCACAAACACACAAACACATAATATATATTTACATACACAGATGTACACACAAAAACACACAGAGACACACACATACACAAAAACACACACAAACAAACACGCACACATAAATATATATTTACATACACACGTGCACATACAGGCACGCACACACGCACATACACATAAATATATATTTACATACACAGATGTACACACAAACAATCACACAAACACACACATGCACAAACACACAGACATACACACACAAAAACACACACACACTTAACTATATATTTACATACACACATGAACATACATGCACACATAAACACACACACAAACACACAATCATATAAATATATATTTACATACACAGATGTTCACACAAACACGCACAGAGACACACACATACACAAACATACAAACACACACACACAAACAAACACACACACACATAAATATATATTTACATACACACGTGCACATACAGGCACACACGTGCACACACACATAGACAAACACACTCACACAAACATACATACATAAATATATATTTACATACACAGATGTACACAAAAACACACACATACACAAACACACAAGCATACACACATACATAAATATATATTTACATACACACATGAACACATATAAACACACTCACAAACACACAAACACACAAACACATAAATATATATTTACATACACACACACATACGAATATATATTTACATACACAGATGTACACACAGACACACACATACACACTCACACAAACACACCCACATTAATATATATTTACATACACACGTGCACACACATGCACACATAAAAACACACACAAACACACACATACATAAATATAAATATATATTTACATACACACATGTACACACAAACACACGCACAAACACATAAATATATATTTACATACACACATGTACACACAAACACACGCACAAACACACACACATACACAAATACACTCACACACATATACACATACACACACTCACACACATATACACATACACACACAAACACACTCACACACACACACACACACACACACACACACACACACACACACACACACACTCACTCACACACAAAAAATAATTTGAAATGGAAACTTATTTCTGTCCCCCTCAAATAAAATGTTGCGTGCATCTATGAATTAAACAATTATTTTGAATATCTGACACATGAATTTTACACAAAATCCATAGTATTTATTTATTTGTAAACTTTTTAGTTAACTTCTTGTTACTAAAAAAAAAAAAAACCAACAACAAAAAACAACAAAATAAACCAACAACAACAAATTTAAAAAAAAAATAAATTGATTAAAAATTCTGCAAATTAAGGGCCGGGTTCGCTCAGTCGTTAGAGGGTTCGGCTTGAAACCACAAGGTTCCTAGTTCGATACCCGCGCCTCGCCAACTTAGCGTATGAGTAGAACATGGATCTGTGCGGTAAAGTAAGCAGCTGATGGTAGGTGTGGCGCCCCACCTCAGACGCTAAAATAATCTCCTTGGTCTAGCGCTAGTGAAAAGGGGATAGACTCCCCCGCTGCATGGCTGATACCGACATTAGGCCGCTCCGACGACTTTACTTTACTTTACATTTAGAGTAATATAATACAATTTTAAAAATTAATTTAATTATTTGTTTAAATGATATATAGTTTATATTTTAAAATGGTCATTATTACAATGGAAAGGACTCGAATGATGAATCATAAGGAACAGTTTTTATTTATTCTATTAACATTAATTGTTCTTTATTCTATGTATTAACGATATTGGGTATTGTGACGTAGTTTCGGTTACATATAAATAGAGACCGAATCTACATAATTAATAGATTTCATAGGAATACTTAAAATCAACAACTGTGTGCAAATTATTTCTAATAGAGGACTCGTGAAATTATTTCCGCTTAGGAATGTGCGGTAATGTCAGAGGGTTTGTATCATAAGTAAGCAAAATCTTCATATTTATTAAAGGAGTAAAAAAAAACAAAACAAAAAACAATTCAAAATGAAAAATGAGCCTCGTCACTCTCAAATAAAATGTTGCGTGCATGTAATAATCAAACAATTATTTTGAATATTTTCCACATCAATTTTCCACAAAATCGTAAGTATTTATTTATTTGTAAACTTTTTAGTTAACTTCTTGTTACTCTAAAAAAAAGAGCCAAGAGTAAAAAAAAATTTTTGAAATTGCTTACGCAAATTTTGGGTGTATATAGCATAATAATATTGTGACGTAACCTGTGACGTAGAGCTATGACATAGTTTTTGTTACAGACAGAAATAGAGACCATCTCCATTATTAATATATATATATATATATATATATATATATATATATATATTAGACAAAACGTGACCTATTGGTCACCCATTGGACTCTGGGTAGATAATTGGGATTAGGGAAAAGTAAATTTGCAGGAGTTCATGTAGTTATGATAACTAAAACATGACATCTCGCAATTAACTGTAATTAATCAATATCATGATTAATTCAGTGAATTTAACCCTGAAGATCCTTATGGTGAAACTCGAGTACGTTATTTCTGAACACACCATAAAAAAAACACACACACACACGTATATATATATATATATATATATATATATATATATATATATATACACTCGTTGATACATATGAAGATTCTCTCAGGAGCCCAGGAGAGCTCGGTGTATAAGAAGGACTTAATTTCATACAGAGTTTCCATCTAAGTGAAAAATTAATTATTCTCTTAAAGTTGACAGCCGCTAATGGCCGTATGGGTAAGAGACTTGGCAGACGAAAATTCAGCCAGGTCTCGATCCCGGCTAGAGGTAGCTGTTAAAAGTATAGCTTAGGTTCAAAGTTCTGTAATGGCTCCCGATTACGACAAGAAGGTTCCTGATTACGACAAGAAAGTTCCTGAGTCCGAAAAGAAGGTTCCCGAGTCCGAAAAGTTTCCGACAAAAAATACCTGAAAAAGGTCGGAGGGCATATCGGCCGAAACGTTGTACAGATAACAATGAAGATGAGGACAATAGTCCGAATAACGCAGATAATACTACATGACTACAGTGTAACTAAAAATAATTGAATATTTTTATTTCAACAAACTAGTTATTTCTATAAAATGAATGCAGTATACGAGGATGTGTCAAAAAGTAATGCCATTTTGTTTAGGACAGGTATAATTACCAACACATCTATGGTACATAAAAATGAAGCGGGTCGATATTATCCTCGTACCCCACTTGTACAAGGTCAGGCACAAGGCCCTATTAACATGGGACCACCTGTAAGCAATGGCATGTTGAAAAATTGCGTTCATCCCGTCGGCATTCCCCCTCAAAGGGGCGCCTCGGGCATTGGTCAATAAACCCAGCCCTCTCCCTTTAAATCGAGGGGATAGGTGTTGCCTGGGGGATACCCCCACCCGGGATCAACGCTATTAATTTAACCTTTGGCAAGTCCAGTGGCCGAAGCTCACTGGAGCTCGGAAGAAGCCGGGCGGGTCACCGAGTCAGAAAAATGAAGCGGGTCCTCCATGGATCACATCACTACTTCTCCACATAGTCACAGTTTCTCTTATTAGTAATGTTCCACCTTCGAATGAAAAAAAAGCCAGACAGAAAGGATCGAACAAAAACTCGTCCGACAAGAATTGTCAGCATATATTAGAAAAACGTGACCTGAAGATCCTTATGGTGAAACTCGAGTACGTTATTTCTGAACACACCATAAAACACACACACACACACACACACACACATATATATATATATATATATGTGTATATCTATATACACTCGTTGATACATATGAAGATTCTCTCAGGACCCCAGGAGAGCTCGGTGTATAAGAAGGACTTAATTTCATACAGAGTTTCCATCTAAGTGAAAAAATTCAACAAACCTCATAAAATTATTTCAACTGGTCTCTTTATAAAAGAGGTCAGTCGCTTCAGACAGCCATGCGCATAATGGAGAAAAAAACTGTAGAATCTTCATTTAAAAACACCAAAAGTAAAAAATAAAAGATAAAGAAAAATATAAGTAATAAATAAAATCATATATATATATATATATATAATCTGGGGATAATCTTTGTCTACTTATATACCAGTGTCAGATTACAACTATTCCGATAAGACTGTCACTTTCTTTCCTGACATACGATTATAATCGCTTTTACTTACTTTTTTTTGTCTAATCTCCTTTTGGAGTGGATGTTTATTAAAACAAATATATATATATATATATATATATATATATATATATATATATATGTGTGTGTGTGTGTGTGTGTGTATGTCTATGTGTACATAATGCAAGGCCCTGCTATTAAGGATGGAAGCTCTCTTTCTCACTCTCTCCCCTCTCTCTCTCTCTCTCTCTCTCTCTCTCTCTCTCTCTCTCTCTCTGGCGGCCTTTAATATATATACATATGTACGTACGATTTATTTATTTATCTCGCTCTGATGTGCTGATGGGCCATGGGTTAGGAACTCTGACTGAATATAAACCGGCGGGTTTAAATCCCATCTGGAGGTAGCCTGTTGTGTCTAGCGACACCGAGGAGACGTGATACGTCTAAACACGATGTCTGTGAATGTCTTCCTTCTTCTGGGCTGGGTTGTCTGTGCTCATTTCTTGTTCTTGGTAATAATTAAGCAAGAATCAATTGTTTTACAAAAAGTTTTCAACCGCGCGGGGAGAAACTGGATTCTTAGGAGCAAATGACCCTCGCGTCTGCTTCTTTCTATTAACCGCCAAAATCTAACTAACTAAGCCAGTTTCCTTTCACACGCTCGCCTTCAGCCAATCAGTAATCAGCGTCTAGGTCAGAGAAAGGTGAACTGCTGTCAATAACCTTTACAACTTCCTATAACGGTTAATGGTAAGTTTTCAGTTACCATACCGTTATTTGAATTTTACTACACTTACAGACATAATTCGTAGGGTACCCACAAATTATGTAACAGGTGAAGTGGCTAACGTGTTGGACTGCGACATCGTAGTAAACGAGTTCGAACCATAGTCACGCAATTACGTTCACTTCCTGATTAATACCATTGGGAAAGGTATGAACCCCATCATCACCCCAGCCATGGGTTAAATAATGCCACTACTGTTGTTCCAAAAGAGTGGCCTTTGGCATTGAATAACCCACAATGGTTGATGTGCCATTAAACAAAGAAAACCGTTGTCCATTAGGGTAGGTCAATTTTTCACTTTTTAAAAATATGTGTGTTAGTATACTGAATACTGATATCAAAAATTAGATCTTTCACTTGCACCATTGTTTGAGGAAATAGCATTAAAGATCGTCTACTCAAATGCACTAAAAATCCTCGTTTTCGCAAAATTTAGTCTGTAGAAAACAAGGATTTTTTAGTGCATTCTTTTAGACCTTCTTCAGGACACGAGCTGAGTTCTTGTATTGAAGGATTCAATTCTCTTACTGACAAGTGTCTTGTGGTCATGATTAGGTGCAGGCTGGGGGGTCAACTGCTGATGATGTGGGGTGAATTTTGGGGGAGGTAGTAGGGGTTATATGTTGTTGTTGAGTCGGTGGGGATGGCTTGTATGGGATCACGTAGTGGATGTGGGGGTCTATTTATAACATTTATATTTACATTTATAACAGACAGAAATCAAGAAATTTTATTAGAAAGAAAGAGAAGAAAAAGGACATGCTATACATGCGCGGAAGTGATAACGCAAACATGTTTCCTTCGAACATAATGAAAAGACGAAAAGAGAGAGAGAGAGAGAGAGAGAGAGAGAGAGAGAGAGAGAGAGAGAGAGAGAGAGAGAGAGAGAGAGAGTTAAATCAAGATTATTATACTTTTACATATTGAACTATTTTGCTATAGCTTTTAAGTAAACATAGAAAAGTTTTAATAATTAAATTATCATACTGTGGTATATCCACAGGTCCTGTTAGTCAAGACTCTTATACGTTTTACATATTGAACTATTTAGCAATAGCTTTTAAATAAACATATAAAACATCATAGTATATCCACAGGTCCTGAGAGAGTAAACACATCAAACTTCGTGAGAGAGAGAGAGAGAGAGAGAGAGAGAGAGAGAGAGAGAGAGAGAGTTAAATGAAGATTATTATACTTTTTACACATTAAAATATTTAGCATTAGCTCTTAAGTAAATGTATCAAACGTTGTAATCATACTGTGGTATATCCACAGGTCCTGCTAGTCAAGATTATTATACTTTTTACATATTGAACTATTTAGCAATAGCCCTCAAGTAAAAAATCAAATGTTGTGATAATTAAATCATTATACTGTGGTATATCCACAGATCATGCTTGTCCAGATTATTATACTTTTTACATATTGAACTATTTAGCAATAGCTCTTAAGTAAACATATAGTTTTAATAATCTTCACAATTTAGTAGTTGCAGTGTCCTTTGATTTTAGTTTTTATTTTCATCTTGGCTCCAGTTGCGTTTTATTACAGCATTCAGTTTTTTATTATTTTTTATTTTTATTAATGTGCTTCTAAAATCGAATTTCCTCATTCTGTCCAATTTAAAAACGATTTGGCGTTGCGAAGCGGATGAATTTTATTCAATTAGACCCCCAATTCAGTTCTAAATGGTTTCATTGTGAAATCAAGATTCTATCTTTTGTAAAACCAAAACAAATTTAAGGAAAAATAATAAGCCATGATTTCAAAGTACAAAAGAGTTCGACTAAATAATGGACCATTCCGTTTTTATTATAAACAAAGAAAGGAAAGAAAAAGGGCATGCTGGCCAGAAAAATATTAAGAAAAAAAAATTAAATTCTTTCTTTTGTTCTGTGTAGCATGACCTTTTTCTTTCATTTTTTGTTTATTTTATAATAAATTATCATTTATTGGCCTTGGGTGGCGAGCCGTGATGCTTAAGGATAGAACCCAGGTGGATGAGCAGTTCATGACTTGCAATATTCCACTTTGGCCCTATCTTGGGCGGTCGGAGAGACACCCTCCGATCAATCGGCTGGTCACGTCAAGCCCTAGCACCTATATGATTCCCCCAACCCTATTGCCCTTATGGCAAGCCCCAACCCCTTTTTATCATATGGGTGCTAGAAGGCGGTGACTGAGGGTCTACATATCCTGTGAATGACCTTAAACTCTAACTGATGGTGACGTTCCAATTTTGGAGGTTTGGGGAATGTGGAGCACCCCTTAATCACCATTGCTCCCTGGTCCACTCTGACCCGGGGTGGTAGTACCTGTTAGGGTTCCATCTATAGGTTAGATAGAAAAACATGAGTTGATAAACAAAATTGTATTATCCATTAAGAATGAATTAATTTCACAACTTTGTCGGCATTAAATGACCCACTGAGGTTGATATGCCGTAAAACAAAACAAACCAATTCATAAAGTTCTTGCAAATAATTACAATGTCAGAAAACTGTTTGATGGCAGTACTTTTGATAAATAAAAGGGCATTGTATTATTTTCTCCTTTACTTTAAAAACACATACAAGTAAAAAAAAAAAAAAAACCCAAAAAACAACAAACAAACAAACAAAAGTAACAAAATATGCTTTATTCTGTGTGGGATTTAGAGAATATATAAATTATTTCTCTGAATGTTTGAGATGAGGCTTGATGATTAGTATTATCTGCGTTATTCGGACTATTGTCCTCATCTTCATTGTTATCTGTACAACGTTTCGGCCGATATGCCCCCGGCCTTCTTCAGGTATTTCTTGTCGGACTCGGGAACCTTCTCGGACTCGGAAACCTTCTTTTCGAACTCGGGAACTTTCTTGTCGTAGTCGGGGACCTTCTTGTCGTAGTCGGGAGCCATCGCGGAACTTCGAACCCAACCCTTTATTCAGTCCTTGGGGGTATCCTGTTCTCATTCCGCTAACCATAGCTGGGGTAGGAGCCGTGTTAATTATTTTTCTATGTTACTGCCACCGGTCAGGATTGAACCTGGAATCCAGAGATAACTGTCACTTAGAACTGTAGAACCTTATATTATTATCCACTAGGCTATGTGTCCAATTTTTTGAACGCTCTACCGACTGAGCTAACCCGACCCGGGTTAGCCAGTCGGTAGAGCGTTCGGCTAGAAACCACAAGGTTCCTAGTTCGATATCGATCCTCGCCAAATCAGCGTATGAGTAGCACAGGGATCTGTACGGTAAAGTAAGGAGCTGATGGTAGGTGTGGGCTCCACCCCAGACGCTAAAATAATCTCCTTGGTCTAGCACAAGTGAAAAGGGGATAGACTCCCTCGCTGATTGGTTGATATTGACTTTAGGCCGCCCCGACGACTTTACTTGTTTGTTTTATTCTAATATATATTTAAAGTTATCAGAACTAAGTTTCCATTTCAATTTTTTTATTTTTTACTCCTTTAATAATTTATTTTATTTTTTACTCCTTTAATAAATTTGATGATTTTATTTTACTTATGATACCAACTCTCTGATATTAAATTTTCAACTCCCATCCCCCGCCCACCGGCAATATTTAAAAAAAAAAATTTTTAGTAAATATAACTGCAAAATAACTTCAGCTTGCTTTGTCGGTGGGACTTAAAATACGCAGACTTTATCCCTTGCTGAGGGGCAAGATCCCCCCCCCCTCGAAAATAAAAGGGGTGTCCAGCGTATGATTTTAAACTGCATCTGGTGGTGTGGTTCCAAATATCTCATTCACCAAATAATCCCATGACAATTCTTTCTTCATCGGCATTTCTCTTGTATCACCTCCCCCTCAAAAAAAAAATCAACTTTTCTGACCCCCTATTCCCGTGGGAGGAGAATTAGATATTGAAAGTAAATTCTCCAGCTCTTTCTGTGGTTGGATTGGCTCCGGAAACTTTCGATTGGTGAATATTGCGGAGAAGGTTGTTGGCAAGGATCCCGCGCAGTATCCCTCGGGTTTAATAGAATATCGATCAAGGAAAGAATTAATCCATTCTTTGAAAATGTTGAATTGGTAGATTATCGGAATGGTGGAGAAGTCGAGCGATGGATTGGGTTGATTGGGTCACATACATAGGTATGCCTCAATTTTCGTCTGCTTTTCATTTTAAAAACAAATTAGAATTAAATCGATTATTTAAGGTCTCATTTTTGTCAAAGTCGAAAAGTAGTAACATAATGGGCATCAGTAAAATTAATTAAATCGATTATTTAAGGTTTAATTTTTGTCAAAGTCGAAAAGTAGTAACATAATGGGCATCAGTAAAATTAATTGAAACGATTATTTAAGGTCTCATTTTTGTCAAAGTCGAAAAGTAGTAACATAATGGGCATCAGTAAAATTAATTGAAACGATTATTTAAGGTCTCATTTTTGTCAAAGTCGAAAAGTAGTAGGATAATGAGCACCAGCAAAAAAAAAAAAAAAAATGCAAAAAAGATATTACACATGTAATTTATTTTTAGTACATTCAAAACGAGTTTTTTTATCAATTTTGCTCCAATATGGCTGTTAAACGCCATCTAAAGATGAGCGATGGATTGGGTTGATTTGGTTGATTTTTATTCAAATACTTTAGGGTTAGGATTGGAGTACTTAATATTCATATAAATCCCCAAATGGGTTAGAAGGGGCTCCTTAGCCTTGGTTAGCAACCTATATAAGTCAAGGAAAATCCGACACAAAACCTGCCCTGTCTAGCCGATTTACCTCATCCCAACGAAAGGCTTGGGGGAGTAAATCACGAAAACAAATCAGGAGCTGGAGTCCCTAAGGTGGTGTGATGCTGAAATCCAGTGCTACCCATCAACTCCTATGACACTACCGCTGCCAAACTGCATTGGTTCCTTACCTTTCCTTTGGATCTCAGTGGCAGTGTGGAGAGGGGCATTTGCTATTTGGGCAACAGCTCATACGCCATATGAACCCGCTCAGGCTACTTAATTTATAAAAAAATGGACACTACTCCATCGTCTCTCATAGACGGAAGGATGGAAACACAACACAATTTAGGGTTCCATAGCTTAGCGACAGGAAGAATTCGAAGTCAAAAATCCTAAATATTAGAAAATTTGAGGGGAATTACCTATGTCCAACACTATGATAAATTTCATACAAAACTGAAACTCAGAAATCTGTTTCTGCCACAAAGGGGCGTCAGCGTCATTCTTATGTCTGTTGCCCACATTCAGGTGGGTCTCGTTCATCATGAAAAAACTCATAACATATTATCTTATGTATACATCTATCTATCTATATATATATATATAAAAGGAAGTTTGGTATGTACGTATCGACGCATAACTCCAAAACGGGAGGTCACTCGGATTCGCAATCTGGCATACATATTAATAACCGTCTAACTAAGAAACACGCCAAATTTGGTTATTGATTTTTACTGATTAAGTGATATAATTAATTAATTAAACAAAAATCAAATGATTTGCGATAATCGTGGCATAGCTGCTGCTGATAATAAAAAAAATCCCCTGACTACTGCCTGTATCAACAGTAAAATAGCGCCGCTGCTGGTAATTTGAAGTTGTCAAATTTGTGCCCTGATCGTTTCAGCTTGGAATTTCTCGCATATCACCGGTCTAATCTTAGAAATATTAATTTTGATAGAAAGAAAAGAAAATAATCTTTCTAAATATGTAATTTGTATGTGGTTTTATTGATTGAATTATTTTTTACAGCGAAGTAAATAACAATAATAAACGTATAATATATATTACGTAGTATCAATGACTGTTGGGCAGGAATAACCTGAAGGAACTAATCCCACTCCATGTCTTGTTTGAATTCTGGTTTCCGTTTCTTAGACTGATTGCCATACCAAGATCCATCGCCGGAGGAAGAATAGTTGGATTCATACCTTTTCCAGATATATCAACACCATGTGAAATACAAACAGTCTCGTTCAGGATTTGAATTCAGGTAGCAGTTATTGTTGTAAGAAGGGGTTCTTACAACAATAACCGTTGCGCGATGATCGCCTCTTAGAAAATTGACCATTTCCTTGTGAGTTCTTGCTATCAATTTTCTATGTCTTATACTGCATATCAACCATCATGGGTCATTTAATGCTAAACCCATCATTGTAGAAGATCGGTAGTGGAAGGGATGAGAGGGTCCAACGAGGGTTTGAAAGAAAAAACGTTATTTTAATCGCTCAAAAAAAAAAAAAAAAAAAAAAAAAAAAGAAAAAGAAACTGAAGATTAGGAAAGCTACCTCATCAAAGCAGGAATCTCTGCCGACTCAGCCACACACACACACACACACACACATATATATTTATATATTCACATACACACACAAATATATATATATATATACATATATATACATATATATATTACACACACATACATATATATAAATATATACATATATACACACATATATATATATTCCCCCCACATATATACATATATATATACATATACATATATACATATATATACACACATATATATTCACACACACACACACACATACATATATATATACATATATATATATATATATACATATACACATACATATATATACATATATATATACACACATATATATATATTCACACACACACATATATATACATAATATACATATATATATATACACACATACATATATATACATATATACACACATATATATTCCCACACACACGCACACACACACACACACACACATATATATATATATTACACATACATATACATATATACATATATCTGTACACACACACATATATATTCACACACACACACACACACACACACACATATATATATATATATATTTATTAAATATATAAGACTAAGTTTTTTGGTATGTACGTGTCGACGCAAAAGTTCAAAACGGGAGGCCACTCTGATTCGAAATCTCGCATACATAATAATATCCTTCTAACTAAGAAACATGCCAAATTTGGTTATTGATTTTTATTGATTAAGGGATATAATTAATTAATTAAGACAAAATCACCCAATTTGCGAAACTGTCCGTATACCAACTCCTGCTGATGATAAAATATTGTCCCCTGCCTGACTTTTTGTTAAAGCTACTATCAGCAGTAAATTCAATTTTAGCGAATAAATTTCACAGTCTTAAGCCGTTCAGCTCGGAATTTATCGCCTATTCATAGTCCAATCTTAAAAATATCCATATGGTTGAAAATAAGAGAAAATAATCTTGCTCAACATATAATTTGTATGAGTCTTTATCCATTGAATTATTTTTTTATAGCGAGTTAGAAAAAAATTATTTTACTTCGGACAGCAAAAGTATGTTTTAACGAAAAATCAAATCTTATTCATATCGCAATCTTTTTATTCCTGTCTTTAAAATATTAATTTAGTTAGAAATGAAATGAAATAACCTATCTTACAAATACTAGCAAATATATGCACCCTCCGGGTGCAAGTATTTAAGTTTTAATGTAATAAAATATTGTATTAAATTAGAAAGGCTAATGAAACTAAATAAGAATACAGAGGGAGTATAATAAAAGATTTGAAACAGAGGAGTAATAATAAAAAATGGAAAAAACTGAAACTTACTCTTTCATCACTCTCGTCTTTCATTGTTATTTTTTCTAATTTAAGTATTTAGTTAAAAGAGGAAGTAAAGAATAAAATGACAGTTATTTTTTCTTGCTAATGGATTTCATTTAAGATTTATTGAAGAGATTTTTGCTTATATTCATTAAAATAAAACCAAACAGTTAGAAATCAATAATACTAAGCACATATTTATTAAATTCGATTTTTAATATCAATATGCAAATTAGCCTTCCCGTTCACACTGTAAACCGCTATTTTGTTGTATATATAAATATAATTGCATGTTGTCAGTATGTAGACATAGTTAACAGTATTAATAATGTAAGACAATTTTATTAATAATTGAGGTTTAGATAAAAATAAAATCATGGAGAATGAGATGTCAATAACTAAGAGAATTGTGACTTGAGTAGAAATATAGTTTCGGTTACAGACAGAAAAACACACAATCTCCATTATAATAAGATTTATTTGGTAAGAAAGATGTGGTTTTATCAATTGAATTATTTTTTAAAGCGAAGTAAATAACAATAGTAAGCGAAAACATTTAACTCAACTTTGTTAAATTGTGGAATTGAGGGGTAGGGAGGGGGAGTTTAGAGGAAGCTAAACTCCCCCTCCACTTTATATCATGTTATTCTCATTTCCTCAAATCTTCCCTACCCCCCCTACCCCTCAATTCCACCGCTAACACTTTCTCTTCTATAAACACAAATACGTATTTTGCTTTGAATAAATTCAGACTGAGACTGAAGATGTTCTTCGCGTCAGAAGTACGAAATATTTCTCTCCTACTTGGACTTGTTTGAGTCATTATTTTTGTTCACTTTTCCTTTTACCTCACCTCATATATATATATATATATATATATATTGGGAATCATAGCAATGGGTGAAGTCCTGTCTATCCTTAAACAAGCTAAGGATACCTTTACCCAGTCAACCTATGCTAAGGCATCGTCAGCTAAGCTCCCTCAACTCCACTTCGAAATGCCCCCCCCCCAACAATTCAATGATCAATGCCCGCACATGTTCGAATCCTGTTCACAGCGCTATGTTGGAGTGAGTTAGTATACTGTTGGTTTGAACAACAACTAAACACAACTGACCTGCTGCCGAAAGCAGCTGGTATTTATGGCACCCAGAATACTCTATTCACGCATTTGGATGATTCCATTCCCCGAGTCCTAATTGGCTGCTTGGTTTCTGTGGTGTTATAGTGCTTGATAAATAACCTACCATTATGCAGTAGGCTTGCGACAATGCAAGATCCGTATTCAGTTACAGTTTGCTTGTTGCCTTGTCTTGCCAATTCGACGGTTATTCAAAATAGCGGCAAATCAAATACAATTCTCCGGGCCTGAACAACGGTCTGTCATAAAATTTTTGGTGGCTGAGACGTGCAAACCATGTGAAATTTACAGAAGAATGTGTGACGTGTACAGAGAAGCATGCTTTTTACAAAAAGCAATTATATTCGTTGTCCTCATTGTTGCTATAGGTACCAGGGCATATTTAAACAATAAAGATGAGGACAACAGTCCGAAATATCGAAATTATTCATGCCTCATCTCATGAATACATATAAGTATAAAAAAGATGTATATAAATGGGCCAAGGACGTTAAATGGAGGTGCGTGGTGTAATGGTTAGAGTCGTAGGAAATGGACTCGTCGGCTCGAGTTCAGATCCGGGACAAGGCTGTTTGCATTTCACATAGCGCTAATACCCCTGGAAAAGGTATGCATCTAACTACTATACCCCACCTATGGGTAAATAGTAGGTCAGACTGTACCCTTTAACCTTGGCTAGGTTACCAGTTTATAATATTATATTATATTACTAGCAGTGGTTACCCGGCGTCGCCTAGGTAGAGAGGGATTTTTAAAGTTAGTCCCGCAGATTCATTATTACTAAATCGTGAGTTGAATCCTCGTGGGATGCCCCATTTAAATCCCTATGTAAATAAATAGACCTTGCATTGATCCAGCTACTCTGAAAAGAAATGTTAATGTCTACTATCTAAAATATTAAATGAAAAAAAAATCCATGCTGTTATCATTTAAATCTTATTTTTTAATTATCTTCACGAACAGGAATCAAATTTCTGTTATTTTTGCTCAAAAACCAAGCCCTGGTGATATTTAATGTGTATATATATATTTACTTTGTCATTAATTGTTTTATTTTCGAAGTTTCCTCCGGACATACAGATTCACACAACTGCCCTTTATATATGTATATATTATAATATCATATTATATTATCATAATATTGTATTATAGTTATATTATATTATCCCATCATATTGATATAATATCTATTAATAGTGGAGATTCGCTTCCGGTTTTTGTCTGTAACAAAAATTACGTCACTGCTTACGTCACATTACCCAAAACCGTTATAACATAGTATAAATACACTCAAAATTTGAACATGCAGCATTAGACAGTCTTCATTGTTTTTTAAAACAAGTTTTAATAAATACACGACTGGTATTATATATCTATATATAGTTTGTTTTATTTTGATACATATTTAAAGTTTGCATTTCAAATTGTTTTATTTTTGAATCCTTAAATGAATTTGATGATTTTACTTACTTAGAGTACAAACTCACTGAGAATGAATTTTTTACTCCCACCCCTCAGGCAATATGTTTCAAAAATCTATTTTTACATCGCCCGGAGGGTGTTTTTTAAAATTTTGTACTAGTAATAGTAATATAAATATGGTCAGTTTAAGAAATACGTAACAAAAAAGTACCTTCACAGTGATCTTATACAGATAAACACTTTATACTGATTATAAATTATTTGTAGTGTAATGGTTTTCGTTATAGGAAATGACCTCGTCGAACTGAGTTCAAATCTTGGACAAGACTGTTTACATTTTACATAGCGCTAATTTCCTTGGAAAATGTATGCATCCATCATACACTCTCTGCAGCTATGGGTAAATAGTAGGACAGACTGAGATTCTTAACCTTGGTTAGGAAACCAGTCTAGGAGAAGGAAAATTCTGAATTCAAACCTTTTAAACTCCGATTAAGAAATTGACCCTGTGTTACATCCTGCTCCTGCGGAGGGGTTGGTTATATATATATATATATATATATATATATATATATATATATATATATATATATATACAAGAACTACATACAAACACTAGGAACTACTATGGGAACGAAGATAGCGCCAACCTACGCCACCCTAACACTAGCATATTTAGAAGAACACCTATATGATAACATAGAACAAAAATACGGTAACAATATCAAAATGAATTTTTTATATTTTGGAAATGCTCATGGGGTGAATTTAAAAAAAATTTTTTTAATTTAAACAAAAAAAATTACCAACACCACAAACAAACAAAATTTACCACACCACAAACTTTTTGAAACTTAACACCTTTCTTCAATTGTGCTGTGGATTGTAAATAACTTTTAATAGCTGGATTATACTTTGAACATTTTTGATAATCTCTTACACTTTTTTTTATATATTTACACCAGACTCTTTTTGAGTTTTATTTTTGGATTAAAAATGCTTCTGATTTTCAAAAATAAAATTTATTTCATTTTTGATACAGAATGCGCATTTAAAAAGAAATTCAAGTATTCCAGCGTGTGTTTGTACCCCCTATTTCTTTTCCAACGGTTTTTTTATCCCTTCTTTCCTTCATATGTTTTGCTCGTGACGAAGACCTTTTTTACTAAGCGGTCGAAACAGAATTCTGTCAGCAGATTATAATCACTAATTGTTTTTTCAAAATGTTAAATTCATTCTGTCGGATTAACTTCCATTTATTTACACACACACACACACATATATATATATATGGGCTAAATATGGATTTGTCAGGACGAGTTTGAGTTGAAAGTTAAGCTTAGTAAATAAGTAACAAAACTTGTGTGCTGTAAGTAAAGTAAGTAAAGTCGTCGGGGTTGCCTAAAGTCGGTATCAGCCAATCAGCGAGGGAGTTTATCCCCTTTTCACTAGCGCTAGACCAAGGAGATTGTTTTTGCGCCTGATGTGGAGCGCCACACCTACCATCAACTCCTTACTTTACCGCAAAGATCACTGTGCTACTCATACGCGGAGTTGGCGAGGGCCGGTATCGAACTAGGAACCTTGTGGTTTCGAGCCGAAGACTCTACCAACTGAGCTAACAGGTGGTTTGCCAGATATACTATCTAGGCATTGCCAATGGATATGATTCCCACCGGGTGCCCCATACTTCATTCCATGTTCAAAAATTAGTATCCTCAGCTTGGTAGACATGCATGGACTCTGTGATGTTTATTTATCTTATTTTATGGTCTCTGATTTGCTGCCACTTGAACTTCAAGATCCTATCAAAGTATAAAAAGGGGGGGGGGAGGCGGAAAAAATCTAACTCAGATTTTCATAGAGACATCTATCTATACATATATAAAGGACAGTTGTGTGTATGTATGTCCGGAGGAAACTTCGAAAATAAAACAATTGACGACAAAGTAAATATATATACACATTAAATATCACCAGAGCTTGGTTTTTGAGCAAACAAAATAGAAATTTGATTCCTGTTCGTGAAAATAATTAAAAAATGAAATTTAAATGATAACAGCATGGATTTTTTTTCATTTAGTAGACATTAACATTTCTTTTCAGAGTAACTGCATAGGAAAGACATGGACTGTTCAAGTGTTTTAAACAAGATGGAGACATCTTCACACTGGATGGTAAACCTCTGAAATTAGTAGACCAGTTCACATACCTTGGTAGTAATACCTCATCTACAGAAAGCGATGCCAGTGTTTGCATAGGAAAGACATGGACTGTTCAAGTGTTTTTAAACAAGATATAAACATCTTCACACTGGATGGTAAACCTCTGAAATTAGTAGACCAGTTCACATGCCTTGGTAGTAATACCTCATCTACAGAAAGCGATGCCAGTGTTTGCATAGGAAAGACATGGACTATTCAAGTGTTTTAAACAAGATGGAGACATCTTCATACTGGATGGTAAACCTCTAAAATTAGTAGACCAGTTCACATACCTTGGTAGTAATATCTCATCTACAGAAAGCGATGCCAGTGTTTGCATAGGAAAGACATGGACTGTTCAAGTGTTTTAAACAAGATATAGACATCTTCACACTGGATGGTAAACCTCTGAAATTAGTAGACCAGTTCACATACCTTGGTAGTAATATCTCATCTACAGAAAGCGATGTCAATCTATGCATAGGAAAGACATGGACTGTTCAAGTGTTTTAAACAAGATATAGACATCTTCACACTGGATGGTAAACCTCTGAAATTAGTAGACCAGTTCACATACCTTGGTAGTAATATCTCATCAACAGAAAGCGATGCCAGCGTTTGCATAGGAAAGACATGGACTGTTCAAGTGTTTTAAACAAGATGGAGACATCTTCACACTGGATGGTAAACCTCTGAAATTAGTAGACCAGTTCACATACCTGGTAGTAATACCTCATCAACAGAAAAGCGATGCCAGTGTTGCATACGCAAATCGATTCACCTTTGGCGTACTCATGGTTCTCCCTTTCCATTGCGTTTGCTTTTCGTTCATATATCATCATATTTATCTCCTCTTATTGACCTATCTCTATTTCCTCTTCTATTCTCATTTCTTGTGATGCTTCATATGTCCTCCTAATTGACATTATTTTTCTTTTTCTATTCCTAATATTCCGTATTTCAGTCTTTCTTCATCACTTCTTATTCTCTCTCTTTTGGTAGTTATATTATCCTTCTTACTCAACAGATAACCCCGTCGATATAGTATTCATGCGTTTCTTTTCTCTACTAGACTAGACACTTGGTTACTATCTGCGCGCTTCCATACTGTTTTTGCTTTTCCTTCTTTATCTAAGCACTGATATGTCACTTAATCCCTCTTAACCTTTGCGATAATTCGTGTCTTTTACTTTATTATCTTCGTGCATATATCTTTATCTTTCTTTTAGATCATGCGGTTCACTCTATATTCTCATCTCTTATCGTGTCTAATGTTCCTACTTTCTTCTTCTCTATCCTTTACTTACGCGTCATAGGCCGCCATTCTTTTTCCTCATTTGTGCTTTTATTGCCCTATCTATGCGGTATAATTTCCCGTATCATCTTGTTCCGTTACTTTCTGATTTCCTAGCGTTCTGTCTTTCTTTTTTAACACTCTAAGCATGTTCCCTCGTACTTCATCTTCTTCTATTCCTCTTCACTTATCTCTGGATCTTTCGGTTTCAAATTAAATAATCCCTGCTCTGGTATAATAGCGTGTTCTAATGTACCCTGTTTCTTCAACATACCTTTGGCTATGCCTTATCCGCATCCCTCATATTCTTCTTAATCTACGCCAATTTTATCTGCCATGGCTCACGCTGATTGTTGTCAGTTCATGGAAATGGATACCTGTACTGGTTCATAGGGCGAGATAGCCATAAACAATAGGTAAGCTAGACAACTTTCAACACTGGAAGGTGGTATAGCGGCTACAAATGAATGAGATATTAGATCAGCCACTTGTGCACCCGAGACCTTTGACCTGAAGCCGAACGTCCATCCAAAAGTCCATTCAAACGCAGAAAAGGGCGCCAACGACTTGCCAGTGTTTGCGTGACACCATAAGGCAAGAAGACAAATAGGAGCCTGTCTCCATCGCCAACACTGAAGGTTGTCTGTCCCTAAAACAAGGATGCCGAAATACTATGCCTTCACACTGGAAGATGTAAACCCTCACTGAAAATTAGTATAGAGCGACTCGAGATTCACATACCGTTGCGTAGTAAGTAATATAAATTCTTCTAATCAGACAGAGCGAGAAAGAAGACAAGATTGGCTTCAGTGTTTGCATAGGAAAACGTACAACATGAGAACTTAGTCAAAAGAGTTTGGTTAATCGACAAGATGGGGACATCTTCACACTGGATGGTTAGAGTCCTCTGAAATGAGAATGAGACCAGTTCACATGCCTGCGTAGTAATATCTGCGTATCTAGGCAAGTGATATAGGGCTTTGTTATAAAGATCTATTCGTATAGTCATATGCATAGGATATTTCTAGATCTATATGGTATCTGTTATCAAAAGTAATTTGGTTTTAATAATAACCTTACAAAGAGTTGGAACCTAGGAACAACTCTTCCAACCACTGGATGGTTAAACTATACTCTATGTATAATTTAATAACGTAAGAACCATGATATAACCACATACCTTGGTGTAATTACCTCATCAAAAACTGGATAAGCATATATGATGCCAGCTGTTTTTGTCACATAGGGAGAAGAATTGACTCCCATAGAGACTGTAGTCAAGGTGAGTTTTAAATTAACTATTAGAATGGTCTAGATCATCTTGATTCACACCCTTGAGTGTATATGTGTACTGAACACCTCAGTAAAAGCTATATAGTGTGTCCCAGATTGGCACACATTACCTGTTGTAAATATGAGTAATGTCTCTTCATCATACTGATAAATTATATGCGATAGACTCAGTTTTTAGTCAATCATATATTGAACACTATGTGACTGTGAGTATAACACAGTGGAATAAACAACGTCTATAATGGAAACATCTATCTACAGCTGTGGATGGCGTTGAAAAGCCTCTTGCGACTAATATGTGTATTTTAAGTACCAGTTACTAACAATGCAACTAATGGTTTTAAGCCCTAACTAAAGATCATCATGACTTCACTCCATGCAAATAGCGCATGCCAGTGCGATTGTCTATCAAAGAGAAAAGACCCGATAGACTTTTCAAGTGCTTTAAACAAGATGGGACATTACTGACATCACATCGGATGGTATGAAATCACTCTATAAAACAATTATGATGTAGAGCCTAGTTCACATGCCAATATAGGGAATAGTATATAGATGCGTACAACGTGAACATGCAAGGCTGAGAGGAGTTCAAACAGTGCTATGCATCCTAGAGAATAGGACGTAGAGCATGAGAAGTCGTGACTTCAAGTGTTTTCCTATAAAACGATACGATAGACAAGTTTCTACAATCCAACACCCACTGGATGGTAAACCTCTGAAACAGGATACCCACCAGGTCACTAGTATCGCCTGTGTTATGTATTAATAGTAGCCTTCACAAATCTAACAAAAAGATACGAGGAACAAAGCTTTATTGTTTGCATAGGAAAGACATGGACTGTTCAAGTGTTTTAAACAAGGTAATATAGACACCCCAATCCCCTGTTTGCCGCCTGGATAGAGTAATGAAACACATCTCCCACTAGTACACTTAAGTAATTGAGGACACAGTTACACATGCCTCTCTGGATAGTGATATCCAATATCTACATAACAACATGGTAATAGTCGATGGTCGCTATAATAGCAAATGCATAAGAGGAACTCCATTGGCGCAGAGAGCGCTTAACGAGATGGTTTTGTACTAACACATAATGTATGCGAGACTACTCTCTATGGCCGCACACTCACGAGCGATGTAAACCGTCGTGAAAAAACCCTGAGAACTATGATAGACAAAAGTATTTCTCCACCATTCCGCTGTCTGGTAATGAGTAATAGCTCAATCTACAGAGAGTTAAAAAGTACCAAGTGGTCACAGAATTTCGTCCTAGCCTATATGTGACAAGGCACTAGGATCAATGTCCAAGACGTTTCCTTATGAGAAGCAAGGAATGGAGAAACAACCCTTCACACTGGCATGGTTTAGAGAATATTCTATCACTCCGGCTATATAAAAATTTGCCACTATTTGAACCGTAGACCAGGCATTTCAGTACTACTGGTAGTAAACCTAAATCTCTATACATAATCTAGATATAGTCAGATGTCAAAAATCGTGATTGCATATGGGTAGCCGCTCATAGATGGAATGGCTGCTTTCAAGACAGACTATCGATCGGAGCCGAGAAATCCTTGACCACCTTCCTTACTTGGATATGCAAGAAGTACAAGCTAAATTAATGCTGTGGATTTAGGCTAGTTGTCATTACTTACTGTAAAAGGCAGTCCATCCCACTCCCTCTGGACCTTCAACCGCGAGCGATAAAGCAAAGTATAATGTTCGTCTGTATGTGAGTGCAATTGACAGTTCTCATATGACTAACTGAATACGAAAGGTACTGTGAGCAGCGAATGAGCAATGCGGAGTAGAGGGTAGTTGCCGCCTTTCACTACCACCACATGGCGCCTAAAACCCAAATCTATGCCTCCTGCTTGGACCTTGAACATTCACCTCTTACATCTAAAATATAAGACAAGTGAAGCTCGTATGACTATTATGTGTCTGGATGGCGCTCGCAAATCGTCTGCTGCTTAGTTCCGATTGGAGTCCTAATCAGGATGAACGCGGTACCCGTCTGTATTAACTACACCCGTCATCCCTTGAGCGCTGTATACATGACAATTTGCGTCTTAGTCTATTCTGTGGTGCTAAGTGCGAGATATGTGGACAACCACACCAAACTCCCTTCAGCTGCTACCCGTAATGAACTGAAGCTGAGTACATGGCTCTTGCTCACCTAGCAGGGAAATAGGCGCCAACTATAAACATAATCGCCCTGCGAAACTGAAAGTTTTGTTAATCACCATGTCATGTCTTTAGTTACCGTAGTTCTAGTTCTGATTTGAAACACACACCACACACACAACACACACACACACAGCGACAGCTATACACACACTCACAACAATCAAGACATCTACACGACAGCGCTATACACAACAGACACAATACCAAAGATCAATAAGGAATAAGAAAGAAGACATGAATTAAGAGTCGAATAAAAAAAAATCACAAGAATTTTAAAAAACAAATGTTTGCTTGTTGTAATGATAAAATTGAACATAGAATTAAAAACTAGAAACCTATTTTTAGAAATAAGGCGAAGCGCGTTCTCTGAAAAATAAAACCCCAATGCGTGCCCAATTTCTGAAAAATCCATCTATATAAACAAAATAGAAACAAAAATAGAGAGTACCCATGAGAAGAAAAAAAAGAAGAAAAAAAAATGAAAAAATGAAATATAAAATCTACACGGTCCCATAAGTTTACTAGATTCTACTAAGACTGATGTATTTTAAATTCAGACTTTACGCAAAGCAAACCAGTCCGAAGCGCTGAATAGATGCCATAGAAATTAGAGAAAATTCCCAGACAACATCTAATACACAAAGCAACGAAATCTACAATCGATAATCAACAGAGCCTTACATCTACTACTTTCATCTTACTTTAATCTTACTCCCCCTGATAGAGAGATGATGTGTAAAACCATACTGCCTCAAATCTAACAAATATGAGACTCGTGTAAGCTCGCAGAATCGAGCTGGAGAAGAGTACCAGTAGGCAGTTAGACATTTCTAGCCTTGAACAATGAACGACTAAAGCCTGACCAAAGAAAGTATGGCTCTATATACATCTTTCATTATCTATCCAATAATCGAGAGTTTTAGTTACTATAGCAAAGGGTACGTAACCGGTCCATGGCCGGACTGTAAGTAAAAAAATAGTGCAGTGAGGAGAAAATAGAAGGCAGCGCTACCGTGTGAAGATAAAATGAGGCGCATGACCCAAATTACCATTGGACATACATTTTAAATAAGATCACCGAGAATTTGTATAGTAGAATATTAATGTATAATTATATGTGGAATTTAGGATTTTTTTTCTGTTTGTTCACATACTTACGATAATATTTAGTTTCAAAATATGCAATTCCTATTAAAAGCGTTTATTATAAAAAATTAAATCGAAATTAACACAAGCTACAGACATAAGCTAAGTGTAATATGTCCATCCAACTCTCATTCGTTTATTGTGAAGTAAGCATAGAGTTTATTTTTTTGTGTATTTAACATTTTTATAAAACATAATGACTTAATATATTTTAATTAGTAATGTGCGAACTATCACGTTGAGACAACTGTTGAGCTTTTACATATACGTGTAACAATATAAATAAAAATAGTGCTAGTGATCGAAGATATAGAAATTACTATCAGTGTGATTGGTTTAAATTCTAAAAACCGTATTAAAATAACTGGAACACATAAACATGACTATAGAATTCTATACCCAACCTTTTCACACATACTTTATCGTATCACAGATCTGTTATCTCTTTCTATATTTTTATGTTTTTCTCTAATTTTTTTAAAATGACTTATTTTAGTTGCTATCAATAACGAGAAAAAAAATAATGAGAGAATAACAATGTAATAAAAGAATAAATAAGAATATCGAGTGTACTTAGTAGTTCTAATATTATAGAAAATATGTATTACTATTGAATATAAACAAGTACAGTAGTAATTTATCCTATTTAATCGATATAATTATAATTTACAAGAGATGTTTTTGCGCGTTTTATATTTTTATGTCAATCAATTTACAGCTCTGAGATAACAAATTAACTAATGAAATCAATATCGATAAAATCACTCAAAACACAAAACTTAGAATTATTATATATATTATAGAATAATAATCATCTTATTATTTTTTATTATCATACCATCTAACATAGCAAATTTATGAAGTGACTCTTCCCATATCAGACTACCGGACTCGCCCCGGAGATCTACGTGAGAAATTCCATATAGCTGTAAAATGACTAGTATATAAAGGGCACGAATTTATATCTAATTTGTCCAATAATATTATACCTTCAGCAAGTGTTGAACGTGTAGCGAACAATCGACAATTACAAGTATCACTGTACACACTATTAAAACTAAATGCATCAAAAACAGACGTATTTTTTTTAAATAATTTTTATCTTAAGACAGTCTTAAGACAGCGCGATGCTACGATGTATGTCTGCCAAAATCATTATTGATTTTTGAGAATTCTAAATTGAATTAGGTAATATCATATCGACCTTATATCATCATGTGATAAATCAAAAAGACAAATTTTATCTATTTCTTGTGGAGTGTCTTATGTTTATTTATGGGATTATATCGAGAGGTGTTCATTTGCACGAGACCAGAGATATCAGACAATCCTGAGCGCAATATCTGCCAGTTCCCGTGCCCTGGGTATGTTATCGTCGACATCGTACTATATTATCCAAATAAACAATCTTTATATTATATGTCGCAAAAGTGAGCTATATCATATACCTATATGTCAAAATATCGTCTCGCCTACTACTTCTACCTTATCAAACTTGATATATATTATGCCCTACGTCTTGTATGAGAGTATACTCTTCTGCCGCCTAACAATCTCATAAGTATACATTCTACCAAGCGTGTTTGGTAGATCCTACGTCGGCAGAGAGAAGAAACAACCACAAGCATAGAAAGTCTTGCCAGTGTCCTTGAGGACACACACCCACTTATACTAGCCGAACATATCAACTGCCAAGCCAAGATGATATGCAAATTATCCTCAATGGTATGAAAAAATAAGAAAAAGCAGCCTCTAAAGACCTCTCGTACCAACCCAAATTAATACATCTATTCTTCCACAGTATTTAGGCCGGAACAGAGATAACAACCCGAGCATTTAATATGGCGCATTATATTGAGTCCCGTTCTTATTATTATTATATGATATATATATATATATAATTCATGAGTGATACTCGCTATGGCAGAACTAAGTATGTTATATAAAGTGCTCATGATACCTAAGTAGGACCAACTAATAAGAGATTGAACCTCTAATTAGTCACCAAGCGCCACATCCCTACTACTTTCAGTTTCCCTCATTAGAGATGCTGCGTTCAGGGGACTTTAAGCCCTGAGAGCTTTGGTGCATTGCGAAACTAATAGTAGCGTTCTCGAGTCCTGACTTGACTTCATTAAAGGTCTCTCCTCGCTTATAAGGTGAATCATATCTTGATGAATAATATATATATATATCTGTATGTGAAAAATAATATATATATATTTTTGGATGATTACTTTCCATAGTAGTCATAATTTAAGCTTGAGTCTCGTACCGAATTTATGCTAACTATATTAATTAAATGATAACTTTAGGAACTAGAAATTCAATAACTTATAATTCAATAATGTATGTAAGTCTAACAACAAATCGAGAAAAATCAATCTCTGTATTGAGAGAGATGACTGGTTTTAACAAAACCGTGTTTAATAAATAATTACTTGGTGTTATTGATTTCTAATATCATTGTTTTATTCTCAAAACATATTAAAAGCAATCCTATGTATATTTTTTATTATTGGAAACAAATAGAATTAAGTAAAAAACAAGTGTAATCTTTTTGTGTTCGATTTAATTTCATTAGTCTTTCTAATTCAAATTATAATTAATAATATCAAAATTTAATGGCCGGTTAGCTCAGTCGTTTAGAGCGTTCGCTAGGAATCACAAGGTTTCTTTGTTCGATATCGCCCTCGTCAAACTCAGCGTATGAGTAGGCACGGGGATCTGTTCGGTAAAGTAAGGAGCTGATTGGTTGGTGTGGGCGCTCCAACTTCAAGGAGCGAAAATATCCCCTTGGTCTAGCGCGTAGTCAAAGGTGATAGACTCGCGGTGGCTGTCTGCGCTGATACCGACATTGAAGCCCACCGACAACTTTTTACTTTATACACACACACACACACACACACACAAGCACACACACACACACAACAAGCACACACACATATATATATAGAATATGCCGAAATGTACATAGCAGAGATCGACTTTATTCTTGATTATGTTTAGCAGCCTTAACATTCGAAACAGATATATTCGCCTAATTTCATTAATTAAATCAAACTAATTAAATTTAGGTATTACTTCAATTAGCACATATTTCTCACCAAAAATTGTCGGCTTATCGCCATCTCAAACAAACTGTTGTGTTTCTCTCTTTATATATATATATATATTATATATTATATATATTATATAATAGTAAGAAATAACAAAGCTTAGAAGATTTAGCATATAGTCTATTTCAGGAGCTTTAAGTAATAAGAATTCATCATTCGCATCTGATGAGTCGGGAGAGTTAGAACAATTTGTCTAAGCTCAATGAAATAGACCTATAAAGCTAGATCTCTAAGTTTTTTGTTATTTCTTTACTTATATATTTGCTCTGTGACCTAACATTAAAGCACACATTGAGCTCTCAACCTGCGAACAGGTTTTTTTTAACAAAAAACTCTTGTGTCGTAAGGAAGATTTCTTCTCTTGGACTTTTGGATTAATATAGTATATATATAATATATATATAATATGAATTTGAAACTTTTGCGGAGGGTGCATTTTTTTTTTTTTTTTTTTTTTTTTTTTGCCTAAGGTTTTAAGGAATTTCCAATGGGTTTTCTGATCATCTTCGAAAGTACCAAGGCTAGAAGTTAATGTCGATTCCTCGTTTTTTTTTAGCCTCTTTGAGATATTCCGCGATCCCCAGATGAGCTGTCTATTCCCGTTTTATCTTGAGATGTTGAAGGCTATTTGGATTTAGAATTTTCTTAATTTTTTGGATTCTTGAAAATCGCACTCCAGAAAAAAAGGTCGTTTGTAAATGCAAAACCGGTTTGAAGAATAACAGGATCACACTCTCCCCTTTGAACGGCTCAAAGGGCCTTTTGAACGTTAAAAGGAATTCCCCGCTTGGAAATTTATGGCGGGAGCAAAGAAAGGAATGCAGAGGGGCATTAAATTGAAACATTGGAAACAAGCAAGGGCTGTGGATATACACAGTTAATGATAATTTAATTATTAAAAACCACGTTTATATGTTTAACTTAAGAGCTATTGTAAAATTAGTTCAATATATAGAAAAGCATATAATGCCACATTTAATTCTCTTTACGAGCAGAAACTTGTGAATATACCAAAGTATAATAAGTAATTTAATCAAAGACATTTTTATAATATTTGCTTAAGAGCTATTGTAAAAATAGTTTCAATATATAAAAGTATAATAATCTTGACTAGCAGACCTGTGGATATACCACAGTTGATAATTCAATTATTAAAGTTTTATATGATTACTTAATGGCTATTAGCTAAATAGTTCAATATGTTAAAAGTATGGATACTCTTGCTTGTAGACTAGTGGATATATCACAATATATAATTTAATTATTAAAACGTTTGATATGTTTAAGGGCTTATTGCAATATAGTCAATATGTTAAAAGTTTATATCTTGACTAGCAGTGATTGTGGATATACTCACAGTATAATAATTTAATTATCACATTTGATATGTTTACTTGGGGCTAATTGCAATTATTTCAATATGTAAAATGTATAATATTCCTCATTCAACAGTATGATAATTTAATTATTACAAAACGTTTGGATATGTTTACTTAAGAGCTATTGCTAAAGTAGTTCAATGTTGCAAAAAGTATAATAATTTGATAGCATAATGATTTAAATTATTACAACTGTTTGATAGTTTACTTAAGAGGCTATTGCTAAATAGTTCAATGTGCAAAAAGTTAATAATAATCTTGACTAGCATATGATTTAATTATTACAACGTTTGGATATGTTTTACTTAAGAGCTATTGCTAAATAGTTTCAATGTGCAAAAAGTATACATAATCTTGAAGCATAATGATTTATTATTACACGTTTGAATATGTTTACTTAAGAGCTATTGCTAAATAGTTCAATGTGCAAAAAAGTATAATAATCTTGACTAGCATAATGATTTAATTATTACAACCTTTTGATATGTTTACTTAAGAGCTATTGCTAAATACTTCATAAGTAAAAAGTATAATAATCTTGCATTTAACTCTCTCTACTAGCAGGACCTGTGGATATAGCATAGTATAATATCTAATTAATAATAATTATTGATCCTCCGACAAAATTATCGGGGAATCAGTTATTATTTTCCTTTCCAGTTGTTGTGTTGTTGTTGTTGTTGTTGTTGTTGTTTGAGTGAAGGCAAACAAAAATTTGAATGAAAACCTGGTTGCCTAGCAGCTTTTCTGCCCTGTCGGCTACGGCTTAGAAAGACACCGATTGCACCTCTGCAGAGAGTTAAGATGCCCCAACCAATGGGGCGAGCCTGTTTGGCCGTGGGTGACGACGCGTGGTGCTTAAGATGGAACCCTGGTGGATGAGCAATCCATGGCATGCAACGCTCCACGTTGGACGCTAAACGGCGGCTGCAGAAACCCTCCGATCAATCAGATGGTCACGTCAAGCCCTAGCAATTTACAACGATTTGTTGCAGTACCTTCTCATTACTTACTTCTTTCTTACTCTATCTTCTGGCCGTCTTTGGATCTTATAAACATCTTGTCTTGTCTGGAATCTTCTAAGGTCTGGCTTCTTTGGGGACTTTGGGTCTGGTCTTCTATTGGGGATTTCTCTTTATCAGAAGCCCTGTGTCATTGTTAGTTTTTAGAGGTAATAACACAAGACTCCGATTTGCTTTGATCTTACTTTATTTTTAAATCCCAGCCAGACATCTGCGCAGATTAAGACGGGAGCGCGGTGTAACGCGACTTACCCTTCTATCGAGCTCGGTCGCTAGTCTCTAACTGACTGAAACTTACTTACTATCTAAAAACCGGAAGAGAGGGTCCTCTCTACGGTTTTCACGGTATCCACCGGAAGGAAGGATCAGGACAGGTCAAGCCTTGTCATTCTAATCCTTCAAGGCCATGGGCTGCAGCTTATAACGGCCATTTTGATTTCTAACACTATTGCACATAAATATTAGGTATCTACTAATTATGTAACAGATTGACCCGACCCCATTGCCCTTATAGCAAATTTCCCACAACTTTTTATCATATATGTGCTTGAAGACGATGGCTAACGGTCTTATTATCCGGGTATGATGTTAAACTGCAACCAAATGGTGAAAGTTCCAATTCTGGAGCTCTGAGGAATGGGGAGTACATTTTCATCACAATTATTCCCAGAGATCTACTCTGACCCGGACTGGTAGTACCTGTTAAAAAGGGTTAATATGTGTTACATAATTATTATATTCCTAATATGTATGTACAGTAGTGTAGAAATCAAAATGGCTGTTATAAAGTTGCAGCCGGTGGCCTTGAAGGATGAGTGACAAGGCTTGACCTCAGTCCCTGATCCTTCCGGGGGATACCGTGAGAATCGGTGGAGAAGACCCTCTTCTGGTTTAGATTAGAAAGAGATTTGTTTAGTGAGATCGGCCAAAGACACGACGGTGGTAAGTCGTGATATGCACGCTCCGACTCAATCTGCGCAGGTGGTCTGGTGGGGATTTTCAGAATAAAATATGATCTAAGTTAAATCGAAGTTTTGTGTTTATTAACTAAAAACTACCAATGACACAGGCTTCTGATGAAGAGAAATCCCAATGGAAGACCAGACACGAAAGTCCCCAAGATGAAGTCCAGACGCTAGAAGAACAGAAGAAAAATAAAAGTAAGAAAGTAAGGAAAAAGAGGTATGCAACATGCCGTAAAAGAAACCAACCAACCAATCAGTGTTTAGTTCCTTTCTAAGAATTACCCTCCTCTCTTCTCTCTCTCCCTCTCTCTCTCTCTCTTCTCTATCTCTCTCTCTCTCTCTCTCTCTCTCTCTCTCTGATGTATAGGATTACCTACCTCCCCGTAAGAATGGTTGAGTCTATCTTATGAATTAGATGAGAAGACGGGGAATTAGATTGTATATGAATTCCTGATCGAATAAATATACTATTACAAGTATTGACCTCTTATTCGCTATCATTAGATATCTTTCTCTTTGTGTGTGAGTAATTGGCCGCCTTTACTCACGACACAAAACTCTATTTATCTATCAATATATATATATATACATATATATATGTGTATATATATGTATATATATATTATCCCTACCTATCCTGATTCTTTCCGTCTATCTCCCCTCTCTCCCTCACTCTTCTCTCCCTTTCTATCTATAGATCTCTGTCCCCCCTCTCTCCTTTCTCCCTTTCTCTTTCTCTCTCTCGCCGCCTCCTCACCCTCCCTCTCTCTCTCTCTCTCTCTCTCCTTATATATATATATATATTATATATATATATATATATATATATATACTAGCAAATATTTGCACCCTCCGGGTGCAAGTATTTTTAAGTTTTAATGTAATGAAATATCGTATTAAATTAGAAAGTCTAATAAGAAAGCAGATAAAAAGATTTGAAACAGAGTGGGGGTATAATAGAAAATAGAAATGAAACTTATCTTCCATCACTGCCGTCTTTCATTGCTGAATTTTACTATTTAGTTAAATTAAGAAATAAAGAATAAAATTACACTTATTTTTTCTTGTTAATGGATTTCATTTAAGATTCATTGGAGAGATTTTTGCTTATATTCATTAAAAAAGCCAACAGTTAGAAATCAATAATACTAAGCACATATTTAATAAAATCACATTTTTTATATCAATATGCAAATTAGCCTTCCCGTTCACACTGTAAACCGCTATTTTTTGTTATATAAATACAATTGCATGTTATTTGTATGTAGATATGGACAACACTAATAAAAGGTGAAGCAATTTTATTAATAATTGAGGTTTAAATATAGATAAAATCATGGAGAATGTGATGTAAATACTATGTTAATTGTGATTCGATTAGTAATATAGTTTCGGTTACAGACAGAAAAACACACAATCTCCATTATAATAAGATAGTGTAAAATGGTCACTGTTTCCAACTTTTACTGGAATGGCGTACCAAAGCGGTATTATTGGTAGAGTGCTCAATATAAAAACAGAGGCTATTACATAATAATATAAGATAAATATAAAGGTTTTACATATCTATTTATTAGGTGACAAAGGAACCTAATAAATAGATATGTTCACCTAATAAATAGATATGTAAAACCTTTATATATTTATCTTATTATATTATATATATATATATATATATATATATATATATATATATATATATGGAGAAGTGTCTTCAATAGAAATTCAACGGACAAATGCTGAATTAGGATTAGTATAGTTGGTGGTTCTGATGCTCCTCTGCTGTGCATTGTAATTCAAGAAGTTTTTTCCTGATGGAGTTGTAGCCAAAGACTCCCGTCACCTGCCGGGAGATCATATATATATATATTATATATATATATATATATATATATATTTATTTATTTATATTATATATATATATATATATATATATATATATAATATATAGAGAGAGAGAGAGAGAGAGAGAGAGAGAGAGAGAGAGAATGAAAAAATGAGAAAAGTATTGGCATGAAAAGGTGCTCAATGCTAATAAAGCAGAGCAGATTTATAATCAATGGTAATATTATGGATTTACACTCATAACTTTGAAGTTTCATGGTAATCCAATCATCAAGGCTGGTTTTTAAGATCTCAACCATTGAGTCATCTGATGATTGCATTACAATGAAACTTCAAAGTTATGAGTGTAAATCCATAATATTACCATTGATTATATATATATATATATATATATATATAATTATATATATTTATATATATATATATATATATTTATCAATCTATATATTATTTAATTTATTGTTTTATTATTTGATGGTTTTATTATTTGATTTTGTTTTTCTTATTCAAATTTATTAAAATTGATTATATTTTGAATTCCACTTAGACTAAGTTGAAGTTAATACTACCTCTCCTTAATCATTTTAAACCTTGTTAATATGGTCTAGACAATTTTTTTCTATTTTTGTTCTATTTTAGATATTAAATCAAACATATATATTTTGAATATATAATCGGTTAAGATTGGAATTTAAAAAGATACATTGTGGACTCATTAGCTTAAATTTTATAACTCATATTTGCTGTTTGACACATATTTCAGGGATTCTGGTAAAAAAAAATGTCAGGTTTTCAATTTATTTTTATCTGTGCTGCCTGTCTGATGAGACTGAAAAATTTAAGGAGTTTTGGAAATTGATTTAAATTTTCTAAAAGCCTTTTTGGTCGAAAATAATTTATTACAGAATTATGGTTTATTGAGTTTTTTCTTCCGTTCAAAGGTAAATATTGCTCTGTATTTAATCTAAATTAAGATTATTATACATTGAGCTCTCTTTAGGGATTTATTAGAATCCCTGTATTTGCACTACTAAAACATGTAATAATTATACAGTGAGATTTTTGTAGAATCATCCCTTACTACCAGTTTTGGATACCTTACCACACACACACACACACACACGCATATATATATATATATATATATATATATATATATATATATATCTTACTCCTCCTCTCTCCCTTTCCTCTCTCTCCCTCTCTCTCTCTCTCTTTCTTCCCCCTCTGTCTCTCTGTCTCTTTTCTCCTCTCCCTCTCCTCTCTCTCCCTTTCTTTCTTTCTGCCCTCTTTCTAATTCCCTGTTCCTTCCTTCCTCCCTCCCTTCTTTCCCCCTCTCTCTGTCTCTCTCCCTTTCCCTGTCTCTCTCTACCCCCCTCTCCGTCTCTGTCTCTCTCTGTCTCTCTCTTTCCCTCTCTGTCTGACTCTCCCCCCTCTCTCTCTCTCTCTTCTTTCTTCCTTTCTCCCTTTCTCCCCCTCTCTCTAATTCCCTGTTCCTCTCCCTCCTTTCCCCTCTTCTCTCTGTCTCTCCCCCTTTCTCTGTCTGTCTGTCTCTCTCTCTCTCTCTCTTCCTCTTCTGCTCTCTCTCCCTCTCTCTCTCTCTCTCTCTCTCTCTCTCTCTCTCTTCGTCTGTCTCTCTGTCCTCTTTCTCTCTTTGCTCTCTCTCTCTTCTCTCTCCTCTCTCTCCCTCTCTCTCCTTCTCTCTCTCTCTTCTCTCTCTCTCTCTCTCTCTCTCTCTCTTCTTTCTCTCCTCCCCCTCTCTCTAAATGCTTTGCTGTTTTTTATATTTGTCACATATGAAATACCCTTGGGATTGCTGACCGAGATCGTTTTCTGAAGAAAATGGTTGAATTGTCTGCTTTTTTTTTTTTCTTGTTATTTTTTTTAAAAATGGAAAATGCGTAAAATGATCATTAGTTTAATTTATGCAAAATGATATTTAAATATTTTGTTCCATTTTCCGATTAAATTTTTTAAAGATATTTTTGATTTAAGACTTTCAATCGGCGTTCTTCAGTTAAAGAAGAAAGAAAGAAAAAGAAAATTGATAAAGAAAGAAAGAAAAAGATGAAAATTGAGAAGGTAGAAAGAAAAAGAAAAAGAAAGAAGAAAGAAAGAAAGAAAGAAAGAAAGAAAATTCATAAAGAAAGAAAGAAAAGATAAAAAAATGAAAAAAGATAGAAAGAAAGAAGGAATCAATGAAGCACATTGAAAAAGAAAGAAGATAGATAGATAAGAAAGAGAAAAAAAAATTGAGAAGGGAAGAAACACGGAAAGAAAAAAGAATGAAAGTGGAAAAGGAGGAAAGGAAAGAAGATGGAAATTGTGAAAAAAGAAAGAAAGAAGGAGAGAAAGTGAAAAAGAAAGGAAAGAATAAATGGAAATTGTGAAAAAAGAAAGGAAAAGAAAGAAAGAAAGAAAGAAGGAAAGAAGAAAAAGAAAGAATGGTGGACATTGTGAAAGAAAGAAAAAAGAAAGAAAGAGAAGAAAGAAAGAAAAGGGAAAGAAAAAAGAAAGGAAAAGTAAAGAAAGTGAAATTGGATGAAAGAAGAAAGAAAGAAAGAAGAGAAGAAAGAAAGAAAGAAAGAAGAAAAAGAAAGAAAGAGAGAAAGAAGAAGAGAGAAAATGCAAAAGAAAGAAAGAAAAGGGAAAAGAAAAGGAAAAAGAAAGTAAGGGGAAATTATAAAGGAAAGAAAAAGAAAGAAAGAATTAAATGAAAGAAGAAGGTGAAGTCAAACGGAAGTGGTTGGATGAGGATGGGGAGGGGCGTTAATCAAAGGATTTTGACTAAATACGTGCGTCTTTGCTCACAACCTTCGAGTAATTCGAAATAATTACGCCCGGGCTAATGGTTGACCATGGCAATGACCACAACCCCCAACCACCCCCTACCAGACAGACATCATGATGATGATAATGATGATGATGATGATGATGATGATAGCATCCCGCTACTAGTACCCCACTTCCCAATCCCACTCCCGGTATACACCCAGCCGTTGCTGCACTTATGGTTCCAGCAAGGCTACTGGCGTTGATAGGGATAACAGTCAGACTGGGTGATTGGGAGGGGAGAAGCGGGAAGGTCTGGAGGGAAATCAGGACGCCATTATAATTTTTCGGCAACTCAGTGCGAATTCATATCTATTTTCTTACTCAAATATTACTTCGTGCTATTTGGACCCCTCCCTCATATATATATTATATATATATATATATATATATATATATATATATATATATATATATATATTGAATTTTTGATATTGAATTTTTGATAGAGGAATTATATATATAATTGATAATTTTGAATCATATTACCACGACCAGACAACTCGGGAAAAACACTTTGCAACATCCGGAGCACTGGACAGCTGTTTCGACCTCATTTGGTCTCATCAGCAGTGCATACCACAATCTCCGCCACTAGAGATTGAACCAGCGGACCACAGTAATCCTGCGATGGGATAACATGGCAATATAGGTTAGGTGGCTGCGCAGTTAGAATTAATGTTACCATTGACTAGATGATTTGGCATTCTCCGTTTGTGGCATGGGCTGGTGGCCCAGTGTGTTGAGTCCCCGCTCTTCCCACTGTGGTCCGCTAGTTCAATCTCTAGTGGCGGAGATTGTGGTATGCACTGCTGATGAGACCAAAGGAGGTCGAAACAGCTGTCCAGTGCTCCGGATGTCGCAAATGGTGTTTGCCGAGTTGTCTGGTCGTGGTAATATGATTCAAAATTATCAATATATATATATATATATATATATATATATATATTATATATATATGAAGATAGGAGGTTTGGAGTAAATCCGACAGAATGAGGTAAGGATAAGGAAAAATGGACAAAACAAATAGATGTGGAGAGATATATTTCGTTCCGCATTGAATCAAAATTTCCTTCTAACCAACCATTTTAACCCCAACTTCTTCCTACCACACCCCACCCCACCTCCAAACAAACAACCAGCCACCCTCATCTTATCACCCCGAACGAATCCCAATCTTTTAACATTTCCCCCTCTAGTTTCCATGATAGATGTCCTCTGACCAACCAAATTCTCTCAAACCATTCCCTTCCATCCTGAATTACTCACCAAACTCTCCCCCACCCACTCATTTTTTCTTCTATAAATATAAATGTATGTACAATGCTTTATTAAACTGTCTGAAGAAGTACCGCTTAACGCGGAACGAAATATATCTCCACATCTATTTGTTTTGATATATATATATATATATATATATATATATATATATATATATATATTAGTATCCAATTGCCACTTCATATTTCCTCTAAAATATTATTATTATTATTGTATATATGTGTATGTGTGTGTGTGTGTGAGCATTTTCGTATGATTGCGCGTAAGTGTATATATATTAATAGCAAGTGTATATGTGTGCGTGTGTGCGTGTGTGGTGTGTGTGTATGTGTGTGTGTGTGTGCACATCATGTGGCTGAGATATTTAGATCATAAAAATGTACATATCCCTGACTAAAATATAGATATGTATGTTGATAGATCTAATATTTTACAATGGGGAAACTCGATGAAGTACTAAGAAAACTATTAAAAAATAGAAAGGCTGTGGGCCTCGACGAAATACTCGCAGAGGTCTGGAAAATAAGGAAATTTGATGACATACTCCTTAAACTATGCAATGTAGTATAAAGAACAAACCCGATAGAAAAATGGACGAAGGACTGCATTCTCCCATTCCCAAAAAGGAGACCTCGGAATCGCAAAGAACTACAGAGGCATAACCCTTATTGCTATAGCTGCTAAGATATATAACGCGCTTCTCTTAACCTGAAAATAAAAAAAAAATCCTTAGAAAAAAACAGATTCCGCAGAAATCCTGACTATTCGCCGAATCATAGAAGGGGTTCGAGCAAAGAATCTCGAGGCAACCCTACTATTTGTAGACTTTTCCAAAGCATTTGATTCCATACACAGAGGGAAAATGAAACAAATATTACTAGCGTACGGCTCCCCAAAGAAACAGTTACCGCTATAATGATGCTCTATCAAAACACCAAAGCCATGGTACGTTCACCTGATGGTGACACAGATTTCTTTGACGTTGTCACTGGAGTCCTACAAGGTGATACGCTAGCGCCATATATATTTATAATATGCCTAGATCACGGACTTCGAACATCATTAGATCCCATAAAATAAAAAGGCCTCACACTAAAAAAGGCAAGAAGCAGGCGATATCCCGTACAGATTATTACGGATGCGGACTACACAGATGATCTGGTACTTCTCGCAAATACACCTGTGTAGGCTGAATCTTTGCTACGCGAACATCGGAACATCGACCTATATGTGAACTCTGATAAAACCGAATTCATGTGTTTTAGAAATGAAAAAGACATCTCCACACTCAATGGGAAACTCCTGAAATCTGTGAAACAATCCACGTACCTAGGTAGCATATTCTCATCAACAGAAAGCGACGTCAATGCAGGCATAGGAAAGGCATGGGCTGCTTTAAAGAAATTGTCAGTGGTATGGAAATCCGATCTTGCCGAAAAATTAAAGCGAAAATTCTTCAAGCCGTAGTTGTATCAGTGTTACTGTACGGCTGCACTACCTGGACTCTTACGATGCGCCTGGAGAATAAGCTAGTTGGGACTTGCACGAAAATGTTGCATGCAATATTGAACAAGACGTGGAACAACATCCCACGAGAAAAGAGCTGTATGGCCACCTGCCCATGTCACACAAACAATCCGTGTGAGGCGAACAAGACACGCTGGGAGAAGCTGGAGAAGCAAAGATGGCGTTCTTCTGTGGAAGCCAACATATGGGCGCATCAGAGTGGGTCGCCCAGCAAAGACGTACATAGATCAGCTCTGCGCGGACACTGGATGCTGTGCAGAGGACCTCCCGGGGTCAATGAATGATAGGGAAGGGTGGCGAGAGATTGTCATGGATATCGCGCGCTGCCAGTGCAACAGGATGAATGGTGATAGATAGATAGATAGATAGATAAGAAAAGACTGAGATAGATAGATGTCAACAGACAAATGCTCATGCGGCGGAGTTGGTAAAGATAGATAGATATGAATAGACTGATATATAATATATATATATATATATATATATATATTATATAGAGAGAGAGAGAGAGAGAGAGAGAGAGAGAGGAGAGGGGGGAGAGAGGGGAGATAGATAGATAGATAAGATAGATATGGACAAAGTGAGATAAGATAGATATCAACATAGATAGATAAGAACAGACTGGGATAGATAGATATCAACAGATAGATAGATAGATAGATAGATAGATAGATAGATGTATTTATACGTTTATTTCTTTTACCAAAATGAAGGTGTCGTTGAATTTGAAGTAAAAAATATGTTGGCTTTTTCTGTCATTCTTTTATCTCTTTTATCTACAAGAGATAGATGTTCTTCACCTTCAAGGTCGTAGACATTAACACACGTACAAAACACACACAACACACACACACAGGCACGTAGGCACACAGACATAGGCACACAAAATATCATACGTAACACACACTACGTAAGCACACACACACACACACACATTCGCACACACGCATACACAGACACACACCTGCAAAATTCTGCCTTTGATGTTGATTCGCGCTTTTTATGACTCGTTCTTTATCAGTCAACAGTAATTTCAAAGCCCTAGGATATATATATATATATATAATATATTTATAATATATATGTGTGTGTGTGTGTGTGTGTGTGTGTGTGTGTGTTGTGTGTGTGTGTGTGTGTGTGTGTGTGTGTGTGTTTAGCTCTGTGGGTAGAGCACCCGCGTAGGAATCAATAGGTTCCGGGTTCGATACCTGTCCCCGCAACTCGCGCGCAAGAGTAGCAGCAGACTGCGTAATCAGATCTATGCGTTAGGTGAGGACCTGACGGCAGATGTGGCGCTCCACTCCAGTAAAAACAATATCCCTGGATATAGCGCTAGGGAAAAGGGGATAGATTTCCTCGATGTCTGACTGAAACTGACAATAGGCCACCCGCCAACTTTATATATATATATATATATATATATATATATATATATATATATATATATATATATATATATATATTAGCGGGTGGCCTATTGTATATATATTATACTAGCAAAAGTACCCGGTCCATGAACAGACTAAAAAAAGGATGCCAAAGAGTGAGTGAGGAGAAAACAGGAGTAAGGGAGAAAATAAAAGGAAAATGATTTCATACATTATATATGAATAAAACCGTTCTTATTGTTAACGGCGAGTTATCTCATTTCCTCTAATTTCTCAAGGAATACTACAGGATCAACAGACAATGTGTAAATTAATACTAAAATCTTTGAACTTCAAGGAATACTACAGGAATCACAGACAATGAGTAAATTGATACTAAAATCTTTGAACTTCAAGGAATACTACAGGATCAACAGACAACGAGTAAATTGATACTAAATCTTTCGACTTCAAGGAATACTACAGGTAAACAGACAATGAGTAAATTGATACTAAAATCTTTGAACTTCAAGGAATACTACAGATAAACAGACAACGAGTATACTGATACTACATCTTTCTACTTTAAGGAATACTACAGGATCAACAGACAATGAGTAAATTGATACTAAAATCTTTGATCTTCAAGGAATACTACAGATAAACGACAACGAGTAAATTGATACTAAAATCTTTGAACTTCAAGAATACTCAGATAAACAGACAAGAGTATACTGATACTAATCTTTCTACTTCAAGGAATACTACAGGATCAACAGACAATGAGTAAATTGATCTAAAATCTTTGATCTTCAAGGAATACTAACAGATAAACAGACACGAGTAAATTGATACTAAAATCTTTGAACTTCAAGGAAATACTACAGATAAACAGACAACGAGTAATACTGATACTACATCTTCTTACTTCAAGGAATACTACAGGATCAACAGACAATGAGTAAATTGATACTAAAATCTTTGATCTTCAAGGAATACTACAGATAAACAGACAACGAGTAAATTGATACTAAAATCTTTGAACTTCAAGGAATACTACAGATAAACAGACAACGAGTATACTGATACTACATCTTTCTACTTTAAGGAATACTACAGGATCAACAGACAATGAGTAAATTGATACTAAAATCTTTGAACTTCAAGGAATACTACAGGATCAACAGACAATGAGTAAATTGATACTAAAATCTTTGAACTTCAAGGAATACTACAGGATCAACAGACAATGAGTAAATTGATACTAAAATCTTTGATCTTCAAGGAATACTACAGATAAACAGACAACGAGTAAATTGATACTAAATCTTTGAACTTCAAGGAATACTACAGATAAAGACAACGAGTAAATTGATACTAAAATCTTTGAATCTTCAAGGAATACTACAGATAAACAGACAACGAGTAAATTGATACTAAAATCTTTAAACTTCAAGGAATACTAGCAGATAACAGACATGAGTAAATTGATACTAAAATCTTTGAACTTCAAGGAATACTACAGGATCAACAGACAATGAGTAAATTGATACTAAAAATCTTTGAACTTCAAGGAATACTACAGATAAACAGACAATGAGTAAATTGATACTAAAATCTTTGAACTTCAAGGAATACTACAGGATCAACAGACAATGAGTAAATTGATACTAAAATCTTTGAACTTCAAGGAATACTACAGGATCAACAGACAATGAGTAAATTGATACTAAAATCTTTGAACTTCAAGGAATACTACAGATAAACAGACATTGAGTAAATTGATACTAAAATCTTTGAACTTCAAGGAATACTACAGGATCAACAGACAATGAGTAAATTGATACTAAAATCTTTGAACTTCAAGGAATACTACAGGATCAACAGACAATGAGTAAATTGATACTAAATCTTTGAACTTCAAGGAATACTACAGGATCAACAGACAATGAGTAAATTGATACTAAAATCTTTGAACTTCAAGGAATACTACAGGATCAACAGACAATGAGTAAATTGATACTAAAATCTTTGAACTTCAAGGAATACTACAGATAAACAGACAATGAGTAAATTGATACTAAAAATCTTTGAACTTCAAGGAATACTACAGGATCAAGACAATGAGTAAATTGATACTAAAATCTTGACTTCAAGGAATACTACAGATAAACAGACAACGAGTATACTGATACTACATTCTTTCTACTTTAAGGAATACTACGGATCAACAGACAATGAGTAAATTGATACTAAAATCTTTAAACTTCAAGGAATACTACAGATAAACAGACAATGAGTAAATTGATACTAAAATCTTTGAACTTCAAGGAATACTACAGGATCAACAGACAATGAGTAAATTGATACTAAAATCTTTGAACTTCAAGGAATACTACAGATAAACAGACAATGAAGTAAATTGATACTAATCTTTGAACTTCAAGGAATACTACAGGATCAACAGACAATGAGTAAATTGATACTAAAATCTTTGAACTTCAAGGAATACTACGCGATCAACAGACAATGAGTAAATTGATACTAAAATCTTTGAACTTCAAGGAATACTACAGATCAACAGACAATGAGTAAATTGATACTAAAATCTTTGAACTTCAAGGAATACTACAGGATCAAGGACAATGAGTAATTGATACTAAATCTTTGAACTTCAAGGAATATAAGATAAACAGACAATGAGTAAATTGATACTAAAATCTTTGAACTTCAAGGAATACTACAGATAAACAGACAACGAGTAATTGATACTAAATCTTTGAACTTCAAGGAATACTACAGATAAACAGACAATGAGTAATTTGATACTAAAATCTTTGAACTTCAGGATACTTACAGGATCAAACAGACAATGAGTAAATTGATACTACATGCTTTTCTACTTCGAGGAATACAATCAAACTTAATGCCACAAGGAATATCCACTGAAATTGCACTCAACACACAGCGGAACTAAACTAAAATGGTGGCAAGGATTGTAAAAAAACCAAACCAACGAAACCAAGCGATAATAAGTTCCCTTTGCTTGAAATGTGTTTAATTATACTCCTTCACGAACGGACAATTGGATGATTATAAAATGGTATGTAGACTAATTAGCCCCTGTTTTTATGATATAGGTCATTTGTACGAGGTTTCTACGAATGTGGCAGATCGTTACTTCGGTACAAGATAAATGAAAATGCAGCTTGAATGTTTTGCACTTGGGCGAGAAAGTAAAAGAAGAAAGGTGAGTGTTCCATTGTTTGAAAGCAGCATACTAGATACTTATCATCAGGACAAAGCACCCGTGAAAAAATAGTACAACGAAATTGAATTCGGTTATACATGTATATATATATAGGTGTAATCATTGCACTGAAATTACGAAGTGTATAAGCGTATGAGCGATTATATATATATATATATATATATATATATATATATATATATATATATACCTTGGGTAGAAATAGATCTATAACCGCAAAATGGCCAATTTTTTAAGCCCTTTTCTTTACCAATCATATATATATATATATACAGTAAATGAAGGAAAAAAAAACTCTAACTTGCTTCATTACTGGGGTAATGAAGCAAGTTTAGAGTTTTTTCCTTCATTTACTGAATATATTGCTCTGTCCTTCCATTCACAGTATTAGGCACATTGACTCTCCTTATGGTCTACCTGCATCAGCTTGGTTAAACCACACGTGGAAGGATCCTAACTAACAGAAAAAATTATATATATATATATATATATTATATATATATATATATATAAAGATAATCTAATGAATCAGACGAACCTACTATTAGTTTCGCATAAAGCTCTTCAGGGCTAAAGTCCCTGAAGAAGCTTTATGCGAAACTAATGGTAGGTGTTCGTCTGACTCATTAGATTATCTTTATTACTTGGCTCTACTTAGGTATCGGCACTTTTAACATATTAGCTCTCCTAGCGGTTATATTGAAATTATATATCTTATATACATATATATGCATATAAATTGTTTTTTCTTTTGGCCAAATACTGTACCAATAGATTATTATTTTTTGTTGGTAGCGAATATCTTGGTCTTTTCTTTTTTTCAAAAATTTTTTTTCCTGTTGATGTTCGGTAGTATATTTTTACAATCAAACTTTCTGCTGGGTTTTTTCTCTCCGCTAGGATCTACCAACACGCTTGGTATATATATATATATATATATATATATATATATATATAATATATATATATATATTATTAAAGAAGTTTGGTATGTAGCGTGTCGACGCATAACTCCAACGCGGGATGGCACTCAGATTCGAATTTTGCATACACATTGATATCCCTATAACAAAGAAACACACCAAAGTTGTTTATTGATTTTTACTGATTAAGTGATATGATTTAATTAATTAAACAAAAACCAAATGATTTTGCGATAATCGTAGCATGGCTGCTGCTGCTAATATTTTAAAAATCGCTTACTGCTGCCTGTATCAGCAGTGATTTGTAATGGCCGCACGGCACCACCTGCTGATAATTTGAAATAGATAAATTCGTGCCCTAATCGTTTCAGCTTGGAATTTCTCACGTATTCCCGGTCCAATCTTTGAAATATTTATTTGGTTAGAATAAAAATAAAATAATCTTTCTAAATATCTAATTTGTATGTGGTTTTATTCGATTGAATTATTTTTTTACAGCGAAATGAATAACAATAATAAACGAAAACTTTGATTTAACGATTAATAATAACTCAACTTTGTTTTTATTATTAATACTTTCATTTTAGAATAAAATGTATCTATTTTTAATCAGTATTTAATTTTTTCGTATGTACAAAAAGTATTTAAAAAAGAGAAAAATAAAATAAAAAGAATAAATTGTGATACGAGTAATTGTAAGTATTTAATTCTAAGCATTTTATTGTTACATTTTAATACGGTAAAAAAAAAGAAATTAAAACGAATAACATTTCATTTCTACCATATGAAATCAACAGGCAAGGAAGTTCGCTTTAAAAATAGACTTGTTTCAAAATTGTAAACAACAAAAAAAACTATTTCTTAATAAACGAATATTAAAATACACTAATTCTTAGCTTTGTTTATGGTTAAATTTTAATAAAGTTTAGGAATGCATTTTTAAATAATAATATCTTAAATGTAAACAAAAAGAAAAAAAATCCTAAAATAAACAAATAATTCTAGCTATACACAATTCTCGGTGATCTTTTTAAAATTTGTCAAATCATTTTTCTCTTATTTTTCCCCTGACTTCTATTTTCTCCTCACTCACTATTATTTTTTTTTTTTCAGTCCGGCCATGGACGCGGGTACCTTTGCTAGTAATATATATAATAAGACCGACCAATGCTCTCTGTTTATTTTTACACTAAAATGTACGCCTGGTACTTCCACCGATCTCTGGCGAGCCCACAGTCTATTTTTTATGCATTGTTTCCTCTCCATATATAGTAGTAGTAGTAGTAGTAGTTGTTGTTGTTGTTGTTGTTGTTGTTGGGAATTTTTAATTTTTGGCTCATTCGTTCGGATCTGGCTATGTAGGTATATTTTAATACACGCGTTTCATGAAGTATTTTAATTTTTTTCTTTCATCTTTTTCTTCTTTTCTTTTCTTCTCTTTTTTTTTTTTTTTGTTTTTCAAATTTACATTTTTTTCACCGGCTTCCTTATTTCTAAAAATAGGTTTCTAGTTTTTAATTCTATTTCAATTTATCATTAAACAAGCAAACACTTTTTTTTTAAATTCTTGTGATTTTTTTTTATTCGACTCTTATCTATTTCTCTCTTTTTTTTTGTTTTTATTGTGTGTGTGTGTGTGTGTGTGTGTGTGTGTGTGTGGTGGGTGTGTGTGTTTCAATCAATGACCTACAAAACGACATTGGATACAAATTCAGTCACATGTTTATATTCCTATTTCACTCTAGCCAGACATTTCATTATCATGGCCGCTGGAAGAATTTACACGATCCCCACGATAAATGAATGTCTGGCTAAGTGAAATGGAATATAAACATGTGACTGAATTTGTATCAATGTCGTTTTGTAGGTCATTGATTGAAACACACACACCACACACCACACACACACACACCACACACACACAGCACAATAACAAAAAAGAGAGAATGAATTAAGAAGGTCGATAAAAAAAATCACAAGAAATTTAAAAAAAGTGTTTGCTTGTTTAATGATAAATTGAAAATAGATTAAAAACTAGAACCTATTTTTGAAATCAGGAAGCCGGGTGAAAAATGTAATTTGAAAAACAAAAAAAAAAAAAAAGGAGAAAGAAAAGAGAAAAGATGAAGAAAAATTAAAAATACTTCATGAAACGATGTAATTAAATATACCTACATAGCCGATCGAAGAATGAGCAAAAATTAACATTCCCAACAACAACAACAACAACAACAACACTACTACTACTACTACTACTAACTATATGGAGAAGGAACAATGCATAAAAAATAGACTGGGTGCTCGCAGAGATCGTGGGAAGTACCTGCGTACATTTTTAGTCGTAAAAAATAAACAGAGAGCATTGTTGTCGGTCTTAATATATATTACTAGCAAAGGTAACCCGTCCAATGGCCGGACTGAAAAAAAAAATAATAGTGAGTGAGGAGAAAATAGAAAGTCAGGGAGAAAATAAGAGAAAAATGATTTGACAATTTTAAAAGATCACCGAGAATTTGTATAGTAAGAATATTTGTTTATTTTAGGAATTTTTTTCTTTTTGTTTACATTTAAGATATTATTTTTAAAAATGCATTCCTAAACTTTATTAAAAATTTAGCCATAACAAAGCTAAGAATAGTGTATTTTAATATTCGTTTATTTTAAGAATAGTTTTTTTTTGTTGTTTACATTTTGAAACAAGTCTATTTTTAAAGCGAACTTCCTTGGCCTGTTTGATTTTAAAAAAAAATAACATATGGTAGAAATGAAATGTATTCGTTTAATTTCTTTTTTTTTAGCCGTATTAAAATGTACATAAAATGCTTAGAATTAAATACTTACAATTACTCGTATCACAATTTATTCTTTATTTTATTTTTTTTCTCTTTTTTTAAATACTTTTTGTAGCATAGCGAAAAAATTAAATAACTGATTAAATAGTCATTTATTCTAAATGAAAAGTATTAATAATAAAAACAAAGTTGAGTATTATTAATGCGTTAAATCAAATGTTTTCGTTTATTATTGTTATTCATTTCAGCTGTAAAAATAATTCATCGATAAAACACTACAATTAGATATTTAGAAGATTATTTTATTTTTATTCTAACCAAATAAATATTCAAAAGATTGGACGGCGGGAAATACGTGGAGAAATTCGCAAGCTGAAACGATAGGGCAACGAATTTATCTATTTCAAATTATCAGCAGGTGGTGCGTGCGCAATTACAATCACTGCTGATACAGGCAGCAGTAGCGATTTTTTTAAAATATTAGCAGAGCAGCGCATTGCTAGCGATTAATCGCAAATCATTTGTTTTGTTTACTTAATTAATCAATATCACTTAATCAGTAAAAATCAATAAACAACTTTGGTGTGTTTCTTGTTATAGGGGATATCAATGGTGTATGCAAAAATTCGATCTGAGTGCCTATCGCCGTGTTGGGTTATGCGTCGACACGTACATACCAAACTCTTTATATATATATATATATATATATATATATAGGTATATATATATATATATATATATATACAAGCGTGTTGGTAAGATCCTAGCGGAGAAGAATCCCAGCAGAAGTTTGATTGTAAAAATATACTAGCGAACATCACCAGGGAAAAAAAATTTTTGAAAAATAAAGAAAAGACGCAAAGATATTCGTTACCAACAAAAAATAATCTAATTGGTACAGTATTTGGCCAAAAGAAAAAAACAATTTATATGCATATATTGTATATAGATATATATATTCTATAACCGCTGGAGAAGCTAATATGTAAAAAGTGCTCTGCTGGATAACCTAGTAGAGCCAAGTATAAAGATAATCTAATGAGTGCAGACGAAAACGCTACCATTAGTTTTCGGCATAAAAAGCTCTTCAGGGACTTTAGCCCTGAGAGCTTTTGCGAAACTAATAGTAGGGTTCGTCTGATTCATTAGATTATCTTTATATATATATATAATATATATATATATATATATATATATATAATTTTTTCTGTAGTTAGGATCCTTCCACGTGTGGTTTAACCAAGCTGAGCAGGTAGACCATAAGGAGAGCTCAATGTGCCTAATAGCCTGTGAAATGGAGGACAGAGCAATATATTCAGATAAATGAAGGAAAAACTCTAAACTTGCTTCTTACGCAGTAATGAAGCAAGTTTAGAGTTTTTTTTTTCCTTCTATTTACTGTATATATATATATATATGATTGGTAAGAAAAGGCTTAAAAATTGGCCATTTTGCGTTATAGATCTATTTCTAACCCACAGGTATATATATATAAATATATATATATATATATATATATATATATATATAAATCGCTCATACGCTTATACACTTCGTAATTTCAGTGCAATGTATACACCTATATATATATACATGTATAACCGAATTCCAATTTCGTTGTATATTTTTTACGGGTGCTTTGTCGCTGATTGATAAGTTCTAGTATGATGCTTCAAACCAATGGAACACTCACCTTTTTTTCTCTTTACTTTCTCGCCCAAGTGCAAAACATTCAGCTGCATTTTCATTTATCTTGTCCGAGTAACGATCTGCCGCACACTTCGTAGAAACCCTCGTACAATGACCTATATTTGCATAAAAACAGGGCTAATTTAGTCTACTATACCATATTATAATCATCCCAATTGTCCGTTTCGTGAAGGAGTATAATTAAACACATTTCAAGCAAAGGGAACTTATTATCCTTGGTTTTCGTTGGTTTGGTTGTTTTTACAATCTTGCCACCATTTTAGTTTAGTTCCGCGTTGTGGTTGAGTGCATTTCATGGATATTCCTTGTGGCATTAAGTTTGATGTATTCCTCGAAGTAGAAAGATGTAGTATCAATTTACTCATTGTCCTGTTGATGCCTGTAGTATCCTTGAAGTTCAAAGATTATTAGTATCAATTTAAACTCATTTGTCTGTTTATCTGTTAGTATTCTTGAAGTTCAAAGATTTTAGTATCAATTTACTCGTTTGTCTGGTTTATCTGTAGTATTCCTTGAAGTTCAAAGATTTTAGTATCAATTTTACTCATTGTCTGTTTTATCTGTAGTATTCCTTGGAAGTTCAAAGATTTTTAGTATCAAATTTACTCATTTGTCTGTTGTCCTGTAGTATTCCTTGAAGTTCAAAAGATTTTAGTATCATTACTTCATTGTCTGTTGATCCTGTAGTATTCCTTGACGTTCAAAGATTTTAGTATCAATTTACTCATTGTCTGTTGATCTGTCGTATTCCTTGAAGTTCAAAGATTTAGTATGCAATTTTTACTCAATTGTCTGTTGATCCTGTAGTATTCCTTGAAGTTCAAAGATTTTAGGTATCATTTTACTCATTGTCTGTTTATCTGTAGTATTCCTTGAAGTTTCAAAGATTTTAGTATCAATTTACTTCCATTGTCTGTTGATCCTGTAGTATTCCTTGAAAGTTCAAAGATTTTAGTATGCAATTTTAACCATTGTCTGTTTATCTGTAGTATTCCTTAAGTTTAAAGTTTTAAGTATCAATTTACTCATTGTCTGTTGATCCTGTAGTATTCTTAAAGTAGAAAAGAATTAGTATCAGTATACTCGTTGTCTGTTTATGCTTGTAGTATTCCTTGAAGTTCAAAGATTTTAGTATCAATTTAGCTCATTGTCTGTTGATCCTGTAGTATTTCCTTGAAAGTTCAAAAGATTTTAGTATCAATTTACTCATTGTCTGTTTTATCTGTAGTATTCCTTGAAGTTCAAAGATTTTAGTATCAATTTACTCATTGTCTGTTGATCCTGTAGTATTCCTTGAAGTTCAGATTTTCAGTATCAATTTACTCATTGTCTGTTGATCCTGTTAGTATTCCTTGGAAGTTCAAAGATTTTAGTAATCATTTTACTCATTGTCTGTTGATCGCTGTAGTATTCCTTTGAAGTTCAAAGATTTTAGTAATATTTACTCATTGTCTGTTGATCCTGTAGTATTCCCTTGAAGTTCAAAGATTAGTATCCAATTTACTCATTGTCTGTTTATCTGTAGTAATTCCTTGAAGTTCAATAGATTTTAGTATCATTTAGCTCATTGGTCTGTTGATCTGTAGTATTCCTTGAAGTTCAGATTTTAAGTAATGCAATTTTCTCATTGTCTGCTTGATCCTGTAGTATTTCCTTTGAAGTTCAAAGATTTTAGTATCAAATTTACTCATTGTCTGGTTTATCTGTAGTATTCCTTGAAGTTCAAAGATTTTAGTTCAAATTTACTGCATTGTCTTTGTTGAATCCTGTAGTATTCCTTGAAGTTCAAAGATTTTAGTATCATTTACTCATTGTCTGTTTTTATCTGTAGTATTCCTTGAAGTTTAAAGAATTTTTAGTATCAATTTATCGTTGTCTGTTTATGCTGTATAATTCCTTGAAGATCAAAGATTTTAGTATCAAAATTTACTCGTTGTCTGTTTATCTGTAGTATTCCTTGAAGTTCAAAAGATTTAGTATCCAATTTAGCTCGTTGTCTGTTTATCTTAGTATCCTTGAAGATCAAAGATCTTTAGTATCATTTACTCATTGTCTGTTGATCCTGTAGTATTCCTTGAAGTTCAAAAGATTTTAGTATCAATTTACTCATTGTCTGTTGATCCTGTGTATTCCTGAAAGTTCAAAGATTTTAGTATCAATTTTACTCATTGTCTTTGATCCTGTAGTATTCCTTAAAGTAGAAAGATGTAAAGTATCAGTATAGCTCGTTGTCTGTTTATCTGTAGTATTCCTTGAAGTTCAAAGATTTAGTATCAATTTAACTCGTTTCTGTTTATCTGTAGATTCCTTGAAGATCAAAGATTTTTAGTAATCAATTTACTCATTGTCTGTTGATCTGTAGTATTCTTGAAGTAGAAGAGTAGTATCAGTATACTCCGTTGTCTGTTTATCTGTAGTTTGCCTTGAAGTTCAAAGATTTTAAGTATCAATTTACTCGTTGTCTGTTAATCTGTAGTATTCCTTGAAGATCAAAGATTTTAGTATCAATTTACTCATTGTCTGTTGATCCTGTAAGTATTCCTTGAAAGTAGAAAGATGTAGTATCAGTATAACTCGTTGTCTGTTATCTGTAGTATTCCTTGAAGTTCAAAGATTTTAGTATCAATTTCTCGTTGTCTGTTTATCTGTAGTATTCCTTGAAGATCAAAGATTTAGTATCAAATTACTCATTGTCCTGTTGATCCTGTAGTAAATCCTTAAAGTAGAAAGATGTAGTAATCAGTATATCTCGTTGTCTGTTTTATCTGATATTTCCTTGAAGTTCAAGATTTTTAGTATCAATTTACTCAATTGTTGTCTGTTTACCTGTTAGTAATTCCTTGAAGTCGAAAGATTTTAGTATCAATTTACTCGTTGTCTGTTTGATCCTGTAGTATTCCTTGAGTCAAAGATTTGTAGTATCAAATTTACTCATTGTCTGTTGATCTGTTAGGTATTCCTTGAAGTTCAAAAGATTTTAGTATTAATTTACACATTAGTCCTGTTGATCCTGTAGTTATTCCTTGAGAAATTAGAGGAAATGAGATAACTCGCCTAACAATAAGACGGTTTTATTCATATATAATGTATGAATCATTTTCCTTTTATTTTCTCCGCTTACTCCTGTTTTTCTCCTCACTGCACTCTTTGGCATTCCTTTTTTTTAGTCTGTTCAATGGAGCCGGGTACCTTTGCTAGTATAAATATATAACAATAGGCCACCGCCGCTAATATATATATATATATATATATATTATATATTATATATATATTATATATAATATATATATATATAAAGTTGGCGGGGTGGCTATTGTCAGTATCAGTCAGACAATCGAGGAAATCTATCCCCTTTTCGCTAGCGCTATATCCAGGATATTGTTTTTTACTGGAGTGGAGCGCCACATTGCCGTCAGGTCCTCACTTAACGCATAGATCTGATTACGCAGTCTGGTGCTACTCTTGCGCGGAAGTTGGCGGGGACAGGTATCGAACCCGGAACCTATTGGAATTCCTAGCGGGTGCTCTACCACAGAGCTAAAGCACAACACATAACACACACACACACACATCCACACAAACACACACACACAACACACACAACACACACACACACATATATATATAGTATATATATATATATATATTATATCATATATGCCTAGGGGCTTTGGAAATTTACTGTTGACTGATTAAAGAACGAGTCATAAAAAGCGAATCAACATCAAAGGCAGAAATTTTGCAGGTGTGTGTCTGTGTTATGCGTGTGTGCGATGTGTGTGTGTGTGTGTGTGCTTACGTATGTGGTGTGTACGTATGATATTTTGTGTGGCCTATGTCTGTGTGCCTACGATGCCTGTGGTGTGTGTGTGTNGGTGTGTGTGGGTGTTTGTACGTGTGTTAATGTCTACGACCTTGAAGGTGAAGAACATCTATCTCTTGTAGATAAAAGAGATAAAAGAATGACAGAAAAAGCCAACATATTTTTACTTCAAATTCAACGACACCTTCATTTTGGTAAAAGAAATAAACGTATAAAATCATCTATCTATCTATCTATCTATCTATCTATCTGTTGATATCTATCTATATTGATATCTATCTATCTCATCTATCTATCTATCTATCTCTCCCCTCTCTCCCCCCTCTCTCTCTCTCTCTCTCTCTCTCTCTCTCTCTCTCTATATATATATATATATATATATATATATATATATATATATCAGTCTATTCATATCTATCTATCTTTACCAACTCCGCCGCATGAGCATTTGTCTGTTGACATCTATCTATCTCAGTCTTTTCTTATCTATCTATCTATCTATCTATCACCATCATCCTGTTGCACTGGCAGCGCGATATCCATGACAATCTCTCGCCACCCTTCCCTATCATTCATTGACCCCGGGAGGTCCTCTGCACAGCATCCAGTGTCCGCGCAGAGCTGATCTATGTACGTCTTTGCTGGGCGACCCACTCTGATGCGCCCATATGTTGGCTTCCACAGAAGAACGCCATCTTTGCTTCTCCAGCTTCTCCCAGCGTGTCTTGTTCGCCTCACACGGATTGTTTGTGTGACATGGGGCAGGTGGCCATACAGCTCTTTTCTCGTGGGATGTTGTTTCCACGTCTTGTTCAATATTGCATGCAACATTTTCGTGCAAGTCCCAACTAGCTTATTCTCCAGGCGCATCGTAAGAGTCCAGGTAGTGCAGCCGTACAGTAACACTGATACAACTACGGCTTGGAAGAATTTTCGCTTTAATTTGTCGGCAAGATCGGATTTCCATACCACTGACAATTTCTTTAAAGCAGCCCATGCCTTTCCTATGCCTGCATTGACGTCGCTTTCTGTTGATGAGATATTGCTACCTAGGTACGTGGATTGTTTCACAGATTTCAGGAGTTTCCCATTGAGTGTGGAGATGTCTTTTTCATTTCTAAAACACATGAATTCGGTTTTATCAGAGTTCACATATAGGTCGATGTTCCGATGTTCCGTGTAGCAAAGATTCAGCCTACACAGGTGTATTTGCGAGAAGTACCAGATCATCTGTGTAGTCCGCATCCGTAATAATCTGTACGGGATATCGCCTGCTTCTTGCCTTTTTTAGTGTGAGGCCTTTTTATTTTATGGGATCTAATGATGTTCGAAGTCCGTGATCTAGGCATATTATAAATATATATGGCGCTAGCGTATCACCTTGTAGGACTCCAGTGACAACGTCAAAGAAATCTGTGTCACCATCAGGTGAACGTACCATGGCTTTGGTGTTTTGATAGAGCATCATTATAGCGGTAACTGTTTCTTTGGGGAGGCCGTACGCTAGTAATATTTGTTTCATTTTCCCTCTGTGTATGGAATCAAATGCTTTGGAAAAGTCTACAAATAGTAGGGTTGCCTCGAGATTCTTTGCTCGAACCCCTTCTATGATTCGGCGAATAGTCAGGATTTCTGCGGAATCTGTTTTTTTTCTAAGGATTTTTTTTTTATTTCAGGTTAAGGAGAAGCGCGTTATATATCTTAGCAGCTATAGCAATAAGGGTTATGCCTCTGTAGTTCTTTGCGATTCCGAGGTCTCCTTTTTTGGGAATGGGAGAATGCAGTCCTTCGTCCATTTTTCTATCGGGTTTTGTCTGTATACTACATTGCATAGTTTAAGGAGTATGTCATCAAATTTCCTTATTTTCCAGACCTCTGCGAGTATTTCGTCGAGGCCCACAGCCTTTCTATTTTTTTAATAGTTTTCTTAGTACTTCATCGAGTTTCCCCATTGTAAAATATTAGATCTATCAACATACATATCTATATTTTAGTCAGGGATATGTACATTTTTATGATCTAAATATCTCAGCCACATGATGTGCACACACACACACACATACACACACACGCACACACGCACACACGCACACATATACACTTGCTATTAATATATATACACTTACGCGCAATCATACGAAAATGCTCACACACACACACACATACACATATATACAATAATAATAATAATATTTTAGAGGAAATATGAAGTGGCAATTGGATACTAATATATATATATATATATATATATATATATATATATATATATATCAAAACAAATAGATGTGGAGATATATTTCGTTCCGCGTTAAGCGGTACTTCTTCAGACAGTTTAATAAAGCATTGTACATACATTTATATTTATAGAAGAAAAAATGAGTGGGTGGGGGAGAGTTTGGTGAGTAATTCAGGATGGAAGGGAATGGTTTGAGAGAATTTGGTTGGTCAGAGGACATCTATCATGGAAACTAGAGGGGGAAATGTTAAAAGATTGGGATTCGTTCGGGGTGATAAGATGAGGGTGGCTGGTTGTTTGTTGGGAGTGGGGTGGGGTGTGGTAGGAAGAAGTTGGGGTTAAAATGGTTGGTTAGAAGGAAATTTTGATTCAATGCGGAACGAAATATATCTCTCCACATCTATTTGTTTTGTCCATTTTTCCTTTATCCTTACCTCATTCTGTCGGATTTACTCCAAACCTCCTATCTTCATATATATATATATATATATATATATATATATATATATATATATATATTTGATAATTTTGAATCATATTACCACGACCAGACAACTCGGCAAACACCATTTGCGACATCCGGAGCACTGGACAGCTGTTTCGACCTCCTTTGGTCTCATCAGCAGTGCATACCACAATCTCCGCCACTAGAGATTGAACTAGCGGACCACAGTGGGAAGAGCGGGGACTCAACACACTGGGCCACCAGCCCATGCCACAAACGGAGAATGCCAAATCATCTAGTCAATGGTAACATTAATTCTAACTGCGCAGCCACCTAACCTATATTGCCATGTATCCCATCGCAGGATTACTGTGGTCCGCTGGTTCAATCTCTAGTGGCGGAGATTGTGGTATGCACTGCTGATGAGACCAAATGAGGTCGAAACAGCTGTCCAGTGCTCCGGATGTTGCAAAGTGTTTCCCGAGTTGTCTGGTCGTGGTAATATGATTCAAAATTATCAATTATATATATAATTCCTCTATCAAAAATCAATATCAAAAATTCAATATATATATATATATATATATATATATATATATATATATATATATATATATATATATGAGGGGGGGGTCCAAATAGCACGAAGTAATATTTGAGTAAGAAAATAGATATGAATTCGCACTGAGTTGCCGAAAAATTATAATGGCGTCCTGATTTCCCTCCAGACCTTCCCGCTTCTCCCCTCCCAATCACCCAGTCTGACTGTTATCCCTATCAACGCCAGTAGCCTTGCTGGAACCATAAGTGCAGCAACGGCTGGGTGTATACCGGGAGTGGGATTGGGAAGTGGGGTACTAGTAGCGTGGATGCTATCATCATCATCATCATCATCATCATTATCATCATCATGATCGTTGTCTGGTAGGGGGTGGTTGGGGGTTGTGGTCATTGCCATGGTCAACCATTAGCCCGGGCGTAATTATTTCGAATTACCTCGAAGGTTGTGAGCAAAGACGCACGTATTTAGTCAAAATCCTTTGATTAACGCCCCCCTCCCCATCCTCATCCCAACCACTTCCGTTTGACTTCACCTTCTTCTTTCATTTAATTCTTTCTTTCTTTTTCTTTCCTTTATAATTTCCCCCTTACTTTCTTTTTCCTTTTCTTTTCCCTTTTCTTTCTTTCTTTTGCATTTTCTCTCTTTCTTTCTTTCCTCTTTCTTTCTTTCTTTCTTTCTTTCTTCTTTCTTTCTTTCTTTCTTTCTTTCTTTCTTTTTTCACAATTTCCATCTTTCTTACTTTTCCCTTTCTTTTTTCTTTTCCCTTTTCTTTCTTTTTCTTTCTTTCTTTCTTTTTTCTTTCTTTCACAATGTCCACCATTCTTTCTTTTTCTTCTTTCCTTCTTTCTTTCTTTCTTTCTTTTTCCTTCTTTTCACAATTTCCATTTTTATTTCTTTCCTTTCTTTTTCACTTTCTTTCTTTCTTTTTTTCACAATTTCCATCTTTCTTTCTTTTCCCTTCCTTTTCCACTTTCATTCTTTTTTCTTTCCGTGTTTCTTCCCTTCTCAATTTTTCTTTTTCTCTTTCTATCTATCTATCTTCTTTCTTTTTCAATGTGCTTCATTGATTCCTTCTTTCTTTCTATCTTTTTTCATTTTTTATCTTTTTCTTTCTTTCTTTATGAATTTTCTTTCTTTTCTTTCTTTCTTTCTTTTTCTTTTTTCTTTCTACCTTCTCAATTTTCATCTTTTTCTTTCTTTCTTTATCAATTTTCTTTCTTTCTTTCTTTCTTTAACTGAAGAACGCCGATTGAAAGTCTTAAATCAAAATATCTTTAAAAAATTTAATCGGAAAATGGAACAAAATATTTAAATATCATTTGCATAAATTAAACTAATGATCATTTTTTACGCATTTTCCATTTTTAAACAAAAATAACAAGAAAAAAAAAAAGCAGACAATTCAACCATTTTTCTTCAGAAAAACGATCTCGGTCAGCAATCCCAAGGGTATTTCATATGTGACAAATATAAAAAACAGCAAAGCATTTAGAGAGAGAGAGAGAGAGAGAGAGAGAGAGAGAGAGAGAGAGAGAGAGAGAGAGAGAGAGAGAGAGAGAGAGAGAGAGGCAAACAGAGAGAAAGAGAGACAGAGAGAGAGCGAAAGAGAGGAGAGAGAGAGAGAGAGAGAGAGAGAGAGAGGAGAGGGAGAGGAGAGAGGGAAAGAGAGAGAGAGAGAGAGACAGACAGACAGAGAAAGGGGGAGAGACAGAGAGAAAGGGGGAAAGGAGGGAGAGGAACAGGGAATTAGAGAGAGGGGGAGAAAGGGAGAAAGGAAGAAAGAAAGAGAGAGAGAGAGGGGGGAGAGTCAGACAGAGAGGGAAAGAGAGAGACAGAGAGAGACAGAGACGGAGAGGGGGGTAGAGAGAGACAGGGAAAGGAGAGAGACAGAGAGAGGGGGAAAGAAGGGAGGGAGGAAGGAAGGAACAGGGAATTAGAAAGAGGGGCAGAAAGAAAGAAAGGGAGAGAGAGGGAGAGGGAGGGAGAAAAGAGACAGAGAGACAGAGGGGGGAAGAAAGAGAGAGAGAGAGAGGGAGAGAGGAAAGGGAGAGAGGAGGGAGTAAGATATATATATATATATATATATATATATATATATATATATATATGCGTGTGTGTGTGTGTGTGTGTGTTTAAGGTATCCAAAACTGGTAGTAAGGGATGATTCTACAAAATCTCACTGTATAATTATTACATGTTTTAGTAGGTGCAAATACAGGGATTCTAATAAATCCCTAAAGAGAGCTCAATGTATAATAATCTAATTTAGATTAAATACAGAGCAATATTTACCTTTGAACGGAAGGAAAAACTCAATAAACCATAATTCTGTAATAAATTTATTTCGACCAAAAAGGCTTTTAGAAATTTAAATCAATTTCCAAAACTCCTTAAATTTTCAGTCTCATCAGACAGGCAGCACAGATAAAAATAAATTGAAAACCTGACATTTTTTTTACCAGAATCCCTGAAATATGTGTCAAACAGCAAATATGAGTTTATAAATTTAAGCTAATGAGTCCACAATGTATCTTTTTAAATTCCAATCTTAACCGATTATATATTCAAAATATATATGTTTGATTTAATATCTAAAATAGAACAAAAATAGAAAAAAATTGTCTAGACCATATTAACAAGGTTTAAAATGATTAAGGAGAGGTAGTATTAACTTCAACTTAGTCTAAGTGGAATTCAAAATATAATCAATTTTAATAAATTTGAATAAGAAAAACAAAATCAAATAATAAAACCATCAAATAATAAAACAATAAATTAAATAATATATAGATTGATAAATATATATATATATATATATATATATATATATATATATATATATATATATATATATAATCAATGGTAATATTATGGATTTACACTCATAACTTGAAGTTTCATTGTAATGCAATCATCAGATGACTCCAATGGTTGAGATCTTAAAAACCAGCCTGATGATTGGATTACCATGAAACTTCAAGTTATGAGTGTAAATCCATAATATTACCATTGATTATAAATCTGCTCTGCTTTATTAGCATTGAGCACCTTTTCATGCCAATACTTTTCTCATTTTTTCATTCTCTCTCTCTCTCTCTCTCTCTCTCTCTCTCTCTCTCTATATATATATATATATATATATATATTATATATATATATATATATAAAATAAATATATATATATATATAATATATATATATATATATATATATGATCTCCTGGCAGGTGACGGGAGTCTTTGGCTACAACTCCATCAGGAAAAACTTCTTGAATTACAATGCACAGCAGAGGAGCATCAGAACCACCAACTATACTAATTCCTAATTCAGCATTTGTCCGTTGAATTTCTATTGAAGACACTTCTCCATATATATATATATATATATATATATATATATATATATATATAATATAATAAGATAAATATATAAAGGTTTTACATATCTATTTATTAGGTACATATCTATTTATTAGGTTCCTTTGTCACCTAATAAATAGATATGTAAAACCTTTATATATTTATCTTATTATATTATGTAATAGCTCTGTTTTTTATATTGAGCACTCTACCAATAATACCGCCTTTGGTACGCCATTCCAGCAAAAGTTGAAACAGTGACCATCTTACACTATCTTATTATAATGGAGATTGTGTGTTTTTCTGTCTGTAACCGAAACTATATTACTAATCGAATCACAATTAACATAGCTATTTACATCACATTCTCCATGATTTTATCTATATTTAAACCTCAATTATTAATAAAATTGCTTCACCTTTTTATTAGTGTTGTCCATATCTACATACAATAACATGCAATTGTATTTATATAAACAAAAAATAGCGGTTTACAGTGTGAACGGGAAGGCTAATTTGCATATTGATATAAAAAATGTGATTTTATTAAATATGTGCTTAGTATTATTGATTTCTAACTGTTTGGCTTTTTTAATGAATATAAGCAAAAATCTCTCCAATGAATCTTAAATGAAATCCATTAACAAGAAAAAATAAGTGTAATTTTATTCTTTATTTCTTAATTTAACTAAATAGTAAAATTCAGCAATGAAAGACGGCAGTGATGGAAGATAAGTTTCATTTCTATTTTTCTATTATACCCCCACTCTGTTTCAAATCTTTTTATCTGCTTTCTTATTAGACTTTCTAATTTAATACGATATTTCATTACATTAAAACTTAAATACTTGCACCCGGAGGGTGCAAATATTTGCTAGTATATATATATATATATATATATATATATATATATATATATATATAGAGAGAGAGAGAGAGAGGAGAGAGAGAGGAGGGTGAGGAGGCGAGAGAGAGAAAGAGAAAGGAGAAAGGGAGAGAGGGGACAGAGATCTATAGATAGAAAGGGAGAGAAGAGGAGGGAGAGAGGGGGAGATAGACGGAAAGAATCAGGATAGGTAGGGATATATATATATATACATATATATACATATATATATGTATATATATATATATTGATAGATAAATAGAGTTTTGTGTCGTGAGTAAAGGCGGCCAATTACTCACACACAAAGAGAAAGATATCTAATGATAGCGAATAAGAGGTCAAATACTTGGTAATAGTATATTTATTCGATCAGGAATTCATATACATTCTAATTCCCCGTCTTCTCGTCTAATTCATAAGATAGACTCAACCATTCTTTTACGGGGAGGTAGGTAATCCTATACATCAGAGAGAGAGAGAGAGAGAGAGAGAGAGAGAGAGAGAGAGAGAGAGAGAGAGAGAGAGAGAGAGAGAGGGGGGTAATTCTTAGAAGGAACTAAACACTGATTGGTTGGTTGGTTTCTTTTACGGCATGTTGCATACCTCTTTTTCCTTACTTTCTTACTTCTATTTTTCTTCTGTTCTTCTAGCGTCTGGACTTCATCTTGGGGACTTCGTGTCTGGTCTTCCATTGGGGATTTCTCTTCATCAGAAGCCCTGTGTCATTGGTAGTTTTTAGTTAATAACACAAAACTTCGATTTAACTTAGATCATATTTTATTCTGAAATCCCCACCAGACCACCTGCGCAGATTGAGTCGGAGCGTGCATATCACGACTTACCACCGTCGTGGTCTTTGGCCGATCTCACTAAACAAATCTCTTTCTAATCTAAACCAGAAGAGGGTCTTCTCCACCGATTCTCACGGTATCCCCGGAAGGATCAGGACTGAGGTCAAGCCTTGTCACTCATCCTTCAAGGCCACCGGCTGCAACTTATAACAGCCATTTTGATTTCTACACTACTGTACATACATATTAGGAATCTAATAATTATGTAACACATATTAACCCTTTTAACAGGTACTACCAGTCCGGGTCAGAGTAGATCTGGGAATAATTGTGATGAAAATGTACTCCCCATTCCTCAGAGCTCCAGAATTGGAACTTCACCATTTGGTGCAGTTTAACATCATACCCAGGATAATAAGACCATTAGCCATCGTCTTCAAGCACATATATGATAAAAAGTGTTGGGAAATTTGCTATAAGGGCAATGGGGTCGGGTCAATCTGTTACATAATTATTAGATACCTAATATTTATGTGCAATAGTGTAGAAATCAAAGTGGCCGTTATAAGCTGCAGCCCATGGCCTTGAAGGATTAGAATGACAAGGCTTGACCTGTCCTGATCCTTCCTTCCGGTGGATACCGTGAAAACCGGTAGAGAGGACCCTCTCTTCCGGTTTAGATAGTAAGTAAGTTTCAGTCAGTTAGAGACTAGCGACCGAGCTCGATAGAAGGGTAAGTCGCGTTACACGCGCTCCCGTCTTAATCTGCGCAGATGTCTGGCTGGGGATTTAAAAATAAAGTAAGATCAAAGCAAATCGGAGTCTTGTGTTATTACCTCTAAAAACTAACAATGACACAGGGCTTCTGATAAAGAGAAATCCCCAATAGAAGACCAGACCCAAAGTCCCCAAGAGAAGCCCAGACCTTAGAAGATTCCAGACCAAGACAAGATGTTATAAGATTCCAAAGACGGCCAGAAGAATAGAGTAAGAAAGAAGTAAGTAATGAGAAGGGTATGCAACAAATCGTGTAAATGCTAGGGCTTGACGTGACCATCTGATTGATCGGAAGGGGTTTCTGCAGCCGCCCGTTTAGCGTCCAACGTGGAGCGTTGCATGCCATGGATTGCTCATCCACCAGGGTTCCATCTTTAAGCACCACGCGTCGTCACCCACGGCCAACAGGTCGCCCCATTGGTTGGGGATCTTAACTCTCTGCAGAGGTGCAATCGGTGTCTTCTAAAGCCGTAGCCGACAGGGCAGAAAGCTGCTAGGCAACCAGGTTTTTCATTCAAATTTTGTTTGCTTCACTCAAACAAACACAACAACAACAACAACAACAACAACTGGAAAAGGAAAATAATAACTGATTCCCCGATAATTTTTGTCGGGGATCAATAATTATTATTAATTAGATTATTATACTATGGTATATCCACAGGTCCTGCTAGTAGAGAGAGTTAAATGAAGATTATACTTTTTACTTATTGAAGTATTTTTCAATAGCCCTTAAGTAAACATAATTAACTAAATGAATTATTTCATATAGTTTTATAGCACATTGAACTATTTAGCAATAGTCTTAAGTAAACATATCAAACGTTGTAATAATTAAATCATTATGCTAGTCAAGATTATTATACTTTTTGCACATTGAACTATTTAGCAATAGCTCTTAAGTAAACATATCAAACGTTGTAATAATTAAATCATTATGCTAGTCAAGATTATTATACTTTTTGCACATTGAACTATTTAGCAATAGCTCTTAAGTAAACATATCAAACGTTGTAATAATTAAATCATTATGCTAGTCAAGATTATTATACTTTTTGCACATTGAACTATTTAGCAATAGCTCTTAAGTAAACATATCAAAGTTGTAATAATTAAATCATTATGCTAGTCAAGATTATTATACTTTTTGCACATTGAACTATTTAGCAATAGCTCTTAAGTAAACATATCAAACGTTGTAATAATTAAATTATCATACTGTTGTTGAATGAGGAATATTATACATTTTACATATTGAAATAATTGCAATAGCCCTCAAGTAAACATATCAAATGTGATAATTAAATTATTATACTGTGGTATATCCACAAGTCCTGCTAGTCAAGATTATTAAACTTTTTACATATTGAACTATAGTTAGCAATAGCCCTTAAGTAAAAAAAATAAAACGTTTTAATAATTAATTATCATACTGTGGTATATCCACAGGTCCTGCTAGTCAAGATTATTATACTTTTTATATATTGAACTATTTTACAATAGCTCTTAAGCAAATATATAAAATGTTTTGATAATTAACTTATTATACTTTGGTATATTCACAAGTTCTGCTCGTAAAGAGAATTAAATGTGGATTATTATGCTTTCTATATATTGAACTATTTTACAATAGCTCTTAAGTAAACATATCAAACGTGGTAATAATTAAATTATCATACTGTGGTATATCCACAGGCCCTGCTTGTTTTTCCAAATGTTTCAATTTAGATGCCCCTCTTGCATTCCTTTCTTTGCTCCCGCCATAAATTTCCCGGGGGAATTCCTTTTAAAGTCAAAGCCTTTGAGCCGTCAAAGGGGAGAGTGGTGATCCTGTTATCTTCAAACCGGTTTTTGATTAAAAACGACTTTTTTGTTCTGGATCGATTTTCAAGAATCCAAAAATTAAGAAAATCTAAAATCCAAAAACAGCCTTCAACATCTCAAGATAAAAACGGAATAGACAGTCATCTGGGGCATCGCGGAATATCTCAGGCAAAAAAAAAAAAAAAACGAGGAATTCGACCATTAACTTCTAGCTGGTACTTTCGAAGATGATCAGAAAACCATTGGAAATTCCTTAAACCTAGCAAAAAAAAAAAAAAAAAAAAAAAAAAAATGCACCCTCCGGCAAAAGTTTTCAAAATTTTATATTATATATATTATATATATGAAGGAAGGGTGGATGGGTTTAGGATCCGACGATATGCTGTAGATAGAAGGAAAGTGGTCAAGAAATGATCAACTCAAAACAAGTCACAGGGTGGTACGTTTCGTCTGTATGCACAGACTTTCTCAGCCGATCTGAGACTTTATTGAGGCAAAGCATACGTTTAAATACATGTGGTGGTGGCGGTGTCGGGGAGGTCAAGGGGGTGAGTGTGTGGTGATGTGAGCTAAGGAGGAGCGGGGGTTTTGGGTAGGATCAGTTGAGATGGAGGGTAGAGGATGTTTGTTTGAAGTGATGGTCAATTGGTGTGGGTGTATATTGATTTATGTGAGTAAGGGGAGGTCAAGGGGGGTGAGTGTGTAGTGATGTGAGGTAAGGAGGAGTGGGGAATTTTGGTGTGAGCTAAGGAGGAGCAGGGAATTTTGGTGTGAGATAAGGAGGAGCAGGGAATTTTGGTGTGAGCTAAGGAGGAGCAGGGAATTTTGGTGTGAGCTAAGGAGGAGGGGAATTTGGGTAGGACGGGTCGCTGGGTCAGTTGAGTGGAGGGGTAGAGGATGTTTGTTTTGAGGTGCTGGGCGGTGACAGTGGTTGATGGGTCAATTGGTGTTAGTAAATGTTTGTGTGTAGCCGAATATGTTAGAGGGGGAGAAAAGTTCATGTGTGGCTAAGTTATGTTAGAGGCGAAATGTGGGAGATTGTAGTGTTTGTTGATTTTCATTTGTTATCCATTATCATGGAGAGGAAGATTGTTCTCGTGGATTATAGATTGAGCTATTGATTTGTCAAGGTTGAAGAAGCCTTTTCTGGTGTTAATATTTTTTACATGAGGTATTAGAGCAGCTTCGCATAGTCGTCTTAAACTTTTTGTGTATGAATTTGACGAGTTTTGCCTGGGTGAAGTTGAGAGAGTGGTTGTGTTCTATCATGTGTGTGACTAGAGCATTTAGTTTGTCGTGTATTCTTATTGATCTTTTTGTGTTCTCTTAGACGTTGTGAGAGGTCCCGTTGGGTTTCACCTATGTAACATTTGTTGCAGTCTTCGCAGGGGATGGTGTAGATGCCGGCACTGAGGGTGTTGGGGGTATTTGGAGTGTCTATGCGTGTTGAAGAGTTGACGAGGTCTTTGATTGTTTAGGAGGTGGTCTGAATGATCTTTATTCCTAGGTTTGTTAGTTTTTGTAAAGAGGATGTTTTGAGTATGGGTGGGTAGGATTAAGCGTGTGTGGGAGGTTGGGGAGGTTTTGGTGGTGGACGTGTTTTTTGGTTTAGTTTTCGTGTGTATATCGAGTGCTTTTTTCCTGGCATTTAGGATGAAAATTTAGGGTATTTTAGGGTTTTAAGGGAATCTTCGATGTTTTTGTATTCTTCATCTAAGTATTGGGGGCTGCATATTCGTAATGCTCTTAGATATAATCCTATTATGAGGCCAGATTTGATTTTGTTGTTGTGATGGGAGTAGTAGTGCATGTAGTCGTTCTTGTTGGTGGGTTTGCGGTGGATTTTGTAGGTGAGTGTGTTTCCGGATTTGATTAGTAGGGTGTCGAGGAAGGGGTAGGAGTTGTTGGACTCTTTTTCGTAGGTGAATTTTATGGAGGGTTCTACGGAGTTCAGTTTGTGGCGATGTGTTCTATTTCGGTGTTTGTTGGGAGGATAATCAGAATGTCGTCTATGTATCTAGCGTATGTGCAGTTGTCGGGTAGCCTGTATTTGAAGGGGCCTGATTCTAGAAATTCTAGAACAGGCAGGCGAGGACGCCATGAGGGGGTTGCCCATCGGTAATCCGGATTTTTGTGGTAGAATTTGCTGTTGAATTTGAAGAATGTCATATTTGTGATGTGTCTGGAGATTTCGATGATGGAGTGGATGGGTAGGGCGACCCCGTCCTACCCAAAATTCCCCGCTCCTCCTTAGCTCACACCAAAATTCCCTGCTCCTCCTTAGCTCACACCAAAATTCCCTGCTCCTCCTTAGCTCACACCAAAATTCCCCACTCCTCCTTACCTCACATCACTACACACTCACCCCCTTGACCTCCCCTTACTCACATAAATCAATATACACCCACACCAATTGACCCATCACTTCAAACAAACATCCTCTACCCCTCCATCTCAACTGGTCCTACCCAAAACTCCCCGCTCCTCCTTAGCTCACATCACCACACACTCACCCCCTTGACCTCCCCGACACCGCCACCACCACATGTATTTAAACGTATGCTTTGCCTCAATAAAGTCTCAGATCGGCTGAGAAAGTCTGTGCATACAGACGAAACGTACCACCCTGTGACTTGTTTTGAGTTGATCATTTCTTGACCACTTTCCTTCTATCTACAGCATATATATATATATATATATATATATATATATATATATATATATATATATATATATATATATAATCCAAAAGTCCAGAGAAGAAATCTTCCTTACGACACAAGAGTTTTATTTAAAAAAAACCTGTCGCAGTTTGAGAGCTCAATGTGTGCTTTTAATGTTAGAGTCACAGAGCAAATATATAAGTAAAGAAATAACAAAAGACTTAGAGATTTAGCTTTATAGTCTATTTCAGGGAGCTTAGACAAAGTGTCTAACTCTCCCGATTTATCAGATGCGAATGATGAATTCTTTATTACTTTAAAGGCTCCCTGAAATAGACTATAATGCTAAATCTCTAAGTCTTTTGTTATTTCTTTACTTACACACACACACACACACAACACACACACACACATATATATATATATATATATATATATATATATATATATGAGAGTAAACAAGCAGTTTGTTTGAGATGGCGATAGCCGACAATTTTGGGAGAATATGTGCTTAATTGAAGTCATACCTAATTTGAAAATTAATTAGTTGATAATTAATGAATTAGGCGAATATATCTGTTCAAATGTAAGGCGTAAACAAATCAAGAAAAAGTCGATCTCTGTATGTACATTTCGGCATATTCTATATATATATGTGCGTGTGTGCTTGTGTGTGTGTGTATGTGTGTGCTTGTGTGTGTGTGTGTGTGTGTGTGTATAAAGTAAAAGTTGTCGGGGTGGCTTAATGTCGGTATCAGCGAGACAGCCACGGAGTCTATCACCTTTTGACTAGCGCTAGACCAAGGGGATTATTTTCGCTCCTGAAGTGGAGCGCCACACCAACCATCAGCTCCTTACTTTACCGAACAGATCCCCGTGCTACTCATACGCTGAGTTGACGAGGGCCGATATCGAACAAGAAACCTTGTGATTCCTAGCCGAACGCTCTAAACGACTGAGCTAAACCGGCCATTAAATTTTGATATTATTAATTATAATATTGAATTAGAAAGACTAATGAAATTAAATACGAACACAAAAAAGATTACACTTGTTTTTACTTAATTCTATTTGTTTCCAATATAAAAATATTCATAGGATTGCTTTTAATATGTTTGAGAATAAAACAATGATATTAGAAATCAATAACACCTAGTAATTATTTATAAAACACGGTTTTGTTAAAACCAGTATGCAAATTATTCACACCATATACTATGTATAGTTAGGCAGCATTTCTTTTTTTAGACATATTTCGTTGAAGTGTACAGCCATTTTATGTCTGCAAATTTTGTTCATCGTCCTATCAAGTGGGCGAATAGATGTAATGATATCAGGCTGAAATTGGCTCCCGAGTATATTCTGTCCCGTCACGGGCCATCTTCAGGGGGATTGTAAGAACAATACAACATTGGGTTGTGCCATTAAGATTATATTCTATCTATATAGACTATAAATATGTTGTATTTTGTTATTTGTTTATTTTACTGTATTATTATTATTTACTCCTTTTGAGTTTTCACATCAGTGTTAGCTGATGGTCTTTCACTGGAGTCTGAGTGACAGCAAGTCTCCTCAGGTCTCCAGGACTCTTCTGAGTATTCTGGCAGATTGCAGCAGTGCAGTGTTCTGAATGGTTTCAATCCTTCCTCTGATATCCAAACTTTCCAAGCCCTTTTCTAATCCTTTTGGGACTGTTCTAAGTGCACCAACTACATTGGTTATAACTTTCACTTTCATATTCCATAACTTTTTCAGTTCTCTGGCAAGGTCCAGATATTTGTCAATTTTTTCATTTTCCTTTAACTTCACCCTGTGATCTGCTGGCACTGCAAAATCCACCAGTGACAAGTTCTTTATTTTTTGTTAATCAACACTAGGTCTGGTTTCTGCGGATAACGTGATCCGTTTTTATTTCAAAGTCCCAGAGAATTTTGTGCGTTTCGTTCTCAAGAACAGATTCTGGTTTATGCATATACAATTTGTTGTGTGGTCAAAATTTAATTTCTTGCATAATTCCCAGTGGATCACCTTCCCAACCCAGTCGTGTCTAGTTTTGTATTCTCGTTGTGCTAGTTTGCTACATTCGCATAGTATATGGTTAACAGTCTCATCTCTATTACCGCAAAGTCTACATTTACTATTTTGTTGGGTCTTATCAATTTCGCTTTGATGTAGTTTGTCCTTATGGCATTATTTTGTGCAGCAATTATATGTGATTCTGTTTTCTCTTTTGAGGTTTCCCTTCTTAACCATGTCCAAGTCTTTTCATGTGCAACTTCATCTATTTTGTCGTTTGAATCGTCCATATAATTGTTTTTCTTTCCCATTTTTGTTTTCTGTCATTATGTAGTTAGCGGAACTGGTCACAGGAATTTTAGAATGTTACTGGTAGCATCAAAGTTTATTTTATTTAGTTTAGGATTTTTATATCTAATATGTAGGGCCTCTAAAATCTTTAGTCTTTGTTTACTAATATGGTTGTATTGTCAGTGAGTATTTTTCGGTACTTGGTAGAAGAACAGGAATGTGTTTTTAAGTGTTAGCCCAACACAGGCCGCACCCATATATATATATATATATATATATATATATATATATATATATACATCATTACAATATAGATACAAGTGATAACCTACTCGAGTTTCACCATAAGGATCTTCAGGGTTAAATCCACTGAATTAATCGAGATACCGATTAATTGCAGTCGACTAAACGTGTGTGTTCATCGCGTTAAACGTTTAACGATGGCATTTCAGTCTCGGAAGACTACAATAAAGTTCCTGTGGAAGCAAAGACGAACACATCAATGACGTTCACCTCTAGCAAAGATACAAGGTGAACATAGTAATTAGCTATTGCAAGATTAAATTAACAACTCTCGTGAGATCTTGTTGTTTTAGGGATAAGGAATTATCATTGACATGATTCGGACAGAATTTATAACAAATGAATATTCATGGTAAAAATCATCTCCAATGAAGTTTTATAGTAAAAATCATTGTCCAATGCATTTTCATAGTAAAAATCATTGTCCAATGCATTTTCATAGTAAAAATCATTTCCAATGCATTTTTATAGTAAAACTCATTATCTAATGCATTTTTATAGTAAAAATCATTGTCCAATGAATTTTTATAGTAAAAATCATTGTCCAATGCATTTTCATAGTAAAAATCATTGTCCAATGAATTTTTATTGTAAAAATCATTGTCCAATGAATTTTTATTGTAAAAATCATTGTCCAATGCATTTTTATAGTAACAATCATTGTCCAATGCATTTTCATAGTAAAAATCATTGTCCAATGCATTTTTATAATAAAAATCATTTCCAATGCATTTTTATGCTAAAAATCATTTCCAATGCATTTTTTATGGTAAAAATCATTGTCCAATGCATTTTTTATGCTAAAAGTCATTTTTCATGGATTTTTAGTGTAAAAATCATTTTTAATGGATTTTTATTGAGAAACAAAACATTTCCAATGAACCTTTGTAGTAAAAATAATTTCCAATGCATTTTTATAATGAAAATAATGCCCAATGCGTTTTTATAGTAAAAATCTTTCCCAATGCACTTCTATAGTAAAAATCATTGTCCAATGCGTTTTATAGTAAAAATCATTCCCAATGCATTTTTATTGTAAAAAAAAATTCTAATACATTTTATGGTATCATTTCTAATGAATTCTTTTAGTAAAAATCTTTGTCCGATGCCTCTTAATATTAAAAAAAAAAAATTCCAATTAATTTTTATAGTAAAAATAATTTCCAATGCATTTTATAGTAAAAATCATTTCCAATGAAATTTTATAGTTTTTGTGACTCGAGTTAATACAGAAATATTAGGTCGAAACCCAACGAGTATTAAGGATAGGGAAAAAATTTAATCAAACAAAGATACAAGGTAAACATAGCAATTAGCAATTGCTAGGTTTAACTAACAAATCCTATGTTGTCTCGTTGTTTCTCTTTTTCGTGGTTTCATCTGATATTTATAGAAAAAATCTCCTTATTTAGGTACTATATGACACTTTGTCAAGTAAAACATTAAAATCCCAGTTCCTTGTCTTCAATTCAAATCTAAATATCTAGTACTTATAGATATATACTCTTTAATATAAAAATGAGTCTATGGGTTTGTTGCCAGAAACCCCTTGGAAACTCCCTACACAGATTAAATCATAAAAAATTATGAAGGTGTTGATAATTTTCAACTATCTAATTATTTTGTTTTTCGATTTTTCTTGTTATGAACAAATTGTTTTGTAAATCGAATTCCTCTATGTTTTTCCTTAAACACTTGTATGTTTATTGACCAACATCATTTGCGTAGAAATTGATTTTTGGCGGTAAATTTAATAAAAAAGCCATTTTCGAAGAGGGGAGGGATGCAAACAATTATTAGCAGTTATCTTACATCTGTTGTTAATAAATAAAGTATCTCCTACAAACTGATGGTTCCGAGGTGGATGCTCTACAGACTGAGATAAATTGTTATATCATTTGTACAGTTACATGGTTTCAAGACCTAGCTAGAGAGCTACCATCTGCCGGTCAGTGAAAGAATTTGAGTCCAACCGGATTAAGGACAAACAATTGATACTAGCTATTTGAAAGATTGAATACGAGTCAATCAATTCATGTCATATCATATAGTAAAAAAAGTAAAATCTTCTCCAACCCCCTTCAATTTTTCTGATTGATTGTGTTTGGTTGGTTGAGTTTTACGGCATGTCAACCCCTTGGGTTATTCTATGCCGAATACTTCTATTGGTAATTAGGTATTCAAAAATGTATAGGGGTTTATTTGCTGTAATCAAGTTTTCTGTTGAGAGTTTTAACATCAAGAGGGTGAGTGGGTGATTTTTGTAGGTCTATGAACTTACATCCTTGATAAGAGGCCGGTTCTTTTCAAAAAGTTTAATATCCTCTTGGGATATATTTTTCCAAATAGTTTGTCCATGCTGTCAACATTGTAGAACTTTCTTCGAGTGTAGGAGGTGTGTGCATTCAATCAGAATATGTTTCATTGTGTATCATTTTCCACATGAACATTTAGGTGGAGGTTCTTCTTTTAAAATGAAGGAGTGGGTTAATCTAGTGTGGCCAATGCATAGCCGGGTGATAGTGGTTTCTTCTCTTCTGATATTACTAGGATCAGGTGTTCTTTCTTTTAAGTTGGGCTGTAATTTGTAGAGTTTGTTGTGGGGATTTTCATCCCATAATTGCTGCCATTTGATTGTCATTATTTGCTTGATTTTTGGCTTATGATCACTGTATGGTATTTTGTAGTTTTTGTCTGGTATCATGTCAAGCGCAGATTTAGCTAATGAATCTGCTTTATCATTTCTCTGGATTCCTATATGGCTTGAAATCCAGCAGAATATCACTTTCTTGCTATGGCTAATGGAATTAAGTTTGTTTACAAGTTTAGTGATTAGAGGGTTATCCAGTTTTCTACTTTTAATAGATTGTAGAACAGAAACGGAGTCTGAATGAATAATTAATTTTTTCGAGTTGCTAGTTGAGACAATGTTAAGAGCTAAATCTATTGCACTGGCCTCAGCAGTAAATATGGAGGCTTCTTTTGGAAGGCATTTTTTCATGGTTTTGTTGTTGAAAACTACTCCACATTCGGTTCTATTGCTGTCTTTGGAGCCATCTGTATAAATATGTGAGTATTTAGGATATTCTGGATGTTGTGGAGTTTCTCGTGATAGATTAAGGGGTGAGTATTCCTTTTAGTGAGCTTGCTTAGCCAGGGGGAGAGCTTGGAATTTTTTTCCAGGCGTGGACTATGTTAACATTAGACAATCCCCAAAATTTGAGCTTCCAATTTAAAAAAATAGGCGGAATTATATCTCCCAAAATGGTGACTTTTTGTAATCTATTTTTGTATGTAAAATGAGTTCTACTCCTAAAAATTGGTTTATAAAAACATTTTTGCCCATGAAATCCAAAAATGCTATATAAAAGTCGACAAATTTTAAGTCATTGATGATTTCTGATTTTTTCCTAGCAAGATCAATATCCCGATGTGGCTCTGCATTTATGGCAATTTTTTCTATTATTATTTCACATAAATTGAACATTATTTGTACCAAAAAGGTAGTTTGATATTTGCACAGAACCGAATCTACAACATTAGTTAAAATTTTGCAAATCAGAATCACGTGTTGTGGGAAGGGTGGTATAAGAATAAGATGTGTTCTTAAAATATGTTAGAAGGCTCAGAGGAACCTTCCAGCGTAGGTACATATATACATGAAATAATCCGAACAAAGAGTTACATATAATAACAAACACAGACTTTATTGTCTGAGCACGTGTGCATGGCATTATACATGACAAGATACAATACGATACAAGAAGAGATAGGACTAAAGTCCTTGAGAAGTTAAGAAAGAGTTTATGAAGAAATAAGTGAGTCAGTTACTGATAGTTGTTGGTGGTGGTGGTGGGGGCAAAGCCCCTCACTTAAGGGAAAGAGATACCACGCGTCTAGCCCATGTTTAGTGGTTGCTAGACCAAGAGAAAGAGAATGAGAAGTTCCCGGGCTGCTGTTTAAATACCCAGCCAGTAGTGTCACCTAGTGGCGAAACCCTCGTATTAAGGGAAGATAATGCTTTTGGACCCAAGTCCATCCCAGCAGACAATCGCTATAATGGTAATAAAACTAAGGGGATCTCTGTGTCAAAGCAAGTCCCTTATATCCAAGGGTTAGGTTTGACATGTGACATATGTCGTCAAAAATTGACATTTAATGCAAGTTATCATGTAATAAAAGCAGGCGCTTTTCAATCTTCTCTCAGTCTGCCCACTCCGGACATACATATACACACAACTGCCCTTTATATATATATATATATATATATATATATATATATATATATATATATATATAGATAGATAGATAGATAGATATTAAACGAAAAAAAAATCGAAACTTATTTTATTAAAAGGAATTTTGAATTTGTTTATAATTTTTGGTAAAAATGCAGAATATCACGCAAGAAATAACGTTAGAATCACATTTTGAGATAGACGTAGATAACGGAAACCCCCCAAGTACCGTTATCGAGCGTCTCAAAAACTTCGGGTATTTCCGCGAAACACGTAAACTAATATTGCTCAGATTGGTACACCGCATACGGCAAACTTTTACAAGTAGAATTTATTCAATAAATATCATATTTCAAAGAGAAAAAAAGTTCAATATATATATATATATATATATATATATATATATATATATATATATATATATATATTGAAAGAATAAAACGACCGTATTTATTACTATTTATTTATCATACATTTTTTCTATATCTATTTATCAGACCGCCATCCTTGGCCAGTTGAAAAGGACTTAAAGTAAGTAAGTAAGTCCTGAGCTATAGAATCCTTTGGTAAGTGAATAAGTCCTGAGTTATGGAATCCTACGTAGTGTCAAAAGGTCCAGTGATATAAACCCTATGTTCCGTCGTCCACGAAGGTTCGAAGCATTGTGCGTAGGTATGGCCAGAACAGCCGGTATAAATAACAATATCAGCAGCAGAGTACTGCCAGTGATTGGCCAATAGGTTGGCCACATGATTATCGCCGAGTCTATAAGTAGAAGTGGGCTTTTAGCATACACCTTATAACACAAAAATCTCAACACTATCTATCTAAAAAAATGTCTGACGCTGGAAGGTAAATACCCATACTTATCGATTAACCGGATATACTATTGACTGAGTTAAACCGACTCCTCTTACTATATAAATAAGTAGTAATGTCGTAAAGCGAGGGGTTCTATTCTACTTTCACTAGCACTTGGAGTGCCACACATACCATCAGCTCCCCTCTCTACCAATCAGATGGAAGTTGTGCAGTTCCTGGGCTGAGTTGGCGAGAGCCCATATCAAAGCAGAAACCATGAGGTTTCTAAGTGGATTCTCTACCGACTGAGAAAAACAGGTTGGCTTTTTATATTGTTTAATGACATATCAATCGTTGTGGGTTATTTAATGCCAAATTTTTATATATATATATATATATATATATATATATATATATATATATGAAATAAAAGGAAATTAATCCGACAGTGTGAATTTGATATATTGAAAAAACAAATGATGTTTACAAATGCTTGGGATCATCAGGAGAGAATGTGCACCGTTTCGAGGCATTCCGTTGAGAGGAAGACCCCGAAACGGTGCACATTCTCTCCTGATGATCCCAAGCATTTGTAAACATCATTTGTTTTTTCAATATATCAAATTCATATATATATAATATATATATATATATATATATATATATAATATATATATATATTTACAAACCTCTCCACACGAGTAGGATGTGACTCAAGGTCAATTTTGAGCAGAGGTTAACAGTTAATTCAGAGTTTTTCTTTCTCCTAGATGGTTTGCCATACCAAGGTTAAAGAGCCCAATCTGCTCTAATATTTATCGATAGTGAGAAGAAGAATAGTTAGATTTATATTTTCTGACAGTACTTTTCCTAATAAACATTAAAGTGTACGTAATCTTATTATGAGACTGTGTGTGTGTCTGTCTGTAACCGAAACTATATCACGACTCAATTCCCAATTCCCTTAGTTATTTACGCTCACATTCTCCCTGATTTTATTTTCATTTAAATCTCACTTATTAATAAAATTAGTTTTACATTATTATGTCTATGTCTGTCTGTAACCGAAACTATATTACGACTTGTTGAGAAATGTTGATATATAAGGTGTGTGCTAGATCCCCGCCATACTTATAGACTAGGCGAGATCATGTGATCTATTCCTTGGCCAATCACTGGCAGTACTCTGAGGCTGATACAATACTTAACCCACCCTACTGGTCATAATTACTACAGTGCTCTTTGACAACGGACATAGGATTAAGTCACTGGACCTTTACCAATACGCAGGATAGGACATACGATTACCAAAGGATTTCATATCATAGGACTTTCTTTAAGCCCTATTTCAACTGGCCAAGGATTGCCCTTAAAACTTAACAGGTTATGGGCCCAGGTACGCATAGATCTTATTCAATGGTGACGAGGCCAGCTACGAAATTTGGGAGACAAAGTTCCATGGGTATCTGAGAACCCTTCAGTTGCATGACATAATCAATGCACCATCGGACCAATCCGAGGACCCATTTTTCGTGGACAAAAATGCAACAATATATACAGAATTAATCCAGTGCTTGGATGACTGGAATCTCTCACTTGTAATGCGCGAAGCGAGAGATAATGGCAGGAGGGCAATGAAGATTTTAAGGACTCACTACTTGTCGAAAGGCAAGCCTAGAATTCCCAATTCCTTTAGTTATTTTAGTCACATTCTTCCTGATTTTATTTTCATTTAAATCTCAATTATAAATAAAATTAGTTTTACATTATTAATACTGTTGACTTTATCTACATACTGATAAAATGCAATTGTATTTATATATACAACAAAATAACAGTTTACAGTGTGAACGGGAAGGTTGATTTGCATATTGATATTAAAAAATTGATTTTAATAAATATGTACTTGGTATTATTGATTTCTAATTGTTTGGTTTTATCTTAATGAATATGAGCAAAAATATCGTGGATAAATATTAAAAGAAATTCATTAACAAAAATAAATAACTGTCATTCTCTTCTTTACATTCTATTTGAACTAATAGTTAAATTAGGAAAATTTAGCAATGAAATACAGGAGTGATGGAAGAGTAAGTTTCAGTTCTTTTATTTTTCGAGTATATCAAATCTTTTTATCTGCATTCTTTTTTTTTTTTAGTTTCATTAGTGTTTCTAATTTAATATACTATTTTATTACATTAAAACTTAAATACTTGCACCCGGTGGAGGGTGCATATATTTGCTAGTATTTCTCATTATTGAATTATGTCACTTAATCAGTAAAAATCAAACTCTAAATTTTGTACTCTAGCAATTTCCTCGGAAGGTAGCAACAGAGAGGGGGGGGGGTATCCTCAAGAACAAGGAATTAAAAGCTAAATCAATCCCAAACTGAATAACTTTGGTTTGGTTTGTTTTGTTTTACGGCATATCAACCTCAGTGGGTCATTTAATGCCGATAAAGTTTTGAGATAAATCAATTCTTAATGGATAATACAATTTTTTTATAAATACATTTTTCTATTTAACCCATAGATGGGACCCTAACAGGTACTACCACTCCAGGTCAGAGTGGACTAGGGAGCAATGGTGATGAAGGGGTGCTCACATTCCCCAAACCTCCAAAACTGGAACCTCACCATCAGATAGAGTTTAACGTCATTCCCGGGACATGTAGACCCGCAGCCACCGCCTTCTAGCACCCATGTGATAAAAAGGGGTTGCGGCTTGCCATAAGGGCAATAGGGTTGGGAAAATCATATAGGTGCTAGGGCTTGAAGTGATCAGCCGATTGATCGGACGGGGCCTCTCTGACCGCCCGTCTAGCCCAAGATAGGGTCAAAGTGGAGTATTGCAAGTCATGAACTGCTCATCCACCTGGGCTCTATCCTTAAGCATCACGGGTCGCAACCCACGGCCAACAGGTGGCCCCATTGGGGGAGTCTTACCCCTCTGCAGAGGTGCAGTCGGTGCATTCTAACGCCCCAGCCGACAGGGCGGACTGAATAACTGCATCATCATTAATTCAAACGTGGCTTCGGAGCTAAAATCGTTACCACTCATTCAAGGGGGTTCCAGCAGCATAAATGCCACAGAAATGCGGTTAGATATTGTTGGAGTTTTGTGGATATAGTTATTTACCAAGCTTAGCTTAGATGCTGCACAAGGCCAGAAGTATGGGGCATTCAATGAGAACTGAACTCACTAACAATGGTCTAGCGAATCTAGCTTGCTAATCATTACACCACGTGAGGTTCCCGATTTTTTTTAATATAAGGCGTGCTCCAATTCCCACCCTGAATTTCTAGACTAGCTAAGTTCATGTGGTTTACTCCTCCGGCCAATAAACAGCCATAATGCGTGGCTGATTCACTACTTAAACACTGATACTTGCCACAGTTCACCTGCAATCATTGAGGAGGAACTTACGACCATTGACGAAGAACTGAGGACTCTTTACCAGAAGAAGCAAAGGATTCATTATCAGAGGATTACCAAGGATCCAATTCCACTAGACAAGCGCTCTTGCTTAGAGCCTACAGGATGGCCCATAAAATTGTAACAGATATAGAAAAATAAAATGGAAGAAGTTACTTATTTACCCCCACCCCCATAAATTTCAAAATGTCGTAAAGAATCAATTACTTACATAACTGGTTTAATCTGACCAGGAACATGAAATGAGACGGTCGCAAAATGCAGTATAGAATCTCAGTTAAGACCATTCCATGAACGCTAGCCGTTAAAATTCAAAAGTAAATAGGTTTGAAAATTTAAATAAAACTATTGATTGAACAGATATTTTGTGTTTATAAAAATAGATAGAATGTAAAAAAAACAAAACAAATCTTATTATAATGGAGATTGTCTGTAACCGAAACTATATCACTACTCAAGTCGTATTTACATCACATTCTCCCTTCACCGTCCATATCTACATGATATTTTCCATACCCACACTATTAAAAGCTCCAATTGTGTCGATCCTTCGGCATTCTCCCTTTTACTTTAAATCAACATTCTCCATCGACGCCGTTAATTATATCAATGGTACTGTTGACCATATCGATATTTAAACCGGGTCAAATTATTAACGTAAGCTCGTGGAGTGGCAATTGCGTCGAATTCCCCTTTGGGTAATTGGGATCCATATCATATCCACATACAAATAACATGCAATTGTATTTATATATACAAAAAATAGCGGTTTACAGTGTGAATGGGAAGGCTAATTTGCATATTGATATAAAAATGTGATTTTATTAAATATGTGCTTAGTATTATTGATTTCTAATTATTTGATTTTATTTTAATGAATATAAGCAAAATCTCTTCAATGAATCTTAAATGAAATCCATTAACCAGAAAAAATAACTGTAATTTTATTCTTTACTTACTCTTTTAAGTAAATACTTAAATTAGAAAAAATAACAATGAAAGACGAGAGTGATGGAAGAGTAAGTTTCAGTTGTTCTATCTTTCGATTATACTCCCTCTGTTTCAAATCTTTTTTTATCTGCATTTCCCATTTAGTTTCTAATTTAATACAATATTTTATTACATTAAAACTTAAATATTTGCACCCTGCGGAGGGTGCATATATTTGCTAGTTAAATTAAAGTAGTTAAACATATAGTTTATTTTTGGTTGGTTGTTTTACAGCACACCAACTCTTTTCGGGTTATTTAATGCCAAATCAAGTCACTCAACCTTACAACACCCGATAGTTGCTTATATAAAAGTATAAAAACTTAAATACTTGTGCCCGGTGGACGCATTTTTTGGCTAGTACATATAATTTTCCTACAGTTGTATGATTTCTAATCTATTAATAATGGAGATTCGCTTCCGGTTTTTGTCTGTAACAAAAATTACGTCACTGCTTTCGTCACATTACCCAAAATCGTCATAACATAGAATAAAATTTATTCTATGTTATGACGATTTTTGGCATGTTCAAATTTTGAGTGTATTTATTCAACACTCAAAATTTGAACATGCAACATTAGACAGTCCTCATTGTTTTTTAAAACAAGTCTTAATAAATACATGACTGGTATTATATATTTATATATAGTTTGTTTTATTTTAATACATATTTAAAATTTACATTTCAAATTGTTTTATTTTTTAATCCTTTAATGAATTTGATGATTTTGCTTACTAAGGGTACAAACTCGTTGACATTGAACTTTTTACTCCCACCCCTCAGGCAATATGTTTCAAAAATCTATTTTTACATCGCCCGGAGGGTGTTTTGTATTTTGTACTAGTTCAAATAATTTTTTTTTTTCATATGATAGTTTCAAGTATTGATATCATTTGTTTGTACACAATTATGTGGAAGCCCTGTCGATGGAGCTGTAGAATACACCAACCGTACTCCTACAGAGGGGTAAGACACTCTAATGGGGCCACCTGTTGGCCGTGGGTGGTGACCAGTGATTCTTATGGACGGAATCTTGGTGGTTGAGCAGTCCATGACATGCAACATTCCACTTTGGCTCTTACTTAGGCTAGACGGGCGGTCGGAATGGTCCACTCCGATCATTCGGCTGGTCACGTCAAGCCCTAGCATCCATAGGATTGCCCTTACGGCAAAACCCCAACCTTTTTTTAAAATCATATATGTGCTAGAAGGTGGTGGCTGAGGGTCTTAGTGTACTGGGTATGATATTAAACTGCATCTAATGGTGAAGTTCCAATTCTGGAACTCTGGGGAGTGAGGAGTACCCCTTTATCGCCATTACTCCTAGGTACACTCTGACCCAGAGTGGTAGTGCCTGTCAGGGTTCCATCTATGCGTTAGATATAAAAGATGAGTTTGGAAAAAAAAAAGAAAAGAAAAAGAAGAATATCCACCAAGAACCAATCAAACAAAATGTCTTCGGCATAAAATAAACCAACAAGGGTTGTCATGCCGTAAAATCCAACCAACCAAACTAAAGCTAGATTAGAAAGACTAACAAAACTAAATAAGAACGTAGATAAGAAAAAATGATTATATTTACTAGCAAATATATGCACCCTCGCCAGGTGCAATACTTGAGGATGCTGTGTGTGTGTGTGTGTGTGTGTGTGTAGTACGTGTTGTGCAGCAATAGCAGTTAGGGTAGCACTGGTGGGTCTCAGTGCTGGTGACGGTGGGTGGGTCGATGTAGAGGTGGGTGGTGGATTTGTGTGTGTGTGTGGGGGGGGCGGTGACTCTACAGAAAGTATCACTTTTTTCTTCTTCAAAAATAAGAGACGGCGGTTTTTGTAGAAGAAAAATAGATTTTAAAAAAATCGTGTGGTCTTCTAGATTGAAGATGCAGTATTTTTGGCCCGATGAGGTTTGACTTGCGTAGAGATGTGTGCTTGTGCATGTGAGAGTGACAGAGTGGGGGGGGGGACAGAGAAGTTTTGATGTAATAAAATATCATATTAAATCAGTAAGACTAATGAAACTAAATAAGAAGGCGGATCAAATGATTGGAAACAGAGGGAGGGGGGTGTATAATCGAAAAATAAAACAACTTTGAATCTAACTTTTCCATCATTTTCCATCACTCCCGTCTTCCATTGCTAATTTTTCCTAATTTTACTATTTAGTTTAATTAGGAAGTAAAGAATATAATTACAGTTATTTCTTCTTGTTAATGGATTTCTTTATGGAATTTTTAAAAATGTGTTTAAAAATGAGTTAAAAAAAACAAACACGTGTAGCCATGAACAATGAATAAAGCAAACGTCTTTGGTATAAAATGGGTTGACATGCCGTAAAACTCAAACAATCAACCAACCGACTTCGGCATAAAATAACCCAACAAGGGTTGACATGCGGTAAAATTCAACCAACCAACCAACCAACCAACCAACTAACCAAACAGCCAGCCAGCCAGCCAGCCAACCTGTACGTAGCTTTCTCAACCACCACGCAACTGCCACGCGTGTATTCAGATGCGCATTCTTCAA
>CM042178.1:12801780-12804280 GCA_023376005.1 Doryteuthis pealeii
TTTTTTTTAGTGAATGTCAGTATATGTAAATTGTAAATGAATATTATTTCCGCTAATTTCTATTGTTGATAAAATCGACTGTAGCCGTGCCGATTCACTTGCCCCGTGGGAAGAGAGAGAGAGAGAGAGAGAAGAGAGAGAGAGAGAGATGAGAGAGAGAGAGGTGATATAAGAGAGAGAGAATGAGAGAGAGAGAGAGAGAGAGAGAGAGAGAGAGAGAGAGAGAGAGAGAGAGAGAGAGAGAGAGAGAGAGAGAGATGTGATTATGAGAGAGAAGAGAGAGAGAGAGAAGAGAGAGAAGAGAGAGAGAATGAGAGAGAGAGAGAAGAGAGAGAAGGGATTATAAAGAGAGAGATGAGAAGAGAGAGAGAGAGAGAGGAGAGAGAGAAGTGATTATGAGAAAGAGAGAGATGTGATTATAAGAGAGAGAGAGAGAGAAGAGAGAGAGAGAGAGAGAGAGAGAGAGAGAGAGAAGAGAGAATGAAGATGATTATAAAGAGACACACTGACAGACTGACAGAGTCAGAGTTTATAGAGAGAGAGAGAGAGAGAGAGAGAGAGAGAGAGAGAGAGAGAGAAGAGAGGAGAGAGAGAGAGAGAGAAGAGAAAGAGAGAGAAGAGAGAGCGAGTGAGAGAGGTGATTACAAGAGAATGAGAGAGAAGATGATTATAAAATGATGAGACTGAGAGGGAAAAAGGTGATTATAAAAGAGAGAGAGTGAGAGAGAGAGAGAGAGAAAAGGTGATTATAAAAGAGAGAGAGAGAGAGAGAGAGAGAGAGAGAGAGAGAGAGAGAGAGAGAGAGAGAGAGAGAGATGACAGTCAGCGAGGCCTAAATTGCGCGGAGAGATGAGGGTCTACGTTGTATAGAAATGCAATAAGAATTCTTCTCTACTAAAATCGTCATTGTATTTTTTTTCTCTCAAGTGTTATTTATCAATTCTTTACTGGAACGTTTCAAACACATATCCCTCCTCCCCCCTCCACACATACTCATTTCTTCAATAAGGGATTTACCCATCATTTCTTTCTCCCTCTTTCATTCACAGGCTGGAAAGCTACTAAGCCACTCTTACTTCGACGCACCTTGCAACTCCCAAGACAGACGTGCGTGTGTTATGTCTGTGTATTGATATATATATATATATACACACATACATACATATATATATAGCTATCTATATCTATATCTATATCTATCTATCTCATTTTATATATATATATATATATATATTTATACATATATACGTACATATATACATAGGCACGTTGATATAATTTTTGAAACATCTGAAGCAAAGCGTCTAATGTCAGCTAATCACAGGAAGTTTTAACTTTTGCCGTCGACGGAAATATTCAAGGAGCTCGGAGAAAGAAAAAGAAGAAAAGGAGGGAAAAAAAGAGAGAGATAAAGAAAGAGATAGAGAGAAAGTGAAGGTGAAAAAGAAGAAGAAGAAGAAGAAGAAGAGAAATCACAGTAAAGAAAGAAAGAAAGAAAAAACAAACAAACAGAAAAAAAAATTACAACAGAGGGGAAGAGGAGATAGTAAAAAAGAATAAGCAAATAAGGTTTTTCTCTCCTTAAAAAAAAAAGATATTTGATAACAATAATTTCAAACCAAAAAAAAAAAAAAAAAAAAAAAAAAAATACCAATTGGCCTTTTTAAGAAGTTAGCCTCGCAGTATTATTATCATTATCGTTTTTATTCTTATTTGCTTTCTTTTAAAATTTTCGCATTTAAAAAAAAAAAAAAGTCCACAAAAATCGTTTTCCAAACGAACAGGTACCCCATTTTAAAATCACAAAATTTCTAATTGTTTCTACCGTAAAAAAAATCCCTACTCTCTCAATTTTCTTTATGAATATATATGTATATATACACGCATATATATCATAATATAACAATATATTACTCAAGATAACTTCACATCAGTCACCACAATAATATATATATATATATGTATATATATGCACACTCACATATAGATATAACTGTATGAGTATATATATGTGTGTATATATATATATATTTATGTATGCATGTGTGTATATTAGAGCGTTTTAAGAATATTTCATTGTTGGTTTTTTTTTCTTTTCTTCTTTTTTCTACCCACATCAGTTGCCCGACCCCAGGCCACCCGTCGCCCGACCCTAGGCCGCTGTTTGTTTGGATCCAGTTTTAGCATATTACTTCCTTCTCTAGCCTGGAAGCCACCTTTTCTCTCAAGATACAACTGTCTCTCTCGCAGAAGCACTAAAACAAGGGTGGTCAGCTGAAAGAATTGCTTAAAAAAAAGAAAGGAAGGGGGGAAAAAGTACCCCCCCCCATTACGCGATAAATCACAAAAAAAAGAAAAAAAGAAAGAAAAAAGAGAGACAGACAGACAGAAAGGAAATATCAAAAAGAAAGAAAAAAAAAAAAAAAAAAGAAAGAAAGAAGAAATATATGACCTACAGTAAAAGGGATATTATCAAGGAAACGTTTATCATTGATATACT
>CM042178.1:12819280-12831780 GCA_023376005.1 Doryteuthis pealeii
AGAGAGAGAGAGTGAGAGAGAAAGAGAGAAGAGGGGGAAAGAGGGCACAGAGAGAAGGAGAGACGGGAGACACAGGGGGAGAGAGAAAAGGTAGGTGAGACAGAGGGATACTGAGGTAGAGAGAGGGAGAAAGAGGGTGCAGAGTTGAGAGAGAGAGAGAGAGAGAGAGAGAGAGAGAGAGAGAGGAGAGAGAGAGAGAGGAGAGAGAGAGAAGAGGGGGGGAGCGAGAGAGGAATGAGAGAGTGAAAGGAGTTTATATATATACATATATATATATATATAAACACACAGATATACATATATATACATATACATACATATATATATATATATATATAACATATATACATATATGTCTTTCTCTTTATATATATATATATTTATATATATATATATATATATATATATATATATATATATTAAGATGTACAACAGCAATAAGACAAATAAGTATATATATATATATATATATATATATATATAGTGTGTGTGTGTGTGTGTGTGTGTGCGCGTGTGTGTGTACGTGTGTGTGTGTAAATATGCAAAAAATATGGAAAAGGTATACTGTGAATTTATTATAAGTTAGAAGTATTAGCCACGTTAAAATGTTTCGGTTGTATATCAAACTCTCACACACACGCGCGCGTACACAAACAGACACACACACACACACACACACACACACACACACACACACACACACACACACACACACGCATAAATATATATATGTGTGTGTGAATTATTATGTATATTTATTTTGGCTTATTTTTTTGTTTGTTCTGATGTAGTTTCAACCATACATTCACACACACACACACACACACACACACACACATATATATATATATAATATATATATATATATATATATATATATATATATATATATAGAGAGAGAGAGAAGAGAGAGCATATATAGTAAGTACGCAAGGCTAATAATGAAATTCTATTTGAAAGGAAAAGTAAAAATTGAGGTCACGTATGCCGACATCCAAGGCAAAAAAGGGATAATCACTCCGATGACGCTATGCCTATAGCGAAACATATCAACTGGATTTTCCATACTTTCTTTTTTCTCATATGCTTACAAACACACACACACACACACACACACACACACACACACACACACACACATATATATATATATATATGCATATATATACATATATATATATTTGAGTTAATATAGTGTAGACTTTAGGAGTAAACGCCCGTGGTCTGGAAGATCGTATAGGCGAGGGACTGTCAGTAATCAGGTGTTGACTCCATGTCCTTTACTCAAATATAAACGCTCTATCAAGAATATTGAGCACTGTCTGCTTAGAAATATAGCGCTCGAATTATATATATATATATATATATATATATATATATATATATGTGTGTGTGTGTGTGTGTGTGTGTGTGTGTATGTGCATGTGTGTGATTGTGTGAGTGTGCAAGTATCTGGTGTAAGCGAGAGCACCTGCAGAGTAAGTGATAGAAACTGATATTTAGGGGAGAGGGGGGTGCGTCTGAAAAAGATAGATAAAATAGATACCATTTTTGGAGTGAGGGTGGGTGGGTTGTGTGAAGGAAAGGATTTGCAGAACACTGGAGAGAGAGAGAGAGAGAGAGAGAGAGAAGAGAGAGAGAGAAAGAGAGAGAGAGAGAGAGAGATAGGGAGGGAGAGAGAGAGAGAGAGAGAGAGAGAGAGAGAGAGACGGTGATGATATGCGCATTTATAATGAGATAGATAGATAGATGGATAGAGAGAGAGAGAGAGAGAGAGAGAGAGAGAGAGAGAGAGAGAGAGAGAGAGAGAACGGAATATATATATCTATATATACAAAGAGAAGGAATGAATGAATGAGTATGTGTGTGTGTGTGTGTGAGAGAGAGAGTGAGAGAGAGAGAGAGAGAGACAGGGGGGAATATATATAAACATATGAGATAGAGAGAAGGAATGAGAGAGAGAGAGAAGAGAGAGAGAGGGGGAATATATATAAACATATGAGATAGAGAGAAGGAATGAGAGAGAGAGAGACAGACAGAGAGAGGGGGGAATATATATAAACATATGAGATAGAGAGAAGGGATGAGAGAGAGAGAGAGAGAGAGAGAGGAGAGAGAGAGAGAGAGGGTGGAGAGGGGGAATATATATAAACATATGAGATAGAAGAAGGAATGAGAGAGAGAGACATGGGGGAATATATATAAACATATGAGATAGAGAGAAGGAATGAGAGAGAGAGAGACATGGGGGAATATATATAAACATATGAGATAGAGAGAAGGAATGAGAGAGAGAGAGAGAGAGAGAGAGAGACAGGGGGAATATATATAAACATATGAGATAGAGAGAAGGAATTAGAGAGAGGGAGAGAGAGAGAAAGAGAGAAGAGAGAGAGAGAGAGAGAGAGAGAGAGAGAGGGGGGGAAATATATATAAACATATGAGATAGAGAGAAGGAATGAAACGAGAGAGAGAGAGAGAGAGAGAGAGAAGAGAGAGAGAAGAATATATATATAAATATGAGATAGAGAGAAGGAATGATAGAGAGAGAGAGAGAAAGAGAGAGGGAGAGGGGGAATATATATAAACATATGAGAGAGAGAGAGAGAGAGAGAGAGAGAGATGTGGGAAGAGAGTTAATAGTTGAAAGTGTATCTTGAGGGTTATGTATTATATATACAGGGCCCACCTAATCATGTGATATCGGCGGCAGCATCAGCAGCAGCATCATCATCAGCAGCAGCTGTAGCATCATCTTCATCTTTATCAAAATCAACTTTTACCTCCACAATGGCTTGAATACTAATAGAACAGTTCTTTCCCGATTTGTCCGTCAACTCCACCCCGACCCTCATTTTTTCCCTCCAACAACACCACCAACCCCCCCCCCCTACACCCAAACCCTACCTCTCCGATCTTTTCCCTTCGCGTTCATCGAACGCTCTACCTTCGATTATTTTTCCAAGGTGTGTTTTGCGCAAACAGATAAATATATACACGGATTGGCGGGCGGAGGCGACGGTGGCTGCACGTGTTCTGGCGGAGCGGCGGTGTGTGTGTGTGTGTGTGTGTATGTGTATGTTGTCTGTCTCTCTGTGTGTGTGGTGTGTGTGTGTGTGTGTGTGTGTTGTGTGAGAGGTTGACGCTGAGAAGAGCTACGACACCACGCACAGAAGAAGAAAAAAAAAAAAAAGATGACGACAGTTTTGCGTGTGTTCTTTCTTTTACCCCCCCTCTCCTCAACCACTTGCGCTAAATTAAACGCAGGTGCGCGCGCGCGAGAGAACGGCTGTCGACGTATCGACCGGTCTGTGGGTGGGGGATGGTGATGGCGGCGGAGGTGGTGGTGTGAGTGTATGTTGTTGGGTTGGGTGGGATTTGGGGAGCCCGTCGTAGAGCAGTATTATGCAAGTTAGCTAGTACACAATAGGGATACACACCCTATCCCCTAATTACCCACCCATTTCAACTCTTTTTTTCCCCAAACTTTTGCGTCTACCCAACCCCTCCCACACGAACAGGATGTGACACAAGGCCAATTCCTTGAGCTGAGTTTAACAGGTTTGCATTTATACTGGCTACCTAGCCAATTTCAAAGAATCCAGTCTGCCCTACTATTTAACCATAGCTAGAGGGGAGTGGTTCGATGCATATATATCCAAAGGGTATTAGTATTAGAGTATTAGTGCTATGTGAAATGTAAACAACCTCGTATATATATATATATATATATATATATATATATATATATATATATACATACACACACACACATATATATATATATATATATATATATATAAGTCATCCACATACACCGTGTTTCGACGTTTCACGTCTCTTCAGTGTGGCTAGACACAGCAACTACCTCTGACCTGGGGCGAAACCCGACTATATATATATATATATATATATATATATATATATATATATATATAGTATCTAATTGCTACTTTAACCTTTCCGTTACAGTGGCATTAGTAAATTATCCAAAGGTGGTCAATATATCAAAAACATAGTACAATAATGTATTTATAACTTTTCCTTCTCCTAGATAGGTTGTCATATCAAGGTTAAACAGCCAAGTTCGACCTACTATTTACCCATAGCCGAAGGGAGAATAGTTGGATTTCACACTTTTCACAAAGGTATTAGCGCTATGTGAAGTGCAAACAGCCCCGTCCAGGACTTGAGCTCGTCTTGCCGAGTCCATTTTCCTCGAAAATGACCATTACACAACGCTGCTCCACACGTTCAAGCTCCTATATGATAAAAAGGAGTATAAGTATTACATACACACACACACACACACACACACACACACACAACACACATATATATATATATATATATATATATATATATATATATATATATATACATATATATCTTTGAAAAGAAGGAAAAACTCAACATCTTTATTCCATAATAAATTCATTTCGAACAAAATTGGGACCTTTATAAATCTAAGTTGATTCAACAAAACTCCCCAAAATCAAGTCTCATCAGAGTGTGGAGCTTTGTTAAATCAACTTAGATTCATAAAGGCCCCAATTTTGGTTGAAATAAATGTAAAATGTTGTTCTGGTTCCAACGGGAGAAAATTCAATATATTATAAAAAAGAAGGTCCGCAAAATGTATTATGTTTTTAGAAAGAAAAAAAAAATTATTTTTATCTTACATATACGACACGTGTTTCAGATCTGAAACACGTGTCGCATATGTAAGATAAAAAGAATAATTTTTTTCTAAAAACATAATACATTTTGCGGACCTTCTTTTTTATAATATATATATATATATATATATATATATATATATATATATATATATATATATATATATATATATGTGTGTGTGTGTGTGTGTGTGTGTGTGTGTGTGTAATTAAACAGAAGGCAGGTCTCATGTTTAATAATTTTATTGGTGATCTTTTCAAGCTTTCTGGCCAACTTTTTTTTATATTTGGATGGAATTCGTGGATTAGTCCAGCGAAATTCATATCATCTAAAATTACATTCATGCCCCCACCCTAATTACCGAAATATCATAACAGAAAATACGCACATTCTGCACAAAGAAAAATATAAACAAAAACTCCAAATACTAGAAGCTTTATACATCAAACAATACAAACCATCCTTAAATAAAATTAAAAATTAATTTTCAATGCAGTACTCACATTTTAAAATGCCTATACACCTTTTCCAATCAATTCTCCTCCTTCCAGCCTCCACATCTATTAATATACTTTGAAAAAAAAAAAACCCAAAAAACCTGGAACACATCACCCCTGATGATGGTACTTCGAAGTGCCGAAAGTACTCGGGATATGAACTTCGTTGGACTAATCCGTGAATTCCATCCAAATATTAAAAAAAAGTTGGCCAGAAAGCTTGAAAAGGTCACAAATAAAATCGTTAAACAGGGGACCTGCCTTTTGTTTAATTCCACATGTATAAATGAAAAAATGCTGCCCAAATACACACACACACACACACACACACACACACACACACACATATATATATATATATATATATATATATATATATATTTAGCAACACCTCCACATGAGTAAGATGTCACATGGTCAGTTTCTTATGCAGATATTAAGTAAGTCGATGGGGTGGCCTAATGTCGGTATCAGCCAATCAGCGAGGGAGTCTATCCCCTTTTCAGTAGCTCTAGACCAAGGAGATTGTTTATGCGTCTTAGGTGGAGCACCACGCCTACCAAGTTCCCTACTTTACCACACAGAATCCCTATGCAACTCATACGCTGAGTTGGCGAGGGCCGGTACCGAACCAAGAACCTTGCGATTCCTAGCCGAGTATTCTACCGACTGAGCTTTGAATTCAGAGTTTTCCATCTAGACTAGTTGCCTAACCAAGGTTAAAGAGCCCACTGCTCTACTATCTACCCATAGCTGGAGGGAGAATAATTGGATTCATACCTTTCCCAATGGTATTAGCGCTATGTGAAATTCAAACACCCTCGTCTAGGATTTGGTTTGGTTGATTTCTATGCTTAATGGCATATCAACATTTTGTGGGTCATTTAATGCCGAAGCCACACCTATATAAAGACTGTTGTGGTACTATATAACCCCTAGCTGGGTGGGGTTGTGGAGCTTCAAACATTTCCCAAGGGTATTTCGCGTGGGTGAGCGTAATACCGCGACTGGAGATCGAACTTGCTTAAAAAATGTCGCAGTCTTTCATGCCTCACAACCCCCCCCCCCCAAAAAAAAAACAATACATTTAATTTTAATAAACTTGTCATAAAAAACGTGAAGCATACGTGAAACCCTTAAAAAGTTAAAAAATAATGGCACACAGACAGACAGACAGACAGACATATATATATATATATATATATATATATATATATATATATATATATATATGTATGTGTGTGTGTGTGTGTGAGAGTGTGTGTCTGTGGTATAGCCTATTATCAGTGTCAGCCGAACAGCTAAGGAGTCTATCCCCTTTTTCGCTAGCGCTGGATCAGGGCGATTGTTTTGTTGAGGTGGGGCGCTACATCTATATAATATATATATATATATATATATATATATATTATATATATATATATATATATTATATATATATCGAAGGTTTTAACCTCCTAAATTTTTTTTATTTATTTTGAAATACCTAACACAGCATAAATAACGTGTGTTTTTAAAAATTTTATTTTTAAAAATTATTATCAAAAGCGGATGTGACAAAAATAAAATTAGACAGTAAAGACTTACAGCTGTTAAAATTATTAAGTATATCCGGATATTATATCTATATCTATCTATCTATCTGTATATCTATCTATCTATCTATCTATCTATCTGTGTTTGTGTCAATATGTTCATATGCATGTATGTATGTAAGTATGTCAGTTTGTATATATATATATATATATATATATATATATATATATGTGTGTGTGTGTGTGTGTGTGTGTGTGTGTGTGTGAGTGCATCCGTCTGTTCCTACATGTCTATTTTCCTTATTCGACATGTTTGATATATATATATATATATATATATATATATTATATAATATATTGATTGATTTTTCTCGATTTGTTTAGCCTTACATTTAAATAGGTAATCCCACCTAATTAATTAATTATTAATTAATTAACTTTCAAAAATTAGGTTCGACTTCAATTAAGCACATATTCTCCCAAATATATATAATATATATATATATATATATATATGTATAATATAATATAATATAATATATATATATATATATATATATATATATAATATATATGGTTAATATATATATGTATGCATATAAATGTTATATATATATATATATATTATATATATATATATATATATATATATATATATATATATATATATATATATATATATATGAGTATGAATACTCATACTATCGGATTCATTTCCTTTCTTTTAACTTATATATATATATATATATATATATATATATATATATATATATATATATATGCGTATGTATATTGGTTTGAAAATTCCATAAGCAAGAAACTATCAGTAACCAAGCGTCGTTGACATCATGTCCATGATACATTAGCATACTCTATCCACGATATTGAGCACAATTTACTGATAAATATACCACTCTTTATTTTCAATATTAATATATCTATCTATCTATCTATCTATCTATCTATCTATCTAATCTATATATATATATATATATATATGTGTGTGTGTGTGTGTGTGTGTGTGTGTGTGCATGTGTGTGTGCATGTGTGTGCGTGTATATGTGATCGGGGGTAATTTAAATCAATTAATCAATACATTCCTCCATTTCTCTATTCTCTCCCTCTCTCCATATATATATATATATATATATATATATATATATATATGTGTGTGTGTGTGTGTGTCTGTGTGTGTCTGTGTGTGTATATATATGTGTGTGTATGTGTGTGTGTGTGTGTGTTGTGCGTGTATGTATGTGTATGTGTGCGCGTGTATGAGTGTGTGTGTATCTATGTTGCAAATTATTTGTGCTGTATAAAATCTGTGCTATGTATGTGAAAAAATACTTTATGAAAATATATTTTGATTTAAAAAAAAATTTATTGGAGTGCAGGTAGAATTTATCAGAAAAGGGGGTCGTAGAGATCGCATTATCCATACTTAAATATCTATAGGTGTTTGTTTTGCGTGCTATTTCTTTAGCTCTTGCTTCTCCTCCTCTTGCTCCTTCTTCTTTGGCGCGTCTCACTGGGAACGAAATCTAACGAAACCTGTTATTTCTATCACTTGCATTGCATCTCTATCTACTCGCACTGTCTGTGAAGAGAAAACGTTCAGTGAAGTGGGTCTAGATGATCGTACCTAGGTACAGATGGTTATAGTAGCAACAGTGATGAAGATGAAGAAGACAGAAGGGAGAAAGGGAAGATGAGAGAGAGAGAGAGAGAGAGAGAGAGACAGACAGACACAGACAGACAGACAGAGAGTGATAGTGAAGATGAAGAAGACAGAAGGGAGAAAGTGAAGATGAGAGAGAGAGAGAGAGAGAGAGAGAGAGAGAGAGAGTGGAGATGAAGAGAAGACAGAAGGGAGAAAGTGAAGAAGAAGAAGAAGAAGAAGAGAGAGAGAGAGAGAGAGAGAGAGAGAGAGAGAGAGAGAGAGAGAGAGTGAAGATGAAGAAGACAGAAGGGAGAAAGTGAAGAAGAAGAGAAGAAGAGAGAGAGAGAGAGAGAGAGAAGAGAGAGAGAGAGAGAGAGAGAGAAGAGAGAGAGAGAGAGAGAGAGAGAGAGAGAGAGGAGAGAGAGAGAACGCAAAAAGAAAAGAAAAGAAAAATGAGAGAAAAGAAAAATGTCTTCAGTTGCTGGTAAGGCACAAATTGTCTGACGTATAAACCAATTGAATAAATTGCTGTCTGCTTCACTACGGTTCTTGTAAAAGTCCCCCTAAACGTTGCTGACAGTCATTCACTCTTAACTGCTACATTTGTTTACGATTCCCCCCGATTTTACAAGCATGATACCTGATTTATTTTGATACCAGCAAGATGGTTTCGTAAAAATCGACGCAACAGGTTGTTGCTTTTATCCCCCCCTTTCTTTCACGCTTCTATTTTTAAAATTAAATATGCGTCGTCTTTCAAAGTCGTTTTAACAGTAACGCAAATACGGTATATTATTATCTCTACGTTAATGTGTGCAAAAATTCCCGGCACCTTCTTTATTGTAAAAGAAAAAGCAACAAACAACAACAAAAAAAAGAACGGTTGATTAACACAGTAGAAAAAAAATCCTTTAAACGAATGTTTTATTTATTTAATACCAGACAGTGAAGTGCTTGGGCTTTTTGGCTTGTACTGAAGATCCCACCCCGACCCATACACACCGTTTCCCGCTCGACGGTTAATAAAAGACCTTTGACCTCTTGTCACAAGACCTACTTAGGTCCATGAGCAAAATAAGTAAAAAAAGATTCAGCAGCAGTAGTATTAGCAGCGCTAGGGGTAATATTAAGAATTGGGTGGGGCTAGTATTTTGATAACACTCCCAAGGTACTGAACTGAATATTTCTTCTAGAATTAAAATTTAAAATTTAAAATCTATTCATTAAAAAAAAAAAGATTCTGTCTATTTGTCTGTCTCTCTGTATGTTTGTTTGCACAACGACCGAGGGTACGTCATTTTATAACAGAAAATTGGTGGCGACCTGCACAGGCCAATTTCTGTAATTTCTAAATATTTTGTAGATCTTACCTTTAGGATTACCCTAATATATATATATATATATATATATATATATATATATATATTATATATATATATATATGTGTGTGTGTGTGTGTGTGTGTGTGTGTGTAGATCTTTCCATAGATGATTAAGAAAATGACACACATATCTATCTATCTATCTATATCTATATCTATATATATATATATATATATCTATATATATATATATTATATATATATATATAAGAAAGATTCTGTATCTCTGTATGTATGTATGTTTGTTTGTTTGTACAACAACCATGCGAACGTCCTTTTATAAAAAGAAAATTGTTGGAGACCTGCAAAGGCCAAAGTTCAATGAAATTCCACGCACTGTTTTTGTCCGAGAGAGGTGTGTGTGTGTGGGGTGTGTGGTGTGTGTGTGTGTGTGTGTGGGGGGGGTCGGTATCTTTTTTACTCCTCATTTTTAATAAGAAAAGCTAAATAAAAATGATACGGGTATAAATCAATGATATATTAAAAAATCAATTTTTAAAAATGATTAAAAAAAATAAAACAAATTAATTAAAGTAAAGTAAATAAAAAAAAAGAGTAGAAAACTAGGCACGACTGCGTTGGGAAGGTGATTCACTGGGAATTATGGAAAAAAATTAAACTTGAAATGGAGAGTTGAATTAATGTATAAAGTAGAGAAAACATAATAATAATAATAATAATAATAATAATAATAATAATAATAATAATAATAATAATACGGTGACAGAGATGAGACTGTAAACCATATATTAAGCGAATGAAGCAAACTAGCACAACGGAAATACAAATCTAAGCACGGCTGGGCTGGGAAGGTGATCCACTGGGAATTATGCAAAAAATTAAAACTTTGACCATACAACAAAATGGTATATGCATAAACCAGAACCTGTTCTTGAGAATGAAACACATAAAATTCTCTGGGACTTCGAGATAAAGACGGATCACCCTATCCCAGCCAGGAGACCAGACCTAGTATTGATTAATAATAAAAAAAAAGAGAACGTGTCAACTGGTGGACTTTGCGGTCCCAGCAGATCACAGCGTGAAGCTGAAGGAAAATGAAAAGATGGATAAATACCTGGACCTTGCCAGAGAATTGAAAAAGATGTGGAATATGATTGTAGTTGGTGCACTTGGAACGGTACCAATAAACTTTTGGTTTGGAAAGTTTGGATATCAGAGGAAGGATTGAAACCATTCAGAACACTGCACTGCTGCAATCTGCCAGAATACTCAGAAGAGTCCTGGAGACCTGAGGAGACTTGCTGTCACTCAGACTGCAGTGAAAGACCATCGGCTAACACTGATGTGAAAACTCAAAAGGAGTAATAATAATAATAAACAAATTAAAAACAAGAATATATAAAGAATAAAATATAATAAAGCAAATATATAAAAAAATAATTTTGTTAATCTATATATAAATGTTGATGAGATTTATTCTAAACTTTTGAATCCCGGGCAACGCCGGGTAGTTAAGCTAGTTTAAAATAAAAACAGTATACAGCTCAGTCGGTAGAGCATCCGCCGAGGAACCACAAGGTTCCGGGTTCGACACCGGTACTCGCCAACTTAGCACATGAGTAGCACAGTCTGGATATGTGCGGTAAAGTGAGGAGTTGATGGTGAGTGGGGCGCCCCATTCCACACGCAAAAACTATCTGATATAGCGCTAGAGAAAAGGGATAGACTCCCTCGTTCTGCGGCTGATATCGACTATAGGGCACTTCGCCGAATTTACTTTTTTACTTATAGTTGAGTAACTAATATAATAAAGTGATGACGTCGATACTGATGTCTGGACGTCTAGATAAAGTCTAGACCAGGCGTCGGCAACCTACGGTCCGCGGGACAGATCCGGCCCGCAATCCATAATCATTTGGCCCATAGTCCCTTAGAAAAATATTATATTAATCCAACCCGCAAATGTAACAGACGGTGGCTTAGATGCTCGTTTTTTTATATTTATAAACGCACACAGAGGTCATAAACACCATGTCACGTACTATTTCTCTGGTAAGAATTGTCATTCCTCTCATCGGTATTGCAAGATCATATAATCTTGATTATTAAGATCTGGTAATGAGTAAAGCGAAATCTGGTAATAAAGACCATGAATACATCTGGTGTCTAAGACTTATACAATGTTACAATCATGCTGCTTGACCGTACTCCACGCGATAGATCATTACTGGGTGCCGTTATAGTATGTGACCTACCTTTTTGATGCTGTTATTGTATGTGGCCTACCCGGTTTGAATGTGTCCTACCTCAGTAAGAGTATATCAATAGATATAAGTAGTAAGCAATTTATTGAAACTAATTATTTTTCCCATATATTCAATTTCAAGAAATGCAATTCAGTCATAAGCTGTATATAGTTATTAAGAATAATTAAAAAAGAATTTATCCATAATTTACATGAATCAGAGATTTATTTAATTCTACAATATTATAAAATTCTGAAATAGGGTTAGGGTTAGCAGTTTGTATTATAACCTTATAGTATGCTTTTTATGGTAGGCCACATACTATAAGAGAGACATGATTTCGTTGGCCACATTTAAAAGGTAGACCACATACTGTAAGAGAGACATCATTTCGTAGGCCACATTTAAAAGGTAGACCACATACTGTAAGAAAGACATCATTTCGTAGGCCACATTCAAAAGGTAGGCCACATACTATCAGCGATACATGATTTCGTAGGCCACATTCAAAAGATAGGCCATATACTATAAGAGAGA
>CM042178.1:12841780-12869280 GCA_023376005.1 Doryteuthis pealeii
GGCACTCGGTCACTATAATATATATATATATATATATATATATATATATATATATATATAAAGATTTTTTAAAATTTTTTATAGTGAGTTAGAAGCATTAATTAAAATGTAATAATATATTTTTGAAGGCGTAATAATGCACATTTATGTTTAAAAACATATTTAATTTTTTTCTTTTTCTTTCTTTTTTTGTTGTTGTTTCCTTAATATTTTCAGGCAATGCCCATCTTCAGAGGATCGAAACATTTAAAAAAAATTTTTTTTTTAAATTTCATCTTTTCAAGATGAAAAAAAAAAAAAAAATGTTTCGATCCTCTGAAGATGGGCATTGCCTGAAAATATTAAGGAAACAACAAACAAAAAAAAAAAAAGAAAAAAAAGAAAAAAATTAAATATGTTTTTAAACATAAATGTGCATTATTACGCCTTCAAATATATATATATATATATATATATATATATATATATATATATATATATATATATATTAGAAAGGTTTAGATAACCTACTTAAGTTCTTAAGTTTTACCAATAAGTTTATATATATATATATGTATATATATATATATATATATATATTATTACTCGAGTTTTACCATTAGGATCTTCAGGTTTAAATCCACTGGATTAATCAAGATATTGATTAATTGAAGTTGACTGCACTTGTGTATTTTTTTGCGATAAACGGTTGGTTATAGGACTACAGTTGATGATGAATGTTATTTTACACTTTAAACTCCTATCTTCTTCATTGCCGTTTTAATTGCATTTCGGCCGATACGTTCTCCGGCCAACCCGATGCTTTTATAACATGCGTGGAAGTTATATTAACGTTGGAATTGAAAATTTCATTAAAATCGGATAATTCCCAGATTTTTGGTAATTTTTTTTGCACTCGTGAATGTTACATTAAAATTGTAAACAAACACTTAAAACCATTTAAAAAAAAAAAGACAGAATGGCGTATCGCGTCGAAATTGACCAAAACAAATCCTTTTAAATGTATTAAAAATAAACTGCATATGTAATGATATTTTTTTTTTTTAATGATGGTCATTATGTTACTACTTATCGATTTAGACAAAGGTTTGACCTTAAATAATAGATTTAATAAATTTTAATTCGTTTTTAAAAACGTAGCAAACGATTTTTTTGGACCACCCTAGTGTAAGAGATAACAATATTTATTCCGCAAGTGACGGAGATACATTTAAGAGAAAGATAGACAAAAAGGATACACATACGAATAGAAAGTATATAAAACAGATACATAAATGTATTCTGAGGAAATAGACGTGCGACTCACGTCGTAGAGAATGTCACTTACATACACACAGCTGGTAGGTAGGTAGGTAGGTAGGTAGGAAAACCCCCTCACCAAAGGCTTAGAGGAGCAGGCGCTTAGGCCATGTTTACACGTTGCGGGTCCGAGTGAAAAGAGGCTAGGAAATCGTAGTTCCCGCTTGTGGCCAGATACCAAGGCCACCTATCGACCAAACCTACCACACCAAGGGAAGATAACTCATTTTGGACTTATGTCCACTCAGAACTCGTTTTACTAACCCAACACTGTTTACTTTTGTAGGATTTAATATCTGCATTATCTGATTCTTATTTATTATTTATTCTTAAACTCGAATATCTTTGTCCTCACAGCTTTCTCTATATCTCAACCAATACGTTCTTCGGCCTTCTTCGATTTCAAACATGTTGGTAAATTTTCAAACCCCAACCTATCCGCTCTCAAAAAAAAAAAAAAAAAAAAAAAAAAATCCAGGATAGAGTCGACATATACTTATTCATTGAGATTCCTGTTATATCTTATTGCAATGGAGATTGTGTATATGTCTGTCAATAACCGAAACTACGTCAACACCAACGTTACAATTCCCGTAGATGTTTAAATTATATTCTCAATGGGTATTAAATAATCATTATTTAATCTTAACTAGTATCTTATTTATTAACGATGTATCTATTAAGTTCTGGCTGAGAGAGATTCACTTCAAAACAGGTCATATTATTAATGTGTTTAAAGAATATTGTGAGAGTATTTATTAAAAGACAAGAAAGAAAGAGAGTGTTTTTTTAAGGTAGAAGGAGAGATAGAGAGAGAGGAAAAGTATGGGATGGAGAAAGAATGAGAGAGAGAGAGAGAGAGAGAGAGAGAGAGGGAGAGAGAGAGAGAGTATGGAGGGACAAATAATGAGAAAGAGAGAGAGAGAGAGAGAGAGAGAGAGAGAGAGAGAGAAAAGAGAGAGAGAGAGAGAAAGAGAGAGAGAAAGAGAAAAATTTAAATGAAAAGAAAGAACATGTATTTATCAGAGAGAGAGAGAGAGAGAGAGAGAGAGAGAGAGAGAGAGAGAGAGAGTATGGAGGGACAAAGAATGAGAAAGAGAGATAGAGAAAGAGAGAGAGAGAGAAGAGAGAGAGAGAGAGAAAGAGAGAGAAGAGAACAATTTAAATGAAAAGAAAGAACATGTATTTATCAGAGAAGAGAGAGAGAGAGAGAGAGAGAGAGAGAGGAGAGAGAGAGGGAGGGAGAAATAATGAGAAAGAGAGAGAGAGAGAGAGAAAGAGAGAGAAAATTTTAAATGAAAAGAAAGAACATGTATTTATCAGAGAGAGAGAGAGAGAGAGAGAGAGAGAAGAGAGAGAGAGAGAGAGAGAGAAAAGAATGAGAGAGAGAGAGAGAAGAATGAGAAAGAAAAATGTTAATGAAAAGAAAGAACATGTATTTATCAGAGAGAGAGAGAGAGAGAGAGAGAGAGAGAGAGAGAGAGAGAGAGAGAGAGAGAGGGGAGAGAGAGAGAGAGAGTGTGTGTGTTTTAAAAGTAAACCATATCCTTCTATTCTTTTAAAATTATTGTTCTTTCTTTCTTTCTTTCTCTTTCTCGCACCCCCTCTCCCTCTATCTATCTCTCTCTCCTTTTCTCCTTTTACCTTAAGCACATTCTCTATTTCTTTCTCGTCTTTTAATAAATAGGGACTCTCTCTCTCTTTTTCTGATAAATACATGTTCTTTCTTTCTTTCTTTTCCTCGCCCCCTCTCTATTTGTCTGTCTGTCTGTCTCCCTCTCTTTCTAAAACTTTAAAATCTTATCTCTGAGGACATTGACAAGAAAATCTCCAAAATTTGAATTGGTCGATTTGGAGGTGGAATGTTGGCGCTGTTAGCAAGGGAACCTGGCAACTGCCCCGGAAAAGATAAAAACAACAAAATCCGATCGCTCTTATTTCTTCCCATGTGTAGGGATTTCAGGACAGTTCCTGTTTGGACCTATCCTATCCGGAACTTTGCCAACCATTGTTTCTCCGTGATTTTCCGAATTCCATTTCTTTTGCTCTATGTTAACCCCTCACTAACCGAAAGGACGAGCTTGAGTTTAATTCGTTCAGCTCGTAACTCAATTTTCTCGTATATCAAATCAATATTCCCAAATGAAATAAACTGAAATGCCATTAATCCATTCCAGCACTCCCAGTGGTACATTGACTTACGAGTTTAATTCGTTCAGCTCGTAACTCAATTTCTCGTATATCAAATCAATTTTCCCAAATGAAATAAACTGAAATGCCATTAATCCGTTCCAGGCCTCCCAGTGTTACCTTGACTTACGAGTTTAATTCATTCAGCTCGTAACTCAATTTCCTCGTATATCAAATCAATATTTCCCAAATGAAATAAACTGAAATGCCATTAATCCGTTCCAGCCCTCCAGTGGTACCTTGACTTACGAGTTTAATTCGTTCAGCTTGTAACTCAATTTCCTCGTATATCAAATCAATTTTCCCTATCGAAATCAATTGGAATGCCATTAGTCTGTTACAGCCCCTCGACCCTTTCCAAAAGCACCCTATTTTATTTTTATTCGTCTGAATTTTGAAGATGAGGCTTGCTATGTATTATTTTGATTTTTCGGACCATTGTCTTCATCTTTATCGTGATATATAAAAACACAACGTTTCAACCATTGTACCCCCCCTGGCCTTCAAATAAGGACGCCATTGTTTTTGCATATTAAGATAGGATGTTCGTAAGTACTTCGACGCCTTGTTTGCTCAACGTACCAACTATTGCTATGCTCGGACGGATATAAAGACGAGGACAACAGTCCGAAAAATTTAAAATCTTATTATAATGGAGATTGTGTGTTTGTCTGTCTGTAATCGAAAATTCCCTTAGTTATTTAAGTCACATTCTCCATTATTTTATCTTTATTTAAACCTCAGTTATTTCTTAAAATTGTTTTACATTATTGATACTATTGACCATATCTGCATACTAATAACATGCAATTGTCTTTATATATACAACAAAATAGTGGTTTACAGTGTGAACGTGAAGGCTAATTTGCATATTGATATAAAAATTTGATTTTAATAAATATGTGCTTAGTTTTATTTATAGCAATGAAAGACGGGTGAGATGGAAGAGTAAGTGTCAGTTGTTCTATTTTTCAATTATATACCCCATCCGTTTCAAATGTTTTTATCTGCATTCTTATTTAGTTTCATTAGTCTTTCTAATTTAATATGATATTTTATTACATTAAAACTTAAAAACTTGCACTTAGATAATTGCTATATTTTGTTACATTTTGTGGACCTGAGAGCTATAATGATGAAGGGGTGCTCCACATTTCCCAGACCTCCAAAACAGGAACCTCACCATCAGATAGAGTTTAACATCATACCCAGGACATGAAGAAGACTCTCAGTCACCGCCTTCTAGCACATATATGATAAAAACGGTTTGGGGTTGCCATAAGGGCAATCATATAGGTAATAAGGCTTGACGTGACCGCCTGTCTTGCCTAATTAAGGATCAAAATTGGCTGTGACATGTCATGGACTGTTCAGCCATCAGGGTTTGATCTTTAAGCATCCCGGGTCGCCACAGGTGGCCCCATTGAGGGGGTCTTACCCCTCTGCAGCGATGCAGTCAGTGTATTCTAAAGCCCCAGCCGGCGTAATAAAAGTGGAAACTGTTTTAGTGAACTTATTAACATAAGCATGTCTGAAGCTCGCTCGTATCTCAAATTTTAGCGTGCAACACAAAAACTCGTAAGTCAAGGCATCACTGTCAATAACTAAGTAATTAATAAGCCTCGCCGTAGTGCAACGGTTAACTTGTTGTCTTCACTGGCACCGGGATTTGATTGACGGTAGGTGTGGTGCTCTACCTCAGCATATACATTAAATTTAAAGTAAAGTCAGTGGAATGGCCTATTATTGATACCATCTGGACAGCGAGGGAGTCTATCCACTTTTCACTGACTATAGACTAGGTAGTTTGTTTTTGTATCTACCGTCAGCTCCCAGTCACTGAAGCTGTGCCAGAGTTGTCGAGGAACACCATCGAACCCAGAACCTTGCGATTCCTAAGCCATATTTTTACTGAGGCAGAGCGCCACACCTACCGTCAACTCCCCACTTTACCGCATAGATTAGATTACCCAAGCTGTTTTACTCATGCGCTGAGTTGGTGAGGACCGGTATCGAACCCGAAAACTTACGATTCCTAAGCGGATGCTCTATCGACTGAGCTAGACCGGCCCTTAATGTGCAAATTTTACAAAATTGAGATCTATTGTTTTAATTTATTTTCTAAAAGTGGAAAAACTGAAAAAAAAAAAAAAAAACTGAACAAAAAAAAAAAAAAATAGAGAAAAAAATAAAGCCAGAAACAAAAAACAAAAAAACAAACATAAAAAACAAAAGCATAAGTCGATAAAAAAATTAAGAATAAATAAAATAAAGAGAATTTTTAAAAAATTGATAAATAAATAAAGTAAATATAAAATGAAAATAAAAGGACTCGTTAATTGATTGATCAAACATTCGATTTATCTTTGATAACTAATATCACTTACCCGTATCGACAGGAAATCCTTTGATCGATCACCTATAACTGTGCAAATGAAGCGAGTTTTCTTTTTCCTTTAACAGATTTGACACTAAACGTCGTACTTTTTGGATTTGTTCAATGGCTAAGCGACAGTGGGCGAATTTACAAAAAGCAACCCCGCTATTCATCAAATATTAGAAACGGCTTTTAACAGAGTGCATACCCCCCCTAAAAAGCAAAGCAAAAAAAAAACAACAACAAAAAAAATAAACAAAAAAAATTTGACACTGGTTAAAGTGTTTGCTTTAGGGGAGTAAGGCGATTTTTGTCGAATGGTTAGTTTGTGGTTATTAAATCTGAACCTGAAAGGTGTTTGGGTTTCTCCTATGTATCTACTGTTGTTGGATCTGTTGCAGAAAATTAAGTATACGTTGGAGCTGTCACAGGTGAGGTTGGGGGGGTTATATTTTGATGTCTGTATGAGGTATTGTAAAGGGGCAGTCTGTTATATGCTTACATACTAAACATCTTGGTTTGTTGCATTTGTAGTTTCCCTTGTGTTGGGTTTTGTGTAGGTGTTTCTTGGAAGAAGTGATCATAGTGTGTAAGTTAGGTAGTTGTCGCTTAGCGTTGATAAATGGTTTGTGGAATGTGGATTGGATATTGGGGTCCAATTGTAGGTTTGGGAATTCTTTTATTAGGTTTCGGGTGAGTTTATGTATATGTTGTCCATGGGAAAGATCATCGGGATGCGGTCATTAGGAGTTTTGTGTTTATATTCGAGGAGTTTTTGTCTGTTTAAGGATGATACTTTTTAATGACTGTTTTAATGAGTTTTATGGGGGTAGTGACATTGTAGGAATTGTTTTTCCATTTGAATAGTTATATTAATACATTTGTTTCTTAATCTTCTGACCGTCATCATCACACAACACCCTCTAGTTAAAAATGAGACCATCAAAATCGTCCAAGATGAAATGCAAAAATGCAAGTCTTGATTATCTGCTGTTGCTTATCCACCGAATTCTTATTTCTTATGGGTGTCGTCCCTTCAGCTCAATAATGGACCATTCAGTTTTTATTATAAAGAAATAAAAGGAAGATTTCATAGCAAAATCAATATCCCGATGTGGCACTGCATCTATGACAATTTTTTTTCTATTATCATTTCACATATATTGACCATTATTTGTACCAAAAAGATAGTTTGGTTTTTGCTCAGAACCGAAGCTACAACATCAGTTAAAATTTTGCAAATCAGAAATCATTAATAACTTAAATTTGGTTAACTTTAAGACTTTTTAGATAGCATTTTTTTTTATTCCTTGGATCAAAATGCTTTTTATAAACCAATTTTTAGAAGTGGGGAGGCTCTAGATCTCATTTTACAGACAAAACAGGATACTAAAAGTCGCCATTTTTCGCGACCCCCCTCAAATTTGGAGAGCTAAAAATCGACATAACTACATCGACAATCGACATTTTTGGAATGGGTAGCTCAAATTTTGGGGATTGTCTAACTTTAACATAGTCCACACCTGGACAAAATTTCAGAAAGATTGAAGAGGGTGGGTGACATGGCCTGGGTGATTGACATGGAATTACCCATTAGTGATAAGACGTTAGAGACTGTTTCATTAAAATGTAGGTTGTCGGGTGGGTACAAGCTTGCGGAAGTACACGTGTCGGAACGCGTGTGGAATGTCTCTATGCGATTGCACCGGGGTCCTCCTGCATAATTGCTGACACAGTAAAATCTTGACTGACAGTCTACACCCCCACCACCCCATCAAACTGCTTCTTCATCCCATCTCCCTCCCCCTCATCTCCCCTCTCCCTCATACCCCTCCGCCCCGGTGCTTTCAAAGGTCAGACAATTTCCTTACCAACAGCGCTAATTATGTCGTTCTGCCTCTGTCTGGCATGCAACAGTCTCAATCGACAGCCACACCAACCACCCCCACCAACCACCAATCACCCCCACCACCAACGACCGCCACCCCCACCACCCACCACATTGTCAGCCATGTTGTTTGAGCGCCATGTTTAACGCCTTGGACAACAGCACTTCTCTGTCTTTTTGTCTGTCAATCTCTCTCCTCTCTCTCTCTCTCTCTCTCTCTCTCTCTCTCTTTCTCACTTTCTCTTTGTCTCACTTTGGACTACAGCCCTTCGCTGTCTTTCTTTCTTTCTCTCTTTCTCTCTCGACTACAGCCCTTCTCTTTCTTTCTTTATTTCTTTCTTCTTTCTCTCTTTCTCTCTTTCTCTCTTTGGACTACAACCCTTTTCTGCTTTCTCTCTATCTCTATATCTTTCTTTTTTTCTTTTTTTTCTTTCTTTCTTTCTCTTCTTTCTTTCTTTCTCTTTTCTCTTTTTTTCATTTTGGACTACAGCCCTCTCTTTTTTCTTTCTTTCTTTCTCTCTTTCTCTCTATCTCTCTTTGGACTACAACCCTTTTCTGTCTTTCTCTCTATCTCTGTATTTCTTTCTTTCTTTCTTTCTTTCTTTTTCTCTCTTTCTCTTTTTGGACTACATCCATTCTCTGCCTTTCTCTCTTTCTTTCTTTCCCTCTCGCTCTTTGGACTACAGGCCTTCTCTGTCTATCTATATGTCTGTCTCTTTTTGGACTATACCCCTTCTCTGTCTTTTTCCCTATCTCTCCCTCTCTGTCGCTGTCTCTCTCTTTTGACTACAACCTTCTCTCTCTCTCTTTATCTAGGTCTACCCCCTCTCTCTCTGTCTCTCTCTCTTTCTATCCCTCTCTATTGTTGAAATCGCTTTTACAATTGAACGGAGTCAGTTTGTCACTAGAGATTTCTTTAATGGACGCCTGTCATGTGAAATGCAAACTAATTTGAAACTGCATTATTATTATTATTATTATTATTATTATTATTATTATTATTATTATTATTCATCATCATTATTATTATTATTATTATTATTATTATTATTATTATTATTATTATTATTTACTCCTTTTGAGTTTTCATATCAGTATTAGCTGATGGTCTTTCACTGGAGTCTGAGTGACAGCAAGTCTCCCCAGGTCTCCAGGACTCTTCTCAGTATTCGGACAGATTGCAGCAGTGCAGTGTTCTGAATGGTTTCAATCCTTCCTCTGATTTCCAAACCCTTTTCCAATCCTTTTGGGACCGTTCCAAGTGCACCAACTACAATTGGTATCACTTTGACTTTCATATTACATAACTTTTTCAGTTCTCTGGCAAGGTCCAGATATTTGTCCATTTTTTTCATTTTCCTTTAGCTTCACCCTGTGATCTTTTTTGTTTATCAACACTAGGTCTGGTCTTCTTGTTAGGATAAGGTGATCCGTTTTTATTTCAAAGTCCCAGAGAATTTTATGTTTCGTTCTCAAGAACAGATTCTGGTTTATGCATATACCATTTTGTTGTATGGCCAAAGTTTTTGCATAATTTCCAGTAGATCACCTTTCCAACCCAGTCGTGTCTAGTTTTGTATTCCCGTTGTGCTAGCTTGCTACATTCGCATAGTACATGGTTTACAGTCTCATCTCTATTACGCAAGTCTATATTTACTATTTTGTTTGGTCTTATCAATTTTCGATTTGATGTAGTTTGTCCTTATGGCATTATTTTTTGCAGCAATTATAAGTGATTCAGTTTCTCTTTTGAGGTTTCCTTTTCTTAACCATGTCCAAGTCTTTTCATGTGCAACCTCTTCTATTTGTCGTTTGAAGTGTCCATATAATTGTTTTTCTTCCCATTTTTGTTTTCTAGTCTTTGTTGTTTTTCTGTTTGTCCATCTGTCACTTCTACTATTTTTGGCTGCCATAAGTAATTTGTCTTTGCTCTTTCTTGTGTAATCTTCAAGTTGTTGGATTGTGGTTTCTACACAGTTCTCTATGTTGGCAAGACCTCTTCCCCCTCCCTTTCTTGACACATATAATCTATCTCTATCATCTCTAGGGTGGAGAGCCTTGTGCATGGTCATTAACTTTCTCGTTCTTTGGTCAATCTGTCTGAGTTCTTCTTTTGTCCATTTTAAGAATGGTCCTGAGTATCTTATAATGGGAACAGCCCAGGTATTGATTCCTTTGATCAGATTTCTGCTGTTAAGTTTGGTTTCTAGAAGTTTTCTAGTTCTCTGAGATATTCTTTTTTTTAACTTTTCCTTTCATTTCTGCTTGCATGATATTGTCCGCTTCTAAAATTCCTAAGTATTTGTAACTTTTCATCAAGTGATTTTATAGAGTCCTGATTTGGCAGTTATATTCCATCCATTAATTTTCTTTCACCCCGTTATTATTATTATTATTATTATTATTATTATTATTATTATTATTATTATTATCCTCATTCTTCTTCTTCTTCTTCTTCTTCTTCTTCTTCTTCTTCTTCTTCTTCTTCTTATTATTATTATTATTATTATTATTATTATTATTATTATTATTATTCACTCCTTTTGAGTTTCCACATCAGCGTTAGCTGATGGTCTTTCACTGAAGTCTGAGTGACAGCAAGTCTCCTCAGGTCTCCAGGACTCTTCTCAGTATTCTGGCAGATTACAGCAGTGCAGTGTTCTGGATGGTATAAATCCTTCCTCTGATTTCCAGATTTTCCAAACCATTTTGGGACCGTTCCAAGTGCACCAACTACAACTGGTATAACTTTGACTTTTATATTCCATAACTTTTTCAGTTCTCTGGCAAGGTCCAGGTATTTGTCCATCATTATTATTATTATTAACGAATATATGCACACTCCAGGTGCAAGTATTCAAGTTTTAATGTAAGAATATTATTACAAATTAGAAAGGCTAATTATCCTAAATAAGAGTTCATATAAAAAAAGATTTGAACCAGACGGGAGTATAATCGAAAAATAGAACAACTGAAACTTACTCTTCCATCACCCCCGACTTTCATTGCTAAATTTTCCTAATTGAACTATTTAGTTAAAATAAGAAGGAAAGAATAAGATTACAGTTATTTCTTGTTGTTAATGGATTTCTTTTAAGATTTATCCCCGAGATTTTTGCTCATATTTATTAAGATAAAACCACACAATTATAAATCAATAACACTTAGCACATATATTAATAAAATTAAATTTTTAATATCAGTTCACACTATAAACCACTATTTTGTTGTATATATAAAGACAATTGCATGTTTTTAGTATGCAGATATAGTCAACTGTATTAATAATGTAAAACAATTTTATTAATAAATAGAGGTTTAAATAAAAAATAAAATCATGGAGAATGTGACGTAAATAATTAAGGGGATTGTGACTTGAATAGTAATATAATTTCAGTTACAGGCAGACAAAAACACAGAATCTCCATTATATTATCGAGTTTTTTTTCCACCTTCCGTAGCCGGTGGTTCACTGAATGAAAAGAAGTCTCCTCAGGTCTCTAAGACTCTTCTGAATATTCTAGCCGATGTTAACAATACGGTAGTTTGGATGGTCTCGATTCTTCCTCTGATTTCCAGAATTTTGGGGGCCGTTCCAAAAAAGGTGTTTAAAAAAGGAATAAAGAACAATTTGAATATCTATCAAGAATTAATGAAACAAATCGACTTGGATATAAAATAACCCAACAAGTGTTGACATGCCGTAAAATCCAACCAATTAACTGATCTTCATCGTCACCACTGATTTGATTAAACCGACTCACCAGGTAATCCAGGTTCGAAATCAGTTTTCTTTCGATTGCCATACCAAGTTTAAAAAGCATAGTCTGCCCTATTATTTACCCATAGATGGAGAGAGAATAATTGAATTCATATGTTTTGTTTTATTCATTCTTGATGGGTACTTATTTTTTTTAACTCAATTTTTTTAAAACACATATTTAAACTGATGTTTTTTTTCTATTTAACCCATAGATAGTAACCTAACAGATACTACCACTTTGGATCTGAGTGGAACTGGGAGTATTGGTGATGGAACGGTACTCCACATTCTACAGAATAAAGAGTTATTTTCTGTTTCTTCTAAACCTGAAATATCTTCTCAAGTACGGTCCTTCCCATATATATATATATATATATATATATATATATATATATATATATATAAAACCCTTCCGCACGAGCAGGATGTGACACAAGGTCAATTTTTTAGGCGGAGTTTAACAGGTTTCAGTTCAGAGTTTTCAGGTACTACACATCGAAGGATTTTTCTCTAATATATATATATATATATATATATATATATATAAAAGTGAATATATATATATACTCATTAAATATCACCAGGGCTTGCCTTTTATGTAAAAATAATGAAGATTTGATTTATATTCGTGAAGATCATTTAAAAAAATAAGATTTGAATGATAACAGCATAGATTTTTTTTGCATTTAATATTGTAAATAATAGACATTACTTTTTCTTTGTACGTGGGGATTTTAATGGGGCATCCTGCGAGGGTCCAACTCCCGATTCAGCAATAAATTATTACTGAATCGTGAGTTGGATGTGCGAGACTAACTTAAAAAAAACTCTACTCAGGCGACGCCGGGTAGCCGCTGCTAGTATATACTATAGGAAAATCTTTTTCTCTGAGTGTTTCGTTGGAGTCCGAGTTAAACTTGGCGACCATCGAACTTATTCAAATAATGTGAGACCGGGAAATTTATTGGCCATTCTATGTTAACATGTTAAGATGTTGTTTTTTTTTTAATGGCAGCAATATTTCCATTTCGGCAGAAATTATTGGTAAATGGAACCAGGCAAATTCTTGGATAAGATTCCTGGTCTTCAAAAGAGTCTTCGATTTCTTTCTTTTTTTCCCCCTCCTCAGACTCGATTGAACAAAATAAAACGGTTAGTCGGCTTCTGTTGTTGGAAACCGTACCTCCAGGATCAAAAAGAACGCAACTCACTTGTTTAGACAGGCCAAAAGATTATCATCGATTTATGTTTTTTTTTTTTTTACTGCTTATCTATGTCTTTCTGTTTGCATAAGTTCTTGCCCGGAAATGAACCAACCATTTAACATATAACGCAAAATAGCCTGCCCAGGGTAATGGCGTTTTATTCCACTTCAAGTACTCTTTCGGGATTGCCATCAGCTGCCTTGTTGCGTTCTCCTTAATCTCTGTTTGAACGAGAGACAAGAAGTTATAGGAAGTCAAATATGGATTCTCGCAGGGTTAGGGTCTGACCGACCTAAGTGATATGCTATTTTATGAAACAGAATTTTTTTTTCACTGAACAAAAGGACTCGCCACTTCTAATACACTTCTCCGCCCGGATTATTATGGCCTTTTAAACACTTATAACATTCTTTTAATTTTTTAACTCTTCAAAAACAATTTTTTCAACGGGAACTTTTCTCCTGATAATGACCTAAGGTCGAAACTAGTTGAGAAAAACCAACAGCATAAAAGAAATATTCCTAGTAGAGAGAGAGAGAGAGAGAGAGAGAGAGAGAGAGAGAGAGAGAGAGAGAGAGAGAGAGAGAGAGAGAGAGAGACTTAGGATAGGTGTTATTTCGTGCATATTAACTCTTCGGGTTGTTTTAGTGCCGAAGACAGTTAAACAATTGATATATATATATATATATATATATATATATATATATATATATATTATATATATATATATATATATATATATAGTTTGGACAAAATAATGTAAATATTATTTTCGATTATTTTGTCCAACCCTTGTATGTATATATATATATATATATATATATATATATGTGTGTGTGTGTGTGTGTGTGTGTGTGTGCCAACCCCCAAGTGTATTCAATTTTTTGAGGAAACAGGTATTGCATGGATTTGACGTAATTAGATCATATATATGAGAAAGTCTCTAGTTCGTGTAAGTAAATCACATGTATATTTATTCATAGTCCTGAGATATAACCGACTTGAAATCTCCCTAAAGATAATATCTTCACGCCCGAATATTACATCCTATGTATTTCGAGTCGACGTTTACCGGAAGGTTTGACCTGGCCGTCTTTCCGTTGGCTTAGAATGCAAATAAGTGTTGTTATAGTTATTTACTAAGCCTAGATTATATGTGGCACAAGGCCAGAGGCATTGGGCGCTCAACGAGAATCGAATTCGTTAACGATGGTCTGCAAATCTAGCTTGGTAACCATTACACCACGTGAGGTGCTCTTATTCACTAAAGTAAGCTTAGATGTGGTACGAGGCCAGAAGTGCGGGGCTCCCAATGAGAATCGAACTCACGAACAATGGTCTGCGCTTCTTGCTCGCTAACCATTATACTACATGAGGAGCCCTTATTTACTAAGCTAGGTTTAGATGTGGTACAAGACCAGAAGTACGGTGCTCCCAATGAGAATCGAACTCACTAACAATGGTCTGCAAATCTAGCTTACTAACCATTACACCACGTGAGGTGTCTAAATAAGTGTTATAAAACGATTATGGACACAAGTGTGTATGTGTGTGTGTGTGTGTGTGTGTGTGTGTGTGTGTGTGAGAGAGAGAGAGAGAGAGAGAGAGAGAGAGAGAGAGAGAGAGAGAGAGAGAGAGAGGGTCAATTTTTTACTTTTTTAAAATATCAAATTATCCATCTATGCAAAAGTTGTGTGTTAGTATACTGAATACTGATACCAAAAATTAGATATTTTACTTGTACCATTGTTTGAGGAAATAGCATCAAAGATCGTTATTAAAATGTACTAAAAATCCACGTTTTCGCAAAATTTAGCCTTTAGAAAACGTGGATTTTTAGTGCATTTTATTAGTCGATCTTTGATGCTATTTCCTCAAACAATGGTGCAAGTAAAAGATCTAATTTTTGGTATCAGTATTCAGTATACTAACACACAATTTTTGCATAGATGGGTAATTTGATATTTAAAAAAAGTGAAAAATCGACCTACCCTACAACACACACACACACACACACACACACACACACACATTTATCTATCTATTATTATACTAAAGCTGAACGAATCAACATTTCTCCTAAAGGCTTTTTTTACTGTTTAGGTTAATGATACGAAAGTTATACTAATTTATTCTGAATTTTAGAATTGAGTTATGTTTGAAAAAAATCCATTTTAATTGGTTCTAATTAGTTGTAATTTGTAATTAAGTCAAAAACTGACCCATCCCTTATTTTACATTCTGCCTTAAAATTTTCCCCTCTCTGTGTATCTCTTGGTTACCTCCGTGTTATATATGTTAGTTTCCCTGAGAGAGAGAAGAGAGAGAGAGAGAGAGAGAGAGAGAGAGAGAGAGAGAGAGAGAGAGAGAAAGAGAAAGAGAGAGAGAATTTGAAATGTATGTTAAATTTCAAAAGCAGTAATCTGTAGCTTAAACTAGATCAAACCTTCCCTTTCCTAGAAATCTTACAAAATGATTTTAATGTCTTGTCTGGTCGTATCTATTTTAAAAAAAAAATTAATTCGCTTTTGCAAACTCATTTTTCCCTAATCTCAATTATCTACCCAGAGCTCAATGGGTGACTCAACGGGACACGTTTTATCTAGTTTCTATATAACTTCAAAAAAAGCTTGGTTCTTAATTTCAATAACACGATAGTATTTTCTCTGGCATCAATATTGTTTTTATTGACTGATTTTAAAATCTATGGCATTCCTATTTAACACAGCGAAACACAATATCTTCTCATTCCACCACCTCCCCCTCTCCTCTCACCTCTCTCTCAGTTTGGCGGGCTTCTTGTCTATTTCTTCTGAATCTGTCTTAGGATTTTCATAGATCTCAATAATGGCCCTTTTCTCTTCAAATCTTTGCCTCTATTTCCTGCACTTAGAAAAAAAAACTTTTTGAGTTCAGTCAACTTCTCACTATATTCATCAATAGTTCTCTTCGTCTCTCTTCTTTTTTCTTTCTCTTTCTTTCTCTTTCATTCTGTTCTTTCTTTCATTCTGTCTGTCTTTCTTTCTTTCATTCTGTCTGTCTGTCTTTCTTTCTTTCTTTCTTCTCCTCCTATTTTTATATATATCTCACTAGATCTTTCTTTCTTTCTTTCTTTCTTTCTTTCTTTCTTTATCCGTATTTTTCTCTCTGTCTTTCTGTACAGGTTTTGATTTCTTTCTTTCTTTCTTTCTTTCTTCTTTCTTTCTTACATTCATTCATTCATTTATTCTTGTGTTTTCTTTCTTCCATTCATTCATTCTTCTTCATTCTTGTTTCTTTCTTTCCCTTGTCATTTCTTTCTTCTCTTTCTTTCTTCTTTCTTCTTTTCATCTTTCTCTTTCTTTCTTTCTTTCTTCTTTCTTTCTTCTTCTTCTCCTTGCAACCCTATATATTTCACACTCTTTCTTTTTTTCTTACATTCATTTATTCTTTCTTTTCTTTTTTCTTTTCTTTTTCTTTCTTTTCTTTTCTTTTCTTTTTCTTTCTTTCTTTCTTTCTTTCTCTTTCTCTACATTCATTCATTCTTTCTTCTTTCTTTCTTTCTTCTTCTCCTTGCAACCCTATATATTCACACTCTTCTTTCTTTCTTCTCATTCATTCATTCATTTATTCTTCTTCTTTTTCTTCTTTCTTCTTTTCTTCTTCTCCTTGCAACCCATATATTTCACACTTTCTCTTCTTTCTTACATTCTTCATTCTCTTCTTTTTCTTTCTTTCTTTCTTCTTCTTCTCTCATTACAACTCTATAATTTCCACTACTCTTTCTTTCTTTCTTTCCTTTCTTTCTTTCTTTCTTTTCCATCTCTTATATTTCTCACTACGCTTTTTCTTTCATTAATTCTTCTTTTTTTCTTCTTTCTTTCTTTTTTTAATCTCAACTATTTCTTCCTAACTCTTTCATTCCTTTCTCTTCTTTCTTTCTTTCTTTCTTTCTTCTTCTTCACACTCTCTATCTTCCACGCTCTTTAAACCCCCCCTCCTACTTCTCTCGGCTATAACCTTCTTCAATATCTCTCACTCTTTTTTCTCGAACAATAAAAACCGAAATTATTCCCACTTCAAATACATTTGTTTTCTAATTCTTTTATTCTTTTCAGCCGTACGTTCGCTGTTTCACTAGCTTTTCTTTATCTTTCTTTCTCCTTCTTTTCTTTCCTTCTTTCTCTCTTTCTTCTTCTCTTTTATTCTTTCCTTCTTTCTCTTCCTTTCTTCTCTCTTCCCTTCTTTCTTTCTTTCTTCTTTCTTTCTTTTTCATTCTTTTTCTTTATTTTTTTTCTTTCTTTCCTTTCTTCTTTTTATTTCCTTTCCTCTTTCTCTCTTTCCTTCTTTCTCTTTCTTCTTTCTTTCTTTCTTTCTTTTTCTTTCTTTTTTTCTTTCTTTCTTTCTTCTTTCTTTTCTTTTTTTTCTTTTTTCTTTTTTCTTTCTTTCCTTTCTTCTTTTTCTTTTTTTTTCTTTCTTTCTTCTTCTTTCTCTTTCTTTCTTTTCTTTTCTCTTCTTCTTTTTTCTTTCTTTCTTTTCTTTTTCTTTTTTTTTCTTCTTTTTTCTTTCTTCTTCTTTCTTTTCTTCTTTTATTTCCTTCCTTCTTCTCTCTTTCCTTCTTTCTCCTTTCTTTCTTCTTTCTTCCTTCTTCCTTTTTCTTTTTCTTTTCTTCTTTCTTTCTTTCATTCTTCTTTTTCTTTCTTTCTTTTTTTTTTTTTCTTTTTCTTTCTTTTTCTTTCTTTTCTATCTTTCTTCTTTCTTTTTTTCTTTCTTTCCCTTTTCTCTCTTTCTTTTTCTTCTCTTCTTCTTTTTCTTTCTTTCTTCTTTCTTCTTTCTTCTTTCCTTTCTTTTTGTTTTGTTTTTTTTTTCTTTCCTTCCTTCTTTCTTTCTTTCTTTCTTTCCACTTAGAAAATTAAAAGCGAAATTGGCGGAAATTTATTTCGAATTAAAATTTATCTCATCAATACATTCTTATATTTACGGCGGGAAAAAATTTCATCAACTTATAAATATAAGTAACGTCCATAAATGGTGAGAAATTGTGTCCCCGGGGCGATATCTTTTTGAATATTGATTCAAAGTCGAGAGACTGAAATGCTATGATTGTGGTTTTAATTTTAATGACGTGGGCGTTGGAAGGGGGGGGGGTAGCGGAAAACATTTTTCAGTTTTAAAATGGTTGAAAGGGAATAATTACTTCAAGCAATCAACATTTATTGTCACACTAGCTTAAAAGCCGTCCCACCAGGACGCAATTAAGCTCGTTTTAGAGTCCCTAAGTCATTGCATATATACAGCATAAAAAAATGCATTATTGGCAAATCGTTTAAAATTTTTAAAATTCAGTTATATATTAAGATATGGAGGTGTGTGGTGTAGTGATTAGAGTCGTCGGAAGTGGACTCGTCGACCAGAGTTCAAATCCTGGATGAGGCTGTTTGCATTTTCACATAGCGGCAATACCCTTGGGAAAGGTATGGATCCAACTACTCTCCCACCAGCTATGTATATAGTAGGGCAGACTGGGCTCATTTTAGACTCCTTAAGTCATTGCATATCATCATCATCATCATCATCATCATGATGTCATGTCGGCAGCATGGATATCCATGACAATCTCTCGCCAAACCTCTCTATCATTCATTACCCCCAGGAGATCCTCTGCGCGGCATCCAGTATCCGCGCAGAGCTGGTCAATGTATGTCTTTGCTGGATGGCCCACGCTGGCGTGCCCATGTGATGGCTTCCACGGAAGAATGTCACTTATGAGTTCATCCTTGCTTCTTCTGTATGTCTTACTTGGATGGTTTGGGTGATATGGGGCAGGTAGTCGTACAGCCGTTTTCTCGTGGGTTCTTGTTCCAGGTCTTGTTTAAGATTGCCCTTATTTTCCAGTCGCTTCGTGGGGGTCCAGGTGGTGCTGCCGTACAGTAGCACTGATACAACTACTGTTTGGAAGAACTTTCGCTTTAACTTGTCAGTGAGATCGGATTTCCATATGACTGACAATCTGTTTATAGCAGACCATATCTTTCCTATGCGTGCATTAGCATCGCTTTCTATTGATGAGATATTACTGCCGAGGTATGTAAATTGTTTTATCGAGTTTAGGAGTTTGCCAACGAGTGTGGAGATGTCTTCTCAATTTTTAACCAATTATCTCCATAGAACCACTACTTTAAAGTCTGAAATCCAAAATAACCTTTTTGGCATTAAATGACCCACAGAGGTTGATATGCCGTTAAACAAAACTCAAACTCAAACTCAATTTTTAAAAAACACATGAACTCAGTTTTATCGGAGTTCACGTGTAGGCCGGTGTTTAAAATGCTGGCTATTCGTTTAAAATTTGCAAAATTCACTTGTATATGGAGACGGGTGATGTACTCATTAAAGTCGTAAGATATGGACTCGTCGACTCGAGTTCAAATCCTGGACGAGGCTGTTTGCATTTTCACATAGCGCTAATACCCTTGTGAAAGGTATGGATCCAACTACTCTCCCTTCAGTTGTGGGTGAATAATAGGGCGGACCGGGCTCTTTAATCTTGGCTAGGTAACCAGTCTAGGAGATGTAAAACTCTGAATTCAAACCTGTAATACCCCGTTTAAAAATTGACCTTGTGTCGCATCCTGCTCATGCAGAGGGATTAGTATATATATATATATATATATATATAATATATATATATAATTTGCTTCATAGGGAGGTGAGGTGACCTGGGATAGCTTCATCTCCTATGTAGTTATATATTTGAGACCCTTTTATTTCATGGTCTACACGATCGTGAAAAATGCTGGAAAAACTTGAGAGTCCTTGCAGACTGGAGGAATGACCAACTAGTCACCATTGTCAAGAAGGGAGACTGTGGCAACTACCGCGGGATCTCACTTTTGTCCATACTGGGAAAAGTTTTCGCCCGCATATTGCTCAACAGACTATCACTCATAGCGGAGAATTTTTGACTGAAGCACAGTGCGGGTTCCGTACAAACTGGTAAACTACAGACATGATTTTTTTACTTGAGACAAATCCAGGAGAAATGCATTGAAAAGAACATGCCTCTCTACATGATCTTTGTATTTGGAAACTTAAATGTTTTTAGTGAACTTATAAACATAAGCGTATCTGAAGCTCACTCGTAACTCGGAAAACTCGTAAATCAAGGTATCAATATTTTTCTTTGACGGAATAAGTGTACTTATTAACATAAGCGTAACTGAAGCTCGCCCATACCTCAAATTTTAACTCGCAACGCAAAACAAAAAATTGACCGAGTGAAAATTCGTAACTCGGAAAACTCGCAATTCGAAAGTCAAGGTACCGCCATTTTCCTTTATCCCGATAGATTTGGAAGTGAATTTCTCAGTCGCTAGAGCATCCACCGAGAGATCGCAAGGTTCCTGGTTTAATACCGGTCCCGGCCAACTCAGCGCATGAGTAGCATAGACTGGGTAATCTGATCTGTGCGGTAAGGTGGGAGAGCTGACGGTAGGTGTGGCACTCCACCTCAGATGCAAAAAAAAACAAAAACAAAAACAATATCCCTGGTCTAGCGCTAGCGAAAAGGGGATAGATTCCCTCGCTGTCCGGTTGAAAATCGTAAGTTGGGGCACTCGTTACTTGGTAATACCCCCCCCCACACCACCACCACACGAGTAGGATGTGACACAAGGTCAATTTGTTAAGCTGATTTTAACAGGGTTGAATTCAGAGCTTTCCTTCTGCTAGAATAGATGTCTAACCAAGGTTAAAGAGCTCAGTCTGCCCTACTATTTACACATATCTGGAGGGAGACTAGAAAGTATAAGCGTTATAAGAAATCCAAACCGACTCATCAAGGATTAAAACTCGTGTCGCCGAGTCCATTTCTTTCACGCGCCTCCACACTCTTCTTTTCATGTCGCTTATTTTTTTTTTTAGAAACGGAGCCTCACCAACCCCACATCTTTCAGAAACGTAGCCTCCCCGCCAGATATAGTCATACCAGAAATAACACTTTTCTATTCTTGCCGATTCTTTTTTTTAGTCTATATCTCTTATTTTTCTAATATATATATATATATATATATATATATATGTGTGGTATATATATAAATATATATATATATATATGAATAGATTGAGATAGATAGATAGATAGATAGATATGAATAGACTGAGAGACTGCAATATAAAGACTGGGATATACTTAGATAGATAAACTGAGATAGATAGACTAAGATATATATATATACATATACATATATATATGTAGGGAAAATTGTTGGATTCATACCTTCCCCAAAGGTAACAGCGCCATGTGAAATGCCAACAGACTCGTCGGCGATTTGAACCCGTCTCACTGTGTCCATTTTCTAGGGACGGGAGGCCATCACACTACGCGCCTTCTAGATGAGGTTCTGTGAACGTCTTAACAAATTCCGTCGTCTCTGTTGCTTTTCTATCGCTGACTGTATCTTGTGTGACCTTCCAGCAAACAAGAACAACAACAACAAAAAATAAATAAAATAATAATAATCATATAGACCTGATCACGTGTAAATTGGGATGGAGGTCCATAGATGAAGACAAATGCGATCGATAGAGAAAGAAGAGGGAATAATACAAGACTACAAGATGAAGCACATATGTTATGATCAAATCATACAAGCATTAAAAAAGGTGTCGTCTATTTATATATATATATATATATATATATATATATATATATATATATATATTATTAATTCTATTATTATATATAATATAAACTGATATATATATACATACATATATACATACATATATATATATATATATATATATATATATATGTATATATATCAATCAGTTTATATATATGTATAATAGAATTAGTATATATATATATATATATATATATATATATATATATATATATACTAATTCTATTATACATATATATATAAACTGATTAATATATATATGTATATGTATATACATTATATATATCGATCTATGCATATATATATATATATATCAGTCTGTTCTCTTCCCCCTCTCTCTCTCCCCCCCTCTCTCTCTCTCTCTCTCTCTCTCTCTATATATATATATATATAATTATATGGTGTGTGTATCTCTGTCTATCTAATAGTCTCTCTATACACACACATCCGTATATATATATATATATATATATATATATAATATATATATATATATATATATCAGTCTGTTTCTATCTATCTATACCAGTCGATTCCCACATCTATCTATCTATCTATCTATCTATCTATCTATCTATTTATCTATCTATCTGTTTCCTTATCCTCTAGGCATAAAATAACCCTAGAACGATCAATCAATCCTAAAATTGACGTGATACAATCTTACTTCTACAAATATGACACTTGATAATGATTATAAAACGGACGATTGAGAGAGAGAGAAGAGAGAGATGCGGAGAGATATTGCGTGAGCGTGAGCCCAGAGAGAGAGAGAGAGAGAAGAGAGAGAGAGAGAGAGAGTGTGGAAAGAGATGGAGAGAGAGGGGGATGGAGTAGGGGGAGAGATATTGAGTGAGAGAGAGAAAGAGAGAGGGAGAGAGATAGGAAAGAGAAGTTGAGAAGGGGAAGGGAGATAGTGTGTGTGGTGTGTGTGTGTTTGTGAGAGAGAGAGAGAGAGAGAGAGAGAGAGAGAGAGAGAGAGAGAGAGAGAGAGAGAGAGAGTGTGGAAAGAGATGGAGAGAGAGGGGGATGGAGTAGGGGAGAGATATTTGAGTGAGAGAGAGAAAGAGAGATGGAGAGAGATAGGAAAGAGAAGTTGAGAAGGGGAAGGAGATAGTGTGTGTGTGTGTCTGTGTGTGTGAGAGAGAGAGAGAGAGAGAGAGAGAGAGAGAAGAGAGAGCGAGAAAGGGAAATAGAGAGGTAGAGAGATAGAGATGGGGAGAGAAAGGAGAGAGAAGTGGAGAAGTGGGGAGAGATAGGTTATGTGTGTGGTGTGTGTGTGTGTGTGTGAGAGAGAGAGAGAGAGAGAGAGAGAGAGAGAAGAGAGAGAGAGAGAGAGAGAGAAAGGGGAAATAGAGAGGTAGAGAGATAGAGATGGAGAGAGAAAGGAGAGAGAAATGGAGAAGTGGGGAGAGATAGGTTATGTGTGTGTGTGTGTGTGAGAGAGAGAGAGAGAGAGAGAGAGAGAGAGAGAGAGAGAGAGAGAGAGAGAGAGAGAGAGAGAGAGAGAGAGGGTGCAGGTGGGGATGGAGGAAATTTTCTTCGTGCCGAGCAACCACGTGACCAGTGGTGTACAGGTAAAAATATCACATTTGGTCGTTTTGGAGTAGTTATTATTGCCAATCGATCGCAATTTTTTTTTTTTTTTTTTACAAGGTTGGTCTCTATGCCGCAGAATTACAAAAAGAAAACAAAAAAGATAAAGAAATAAAAGAAATCGAAAAGAAATTAAAAAAAAAAAAAAGAAAAAAAAAAAAGGAAAAGTGAAGAAAAAGACAAAAAAAAAAACAACACAACACAACAATAAAAAAAAAGAACAAAACAAAAAACTACAAAAAACAAAACCAAACAAAAACTAATACAAAAAAAAAAAAAAAAAAATCAACAACTAAAAAAGACGTCAGTACTCTCTTCCGCATTCATCGACGCACGCACACTGGAGGTAGCGGCACGTGACTCTGAGAAAGCGGCGACGGCGACGGTGACGGTGACGACGAACCTTTATCATCCCTTCTACCCGCACGCAACCTCCCCACTTCCTTATCCGTAGCTCAATGGTTTTTCCATCTGCGAAACTCTCTATCAGGAGTATCAACACCGGGACAGACTCCTCAGCCCAACAACGACCCCTCCCCCCTTCTACCCCCTCCCTACATCGCACCGTCCGAGAAACTGCCGTCACCGCTGCTGCACATCTACCTGAAATTGACCAATCAGGGCCGGGTTTTTTTTAACACCCACCTCCCCCACCCCAATAACCCGCCAAAAGATTCCATCTCTCACCACACACACTTTCCCGGTTCCTTTTCAAAATGTGATTATTTTTTCCAAACAAGAGAGAAGAGAGAGAGAGAGAGAGAGAGAGAGAGAGAGAGAGAGAGAGAGAGAGAGAGAGAGAGCGATGAATGAAAGGCCAGAGAGAGAAAAATGAAATAGTACAAGGTAATAAATAGATAGAGGTGTGTGGTTGTGTATGTGTGTGTGAGAGAGAGAGGAGAGGGAGAGAGGAGAGAGAGAGAGAGAAGAGAGAGAGAGAGAGAGAGAGAGAGGATATAGATAGAAATTTAGAGATTTGGAGAGATATTTTAAAAGAGAGATTTAGAGAGAGAGAGAGAGAAAGAGAGGGGGTATATATAGATTTAGAGAGATTTGGAGAGAGATTTTAAGACAGAGATTTAGAAAGTGTGATTTAGAGAGAGAGAGAGAGAGAGAGAAGAGAGAGAGAGAGAGAGAGAGAGAGAGAGAGAGAGAGAGAGGTGTAACAGGTAGCAGCATCATAGGTATCGAGCCTTGTCGACAATTATGAGGTTGTTCTCACCAAAATTCGATCTGTCTACAGATTTACTGAAACACTTTAGACAAAAAAAGCGTACACTCAAATTCAAACGGGCTGCTGCTGCTACTGGGATGATCGGCGGTGCACAGTCTTTCTGCTTTAATACTACTGATGCAGTTATAAAAGCTGGAACATACACAAGGACTACCTATCCATCTGTCTGTTCCTAACTATCTATCTATCTATCTCAGTCTGTTTCTCTCTCTCTCTCTCTCTCTCTCTCTCTCTCTCTCTCTCTCTCTCTCTCTCTCTCTATCTATCTATCTATCTCAGTTTTTCATATCTATCTATCATCTATCTATGTATCTCAGTCTGTTTCTCTGTCTCTATCTCTGTCTCTGTCTATGTCTCTCTGTTTATGTCTTTCTGTCTGTCTGTCTGTCTGTCTGTCTTTCTCTCTCTCTCTCTCTCTCTCTCTCTCTCCTCTCTCTCTCTCTCTCTCTCTATATTATATATATATATATATATATATCAGTCTTTTCATATCTATTTATATATATCGGTTTGGTCGTATCTGTCTGTCTATCTATCTATCTCAGTCTTTTCATATCTATCTATCAATCTATCTATATCAGTTAATATCTATCTATCTATCTATATCAGTATTTTCATATCTATCTATTAATCTATCTCATAACTATCTATCTATCTGTCTATCTGTCTATCTATCTCAGTCTTTTCACATCTATCTATCTATCTATCTATCTATCTATCTATCTATCTCAGTTTCTTCATATCTATCTATCTATCTATCTATCTATCTATCTCAGTATGTTCATATCTATCTATCTATCTATCTATCTATCTCAGTATGTTCATATCTATCTATCTATCTATCTATCTATCTATCTATCTCAGTTTGTTTATATCTATCTATCTATCTATCTATCTATCTATGTGTTCTCCACTTTTCTGACAAAGAAATTCGCTTCCGAATTCCCACCATAAAAATCCCATAAAAGTCAGAACCAAATATATTTCCATTAAAATGATCGGCCCAGTCAAATAGCCACAGAATCCGTTCGGGCAAATAGCCACACATCTTTATCTTTAGATTCATCCTCATATTGCGCCCGACTGAATAGCCGTACAGTCAATATGCCCGGCAAAGGTCCAATTTGCCTATTCTTTTATGCAAAATACACAACGTATATATATATATATATATATATATATATATATATATATATATATATATATATATATATATAGATAGATAGATAGATAGATAGATAGACAGATAGAAGGATATGAAAACATACATTGCTGTTAAAATGAAAACATTTTATATCATATTCATAGCTAATATTGAACAATATTTCGATTTATAAAAATCATCTTCAGAGATTATTTTTACTCCGGAGTCATCGAGAGAGGATCTGAAAATAATTTGAATTCAAAACGAAAATATGATGTTCTAAAAAGTCATGCGATCGTTTCTTCATAAGCACATCCGCTACGCGTTAATGTTTTCGTTTAGAATTCAAATTATTTTCAGCTCCTCTCTCGATGAGTCCGAATTAAAAACAAGCACTGAAGATGATTTTTATAAATCGAAATATTGTTCAATAGTAGCTATGAATATGATATAAAATATTTTCATTTTAACAGCATATTTTGTATTTTTCATATCCTTTTATCTATACTTATACTGTCGGATTCATTTGCTTTCTCTTAACTTAATATATATATATATATATATATATATATATATATATATATATATATATATATGCTTGAGCAGCATTTTGTCTTTTATGCATACTGTGTTGAACAAGACGGACATTTCATGTCTGACGAGTTTCTTTTCGATCTTTTCTAGTTTTCTGGCCAGTATTTTTAATATCAGGTTTTTAGTCTGTAGGGGATTATCTTCCCTGTGCCGGAAGAGTTATCTTCTCGCTGCGTTGCTTTTTGTTCCCACTAGGGACCTTTAAGCGCGTTCATTCAAACGCTGCTTCCTCTTTTAGCTGGATCTTCTCAACCAACTGCTATGGGCTAGAATATATCTACCCCTTCTCGGTGGGGCTTCTCCCCCCCTTACATTACTGTAAGTCCTTTATACAGCATGGACTATCCTTTAGTTCCATGTCTGTGACATTTATATGTTAGGTACATTTGGGTATCTTGTTTATACCTAAATATTGTATATGTATTTACGTGTTCTATTCTCCTGTACATTATGTATATTATCGTTTCCATGTGCTGTTATAATATTAAATGTTTTGTCTCACAACGTGTCGGAATTGTATGTTCATTAAATAACTTTGAACCTTACAAGTCCACCAAAGCTTTCGTCCCTAATACTTTCAGCCTGCCGAAGTGCCATCATCAGGGGTAGATGTAATTGAGTTAATTCCTGATTATTTTTAAACACACAAGGTGATTAAAAAAATTGAGTGACAGTGAGAGTAAATACAAAGAGGAATTCATAGAAATCATATGAAAGGGTGTGGTGAATGGGGGGGAGAATTGGCGGGAAATGTATTATCGACATTATAGGATGTCTAACTGTCTGTATATTTATGTGTATGTAGTATTACAACATTTAATATATGAACAGATACACACACACACACACACACACACACACACACACACACACACATATATATATATATATATATATATATATATATATAAAATCAATAGTAAAGATATTATGGATGATTTGGACTCATAACTTAAAGATTCATGGTTATGCAATCCTCAGATGAGTCAAATGGTTGAGATCTATTATTTATTAGCATTGAGCACCTTTTCATGCCAATACTTTTCTCATTTATTCTCTATTCATTCTATATATATATATATATATATATATATATATATATATATATATATATTTAGTGTGTGTGCATATATATGTATACATATATACACACACAAATATATATGTATATATATATCTGAGGATTACATAACCATGAAACTTTAAGTTATGAGTCCGAATCATTCATAATATCATTATTATTGATTATAAATCTGCTCTGCTTTATTAGCATTGAGCACCTTTTCATGCCAATACTTTTCTCATTTATTCTCAATCCATTCTATATATATATATATATATATATAAAAAGTAAAGTCGTCGGGGCGGCCTAAAGTCGGTATCAGCCAGTCAGCGAGGGAGTCTATCCCCTTTTCAATAGCGCTAGACCAAGGATATTGTTTTTTAGTATCTGAGGTGGAGCGCCACGCCTAGCATCAGCTCCTTACTTTACGCACAGATCCCTGTGCTACTCATACGCTGAGTTGGCGAGGACCGGTATCGAA
>CM042178.1:12881780-12921780 GCA_023376005.1 Doryteuthis pealeii
TTTTTTTTTCTAACAGCTGTTTTCACGCCACCAGTCACGTTCGACATTTGACAGCAATCGACTTTTTAATGACGCAATCAACTATCTAGCGTTCATCTTCACAGCGAAACGATTTTTAACGGCTATAATTGTATTATTCACTTCCACAATTGTCTTTAATTAATCAATTTCCTGATTAATTCATTTCAATTAACCCTGATGATCCTTTATTGGTGAAACTAAAGTAGGTTTATATATATATATATATATATATATATATATATATATATATATATAATGTTTTTCTTATCCGTGAATCTGATTATCGCAAACTTTTCTTGCAAACACAAGAAACATGGATCAGTTAAACTTCGGCAGATATTTATTTGATCTCTTTAATATTTCCCATTTAATAATAGGTGTTATATTTTGACGCTTTAAATTCCAAATGTAGCTAGCTACGGTTGTTACATTTTTTAGTTTAATATTTGAAAATGAGTGTTTATGGTTTGTAAACCTAGTTTTAAATTCTGATTTTGTACAACCCACGTAAAATTTAATGTCTGATTTCTGGATAGACGTTATGCAAAGCAATGCAAAGTACACCTTTGGTCAAGCATTTTCCTTTTAGCGGGCACATATCCGGGTTTTGGCAATTACAGTTTCTCTCTCCCCCCTCTCTCTCTTTATATATATATATATATATATATATATATATATATATATATATAAGAGACTTGATAAGTCGAAACACGTGTCTATGGATGACCATATATATATATATATATATATATATATATATATATATATATATATATAATATATATTTCAGTCTGTTCATATCTATCTATCTATCTATCTATCTATTTATGATTATGTTCCCATCAATGGGTTTAGCTAAAAACATGAGTTTAAAAATATAAGTTTTGAATACCCAACGAGAATGAATAAAACAAAAACTTCTTCCGCATAATATAACCCAACAAGGGGTGTCATGCCGTAAAAAAACAACCAACCAACCAACAAGCAGGGAACAATCAAATTACTTTGATAAATCTCATTTTGCAACAAATAAATTAAATGAATTATGTATATTTCTATTGCGATTACCAACGGGCACGGGGCGGGGAAGAATTTTAAATTATTTAAAGTGGTCGTACATTTATTCGTTTTTTTTTTATTGCAGTCATAACAACGGATATTTTTTGTGAGGAATTAGTTAATAAATATCGTTGTTTATATTCCCTCCGGTGACTCGTAAGAGAGAATGGCCAAATAATGGGGGATCAGTTTATAACTTGTTAGAATAGAAAATAGATCCATCGCTTTATGATCACTTCCTATTTTTTTTCTTAAATACTGATTCCCAACAAAAATGGTTTTCACACTTGCTTTCATCTTTGATTAGAAAAAGAGAAAATGGCCAAATAATGGGGGATCAGTTTATAACTTGTTAGAATAGAAAATAGATTCATCACTTTATGATCACTTCCTATTTTTTTTCTTAAATACTGATTCCCAACAAAAATGTTTTTCACAATTGCTTTCATCTTTGATTAGAAAAAGAAAAAATGGCCAAATAATGGGGGGTCAGTTTATGAATTAGTTAAAATAGAAAATAGATCCCCCACTTTATGAGCATTTCTCATTTTCTTAAATAATGATTGCCAACAAAGATGTTTTGTACAATTGTTTTCATCTTTGATTAGAAAAAAAGAGAATGGCCAAATAATGGGGGATAATTTTATAACTTGTTAGAATAGAAAATAGATTCCCCAATTTATGATCACTTCCTCATTTTTTGTCTCTTGAATACTGATTCCAAACAAGAAAGTTTTGCACAATTGCTTTCATCTTAGAAAAAGGGAGAATAGCAAAATAAAGGGGGATCAGTTCATAACTCGTTAGAATTGAAAATTCATCCCCCAATTCATGATCATTTCCACTTTCTTAAATACTGATTTCTCACTATTTCATTAGAGATGGGAAAAAAGAGCGTCAAATAATGAGGGATCAATTTATAACTAGGTTTAAATAGAAAAATGATCCTTTATGATCACCTATTTCCTTGTTTCTTAAAAAAAGTTTTAAAAAAATTGGTATACTCAAGAAGCATGTATAAATCAAAAACGTCTCCGGCATAAAATAACCCAACAAGAGTTGACATGCTCTAAAATCCAATCAACCAAAAACTTTGAGGCAAGAAGTGAGATATGAAATGTAGATGAAGTGGACCTGCTGATACGGATATTCAGTTTGGAAATGGTCCACGGGATTTACATATTACCCAGTCTATTTTACGGCATGTCAACCCTTGTTAGGTTATCTTATATCGAAGATATTTTGTTTTATACATTTTTGATGGGTACTCAATTTTTTAAAGTTCAATTTTTAAAACATATTTTTAAAACTCATTTTTTTATTAATCCCATAGAAGGGACCCTAACAGGTATTACCACTCCGGGTTAGGGTGGACCTGGGAGTAATGGTGATAAAGGAGTACTTCACATTCCCCAGATCTCCAGAATTTGAACTTCACCATTAGATGCAGTTTAACATCAAACCCCAGACATTAAGACCTTCAGCCACCGCCTTCTAGCACATATATGATAAATAGGTTTGGGGTGATTGCCATAAGGGTAAGAGGGTTGGGAAAATCCTATAGGTGCTAGGGCTTGATGTTACCAGCCGATTGATTGGAAAGAGCCTCTTTGATCGCCCGTATAGCCTATGTAAGAGCCAGAGTGGAATGTTGCAAGTCATGGACTGATCAGTCAATAGGATTCCATCCTTAAGCATCACCGGTCGCCATCAGCGAAAAACAAATGGCTCCATTGGAGTGGGGGTGCTTACCCATTTGCAGAGGTGCAGTCGGGGTATTCTTCCGCCCCAGCCGACAAGGTTTATTTCCTCTGTAAACAATGACGGGTCATAGGGGAGTGTAGCATGTCATGAACTGCTCAGCCAGCAGGAGTCTATTCTTAAGTATCACGGGTCGCCATCTAACGGCAAAGGTGGCTCCATCAGAGTGGGTGTTCTTACACCTCCGTAGATATGAAGTCGGCATATTCTACAGCCCTGACAATCAGGGCTGGTATTCTCTCAATAACGCCCCCTTACCTATTATGGTAGAGGCGTGTAGTAGTATCATTTGACAAGAGGATGTGTAATATGAAACAGTCTGTGTATTCTACACATTCCTTTGCTGGGATTACACTTGTCAAGTTCATTTTCTATAAGAAAAAGTATCGAATTTTATGCGTTGCGTTTCTATAAGAAAAGTATCGAATTTTATGCGTTGTAAGTGCCTTCAAGTAAAATTTAATATATACTTTATTTCAGCAACGTTTCTAAATAAACAAACATCCAAAAATCTTATTCACTTCGCCGAAGGGCATAATATATATATATATATATATATATATATATATATATATATATAATATATAATATACCAAGCGTGTTGGTAGATCCTTGCGGAGAGAAAAAAACCAGCAGAGAGTTTGATTGTAAAAATATACTACCAAACATCAACCAGAAGAAAAAAAAATTTTTGAAAAAAAGAAAAGACCAAGATATTCGTACCAACAAAAAATAATCTATTGGTATAGTATTTGGCCAAAAGAAAAAACAATTTATATGTATATATATATGTATATAAGATATATGTATATATTCATATAACCGCTAGGAGAAGCTAATCTGTAAAAAATGCTCGATACCTAAGTAGAGCCAAGTAATAAAGATAATCTACTGAGTCAGACGAACCTACTATTAGTTTCGCATAAAGCTCTTCAGGGCTAAAATCAGTCAGATTTTAGCCCTGAAGAGCTTTATGCGAAACTAATAGTAGGTTCGTCTGACTCAGTAGATTATCTTTATATATATATATATATATATATATATATATATATATATAAGGGTTTTATAATTTGCTTGAAACATTGTGTCTATATTGGTCTGGAGGTTGATTTTGAAGGCTATCACAATGCAGGTGTAAAGAAGAAATAATAAGGTAACAATGGTGATGTTTGTTAACCTGTGATTTATTCTTGATATTTCGAGATAAAATCTCTTTTTCAGAAGAACACTGGAAAAAAGCGCATTCACGAGAATACAGTTATAAAAAAATACCATCTGTAACATTTTCAAAAAAAAAAAGTTCATTTAACTAAAGATGTGTTCTTAGTTGGATAACCTAACTATAGCCTGGGATAGTCACTGCTTCAGCTTTCACCGGATTGGTGCGCCAAATTGCAGTAGTATTATGAGAGTTCTCGATATAAAGCATTTTCCTTGTATTCGTATCAACATCACCTGATGAATGCATGCGATTTTACCATGTATGAAACCTAAGGTTGTGACTGTTCTATTGCCATCAAATAAATACATATGTAATACCTTTATATATTTATTTCATTATATTATATAAAAATTCATTATATATATATATATATATATATATATGTGTGTGTGTGTGTGTGTGTGTGTGTGTGTGTTTGTGTGTGTTTGTGATTGTGTGAGAAAAAAAACTCGAAACAGGGGGATAAGAGGATTGTTCCAAATATTTAGAGTTGGTGTCGAGGTCGGTGTCGGTGGTGAGTGTGGGGTGCTTGTGTGTGTGTGTGTGTGTGTGTTGGGGGTGGGGTGGGGCAGGGGTCGAAAAAGCCTTTCCGTCTTCATGTCGATTTCGAAGAGAATTCTTTGATGTGGAAGTCGTAAAGAAAAGAAAGAAAGAAAGAAAGAAAGAAAGGAAAAAGATATCTCAATTAAGTCAACGTGTAGATCATTTTTGACTTTTGTCGATCGCAATCTGTTCATCTCCATTAGTGACGTCACTTCAGATACCCCCACCCCCACCAGCATCAGCAGCACCAGCAGCACCAACACTCCATCGAAATCTATCAATCACTTCACTATCGATCTCTCAGCTACACTGCTTATATATATATATATATATATATATATATATATATATATATATTTACATATGTACATATATATATTTCTTATTTATTACTTCTTTCTCTCTCTCACTCTCTCTCTCTCTCTCTCTCTCTCTCCTCTATATATATATATATATATATATATATAGAGAGAGAGAGAGAGAGAGAATGAGAGAGATATGTATGTATACATATATGTATATATTAATATATTTGTTTATATCTTCTTCTGTTCATATCTATCTATCTATCTATCTATCTATCTCACCTTTTCCCATCTATCTATCTATCTATCTATCTATCTATCTCACCCCTATCTATCTATCTATCTATCTATCTATCTATCTATCTATCTATCTATCTATCTATCTATCTCTATCTCACCCTGTTCCCATCTATCTATCTATCTATCTATCTATCTATTTATTTATCTGACTATCTATCTATCTCACCCTGTTCCTATCTATCTATCTATCTATCTATCTATCTATCTTAGCCTATTCATATCTATCTATTCTAATTTGTCTCCCTTCCCCCAACAATCAACTTCATCAATCACAATAATCCAGCACCCCACCTACCCATCCCTCCCCCATTACTCGACCGACCCACCCCTCACCCCTTCACCCCTCCTATCCCCCCACCACTACCTCCACCAAACGATCTTCCTTCGTGTCTCCTTTTTATCCCTTCCCGGTGTCTTATTTCTCTCCACTTAATGTTACATTTTCTATTAGTAAGAACGCCATCAATAAATGAACGAATTCCCATTTAAAAGAAAAAAAAAAAAAAAAAAAATGAAAAAAAAAAAAAAAAAGTATAAAAGAAAAAAAGAGGAAAAGCTTTTTCTTTTCTTTTTATTCTTTTTTTTCTCTTACTTCTTGTAGTGATAGCGAATAGCTTTGCGCATTCAACGTTTGTGTCTCGTTATTCGCGATGCCTAGGACGCCACCTACCCCGGCTTCCCCCCAACCTCCACCCCCATCCCACATACGCCCCACGCCAACCATCGTACCCTGACCCCTTCCCCAGTAATTTTGATTTGCATCCTCATTACGTATCTTTTTTCCCTGCCGTAGAGAAAAGCGTAGAAAATCGTATCCAGCACCGATTGTTCCATTCTATAAGATGAGCGCGGCTTCATTTTTAAACACGTCAATGTTGAGTGAGTGTAATCTTCGTCCCCCCTCTTTCTTCTCCCCCCCTCTCTCTCTCTCGCCCTCTTCACTCACATAACGAACTTCAACCACGCATCATTACTCAAACCCGCACATTGTAAGAGCTTACACCGCTTATGTGAATCAACGGTCATTGCGAACTCAAAAACCATAAAACAAAGGCCCGGTTTTTCCAACTTGTGCCATCGATCACTGAAAATCGTTACTCAAGAGAAATGAATCAAAACAGACATATAACTAGGCAACAATTAATAATACACGAAAACGCAAAAATCAAAGAATCTCCGAAACACATCAAAACAAAAATTTCGACCTCCCATCTAAACTGTAAAAAAAAAAAAACAAAAAAAAAACAGACACTAGCCACTATCTGGCGCCTTCCTCCACCCCAGCCCTTCAATTACTTTGACCGCACTGCTTTGAACTCATAAGCCACCGTATCCTTGTTGACACTGTTTTTCTCACGCCTTTTGACGCATCCACCCTCCCCTCCTATCTTACTCCCCCTCAGACTTTTCAATGCATAAACACACTGTAGTTCTTGTCTCTAATAAATTTCTGACAATTGAATGAAGTTGTTTATGTTTCATCCGTCATTCCTCAATTTTCAATTATATATATGTATATATATATACACATATATATAATATATACATTATTATTACACACACACACACACACACACACACACACACACACACCACATATATAATATATATATATATATATATATATATATAAAAGTAATACCGTGATAGGTGCGTGTCGTCTTGTAACTTTGAAAAGAGATGTCCTTCAGCTTTGAAATCTTGCATACACCCTAATATTGTTATAATTGGGAAAACTACAAAATTTAGGTTTTGATTTTTACTGATTAAATGATATAATTGAAGAATTCAAAATCTATCAATTTCTAGAACGCTTCACCGTAAGTAAAAATGCATGTATATCAATGGCTAATTTGCATATGTACCGTCTTCCGCTTATAACGGGCGATTCGTTACCGATTACCTCATGAAGATAAGTTGAGAATATTCGGAAAAGAATACAGGCGTCATCATGTGTCATAAATGAAGGGAAAAACTGAGGAGACGCTCGTCGGGTAACAGTCATCATAATCGACGTAGGGAATAGACTGGTCGACGCGAGTTCAAATCCTGTACGAGGCTGTTTGCATTTCACACAGCAGTAATACGCCTGGAAAAGGTATGCTTCAAACTATTCTCTCTTCAGCTATGGGTAAATACTTGGTTTGGTTTGGTTTGTTTTACGGCATATCAACCTCAGTGGGTCATTTTAGTTAGTTAGTCGTCAAGGTGGCCTAAAGTCGATATCAGCCATACAGTGAGGGAGTCTATCACCTTTTTCACTAGCCCTAGACCAAGGAGATTTTTTTTGTTTTTTTTTAGCGTCTAAGACACCTACCTTCAACTCCTCACTTTACCGCACAGATTATAGTGCTACTCATACGTTGAGTTGGTGAAGGCCGGTATCGAACCAGTAACCCTGAGGTTCCCTGCCGAACACTCATTTAATGCCGATAAAGTTTTGGAATAAAGTCATTTTTAATGGATACTGATTTTTTTTATAAACACATTTCTCTGTTTAACTCATAGATGGGACCCTAACAGGTACTACCACTCCGGATCAGAGTGGACCAGGGAGCATTGCTCATGAAGGGGTGTTCCATATTCTCAAGACCTCCAGATAGAGTTTAACGTCTGGGTAAATACTAGGGCAGACTGTAATCTATAATGTCGGTTAAGCAACCAGTCTAAGAGAAGGAAAACTTTGAATTCAAACCTTTTAAACTCTGCTGAACAAATTGATCTTGTGTCACATTCTGTTCATGGGGGAGTGGTTTGGTAAACACATAGAAAAAATCTTTATGCATCCAACTAGTTGCTTGGGCATTGGAGATATAGACTTTTCTTTTATTTATAATCTACGGAAAGGAATGAATCCAACAATTCTCCTTCCACCTATGGGTAAATAGTAGGGCAGACTGGGCTCTTTAACCTTAATTAGGCAACTAGTTTAGGAGAAGAAAAACTCTGAATTCAAACCTGTTAAACTCCGCTTAAGAAATTGAGCTTGCATCACATTGTTATATACCCCTAACATGATTTGGTATATAATAGAGGATCTCACGCGGGTGTATAATATATATATATATATATATATATATATATATATATATATATATATATATATATTAACAGATACACATAAAGACAGTAAAACTTAAATTCAAATTAAAAATATATACACATACAGACAGAAAGATAGATACCACTGTACAAAAACAAACAAACAAATAGATAGACAGAAAGTTTAAAAAAAAAATTAAAAATAACAATTTAAAAAGTTAAATTCAAATCCAAGTCATATATATATATATATATATATATATATATATACAGAAAAATAGATACTACTATATATAATAGACAAATAGATGGACAGAAAGATTTAAAAAAAAATAATAAAACTCACACATATACAACTGATGACAAATCCAACTCCCAAACACACATACACATACTCATTCATTTTTGGACCCATCCCTTATCATCCAACATTCTGACCAACACAACCTGCATCTCCACATAAACACTCCCCATCTAGAGGGAAGAAAATCTACTACCCATCCCCCAGCCACCCCTGCCCCTACTGACAACCTACTGTTTTCACCATTCTGAAAATGTCCTTCATTGAAGCTAGGCGGTGGTCCTGATGATGGTCTAAATGGCCGAAACGTTGCATCGTCGAAAATAAACATCCAGTTTCCATAATATCCCGTGTTTGTCTACTTTTCCCCATATATATATATATATATATATATATATATATATATATATATATATATATATCTTAGAGATGATAGCTGATGATGATCTTACTTGGTAACTTCTCTTACTGACTCGTTGCTGACTACTTCTTCGTCTAAGTTGTTCTATCTCGTCGGACGCCATTTTCTTTATTTTATTATTTATTTTATTATTTATTTTATTATTTTAATTATTTAATTATTTTATTATTCTATTATTTTATTTATGTATTTATTTTATTTTATTTATCTTATTTATTTTTTATTTTTCTATTTTTTTGACTTTTTGGAACATCAATGTTTTCGTTTTGAATTCAAATTATTTTCAGCTCCTCTCTCGATAAGTCCGGAGTAAAAAACAAACTCTGAAGATGATTTTCATGAATCGAAATATTGTTCAATATTAGCTATGAATATATATAAAACATTTTCAATTTAACAGCATATTGTGTTGTTTTCATATTCTTTTATCTATTTGTATATATATATATATATATATATATATATATATATATATATACATATACATACATATATATATATATATATATAATATATATATATATATATATATATATACTCATTAACAACCACCCTAGTTGTATATTGTAAATTTATTATTTTTATTTTTTTCTATTTTTAGGTAAGTGGTTATTTTATTTTTCGTGTGATGAGAAAAAAAGGTGACAATTCTGTGAGGTAAGTAACGGCTTGGTATTGCATTAGTCTAACACAGATTCATATAATTATAAGAGAAAGATACAAAAAGGATGTCCGAGATTTTATTCCTCATTCCATAAAAATGACACCTGTCCCATTTAGTCTGGGGGTTGATTTTCTTTCTTGTTTTCTTCATACTGGGCTAGGCAGGACATTGCTTGTTTGAAAATTTAATTAGCAAACAACTTGTTTGTTTCTTGATCAAGTTTTATTTCTTAGCCCATGATTTCACCGCTGAGAGAGATGGACCCCGGGAGCTGACAATTACGTCTTCTTTCCTTCAAAATCTGGTAACATCTGCTCTAAACTAGAAACTATTCCCATTCGTCCAATCGCGCAGCTTTTAAGGGGTCAAAGGTTATTAACCACCACAAGTGTCGGTTTTTTTCTGTAACAAAAATTACATCACTGCTTACGTCACATTACCCAAAATCGTCATAACATAGAATAAATACACTCAAAATTTGAACATGCAACATTAGACAGTCCTCATTGTTTTTTAAAACAAGTTTTAATAAATACATGACTGGTATTATATATCTATATATAGTTTGTTTTATTTTAACACATATTAAAGTTTACATTTCAAATAGTTTTATTTTCTAATCCTTTAATGAATTTGATGATTTTACTTACTTAGGGTACAAACTCGCTGACATTGAATTTTTTACTCCCACCCCTCAGGCAATATGTTTCAAAAATCTATTTTTACATCGCCCGGAGGGTGTTTTTTAAATTTTGTACTAGTATATGATAAAAAGGGTTGGGGGTTTACCATAAGAGCAATACAGTCGGGACAATCATATAGGTACTAGGGCTCTGGAGGCGCGTGGTCTAATGGTTAGAGTCATAGGAAGTAGACTCGTCAACCCGAGTTCTATTCCTGGACGAAGCTGTTTGAATTTCACATAGTGCTAATACCCTTGGGAAATGTATGAATCCAATTCTCCCTCCAGCTATGGGTAAATAGCAGATCAGACTGGGGTCTTTAACCTTAGCTAGGTAACCAGTCTAGGAGAAGGAAAACTCCGAATTCAAACCTGTTAAACTCCGCTTAAGAAATTGACCTTATGTCACATCCTGCTCGTGCGGAGGGGTTGGTAAATATATATAGGTACTAGGGCTTGACGACCAGCTAATTGATTGGAGTGAGTGTTGCATTTCATAAACAGCTTAGCCATCAAGATTCCACCCTTAAGCATAATGAGTCGCCATCCACAGCCAACTGGTGGCCACTTTGGACGTGGAGTCTTACCCTTCTTTAGAGCCTCAGCTCACTAGGCAGTAAAGAATGCTAGTACAATACCTTAATTTACAATGGGAAGGTATGCATCCAACTAGTTGCTTGTACATTGTATATATAGACTTTTCTTATAAAGTATTCATGGCCGGGCACTGAGACCAAGAAGGAAAGACAAATAGTCATGTTGTGAACTTTCAAACGTCATATGTCTATTATTCATCTACTATTCAATAAAACATGATAAGAAATAATTGATAGCGAAATTTGTAATAAGAAAGACTTTATTTGAACTTTTATTATCTCACCTGGTTGAAATGGTCGCTTCTGTTGTTGAATATTCATTCGTGATACTAAAACTCTTTGTTGAATGTTCAACGTTGCCTCTGTAGACAATGTCGTGTAACAGATAGAATCTTGTAATATGACAAATTCGCATCTTATTTTAATTCCTCACGTAGCCGTTCGTCCATCCGTAGATTTGTTACGTTATGTTCTCATTAACGGAATGGAGAGATGACGTGTCAACGTTTGTTATGTTATGGCAGCCATTTCCGAATGGAGTGATGAGAGAGGGGGGAAAGGGTAGTGTGAGGAAAGTGTAAAAAGATACTGTGTGTGTGTGTGTGTGTGTGTGTGAGAGAGAGAGAGAGAGAGAGAGAGAGAGAGAGAGAGAGAGAGAGAGAGGGGGGGACGAAATAGAGAGAGAGAGAGAGAGAGAGAGAGAGAGGGACGAAATAGAGAGAGAGAGAGAGAGAGAGAAGAGAGAGAGAGAGAGAGAGAGAGAGAGTGAGAGTGGTGAGTAAGAGAGAGAGGGAGAGAGACTGGAAGAAGAGGGAGAGAAAGAGAGAGAGAGAGAGAGAAGAGAGAGAGAGAGAGAGAGGGGGATGTATAGAACATATATTGAATGAGGGAGAGTAGAAAGTGAGTTTGAAAGGGAGAGAATGGTAAGTGAGAAGGAAAGAGAGAGAGAGAGAGAGAGAGAGAGAGAGAGAGAGAGAGAGAGAGAGAGAGAGAGAGAGAGTTAGTGAGAGAGATAGAAAGAGGGAAGGGAATGGGGTGGGCAGAGGGAGGGGAGGGGAGGTTATGTAAAGTAAATAAAACTGCGAAAGTTCCAACTCAGTTGTCGTCTTATGCAAGCGTGAAAGTTCGATTTTTAATAATTCCAAAAGCATCGTTGAGTATCTTTTTCTGACTGTCCCCCCCCCCCATGTACAATTTTTATGGACGCGTCCTTCCACCCCTACCCAGTTGACCATTCTTACTCGATTATAAGATGCGCTCAGTCGTGCGATATTGTAGACCGATTGGATTTCGACAGACGCATGCGCATAAAACAAACCGGAAGTCCCCACCATTGACCCAAGGAAAGCGTACAACTTTCCCAAAGTCCAGCGTGGTCTTGTGCCAAAAATGCTTTGACCCGACAAATATCAAGGAACATTGGCCCCAGGCCAATTATTCCGCAAGTTAAACTCGCAAGCCGTTAGCCATGTAATACGAGGGTGAGTCAAAAAGTAATGCCATTTTGTTTTAGACACGTATAATTACCAACACAGGAACATGTATCATACATCAAAATGAAGCTGGTCCTCTGTGGATCACATACCTACTTCTCTACATAGATGAGTCAAAAAGTGATGCCATTTTGTTTAGTACATGTATAATTACCAACACAGGAACATGTATCATACATCAAAATGAGACTGGTCCTCTGTGGTTTACAACACTACTCCTCCACATAGTCACCGTTTCTCTCAATACCAATGTTCCACCTTCGAATGTGAACATGTATCCCAGCCACGTAAGATTCTGTTGACTGTTCTTTGAGCCACTTCTTCACTACACATCAGCATCCTCCATACTCACCAGATTTAGCGCCTTCAGACTATCATCTCTTCGGCTCCATGAAAGAGCGTTTTAGAGGCAAACATTATTCCAGTGTCCAAGAAGTGGAATCTGTAGGGAAGAAGTGTCTAAAAGAACAGTCAACAGAATTTGACGGGGCAGTTTGGTTTGGTTTGGTTTGGTTTGTTTTACGACATATCAACCTCAGTGGACCATTTAATGCCGATAAAGCGTTGAAATAAATCAATTCTTAATGGATAATACAATTTTTTTATAAATACATTTTTCTATTTAACCCATAGATGGGACCCTAACAGGTACTACCAGGGAGTAATGGTGATGAAGGGGTGCTCCACATTCTCCCAAACTGGAACCTCACCATCAGATGGAGTTTAAACGTCATTCCCGGGACATGTAGACCATCAATCACCGCCTTCTAGTAGAAGGGGTTGGGGCTTGCCATAAGGGCAATAGGGTTGGGAAAATCATATAGGTGCTAGGGCTTGACGTGACCAGCCGATTGATCGCAGGGGGCCTCTCCGACCGCCGTCTAGCCCAAGATAGGGCCAAAGTGGAGTATTGCAAGTCATGAACTGCTCATCCACCTGGGTTCTATCCTTAAGCATCACGGGTCGCCACCCACGGCCAATAGGTGGCCCTATTGGAGGAGTCTAACCCCTCTGCAGAGGTGCAGTCGGTGCATTCTAACGCCCCAGCCGACAGGGAGGATTACAGGGAAGGGATACATGCTCTCAACAAACCCAGACCTACCTCCTAAACAAACCCTGACTCACCATCGAAATTTCTTATTGAGTGTCTACGTATAGGTTTTATTTTCAAGGCTAAATGCCGTATTTCTTGAGTGCTCGATGGGACACGAGCTCACTTGTCAATGTTTTATGATAGTAGACAGCTAAAAACTTAATTTCCACCAGCGATTTAAAAAAAATTCTACAACCAAATATATGTGCCGTCTGGACAGAAGTATTTAAGTTTTTATATAATTGAACGTAAATTGAATTAGAAAGAATAAATACGAACAAAGAAAAGATTGAAATTAGAACATTGAAATTAAATACGAACATAGAAAAGATTACACTTATTTTTTAAAACTTTATTCTAATTGATTTCAATATAAAATTATACATAGAATAAAACCATGAGAGTAGAAATCAATAACACCAAGTAATTATTTATTAAACACGGTTTTGTTAAAACCAGTATGCAAATTATTTCACATCATATACTATATAACCATTTCTTAATGATATATAACACACATTGCTGGATTTTAAACATAGTAATAATATGGAATCTTTATAGAGATATTATTTATAAATAAGATGCTAATTAAAATTGAATAATGAAATGATTATTTAATAACCATTGAGAATATAACGTAAAAAAACAAAGGGAATTTTGGCGTTGGTAGTGATATAGTTTCGGTTACAGACAGACGCACAGTCTCCATTATAATAAGAATAGACTAGTGACCAACAATTTAAGCGCACATTTTCACTTAAAAACGAATTAAAATTAATTGAATCGATTATTTAAGTCGAAAAGTCGTTATATAATGAGCGTCAGTAAAAAAGCAAAATAATATTACATATGTTATTAATTTTTGATACATTTCAATCATTAAATTTGTTCCCAAATTTACGTAAGTAGACGGTAACTTACGTATTTACAAGACAATTAATTTTTTATTCAAAACACGTAAGTAAAAAAAAAAAAATCCGCTCAAAACATTGTGAAATTAAATCAATTATTTAAGGTCAAATTTTAGTTTTATTCGAAAAATAGTTACATCAGTAAAAAAAGCAAAATAATCTTACATATATATATATATCAATTTTTAATGCATTTTAAAATTAGGTCTGCTCTTATTCCTCAATTTCTAATTATGTGTGCGTGTTTGTGTATGTGTGTATGTGTGTATGTATGTTGTGTGTGTGTGTGTGTGTGTGTGTGTGTGTGTGAATGGTATCAAGTGTTTCCTTGATAGGATTCAACCAAAATTGAGAACACAAATGTACATATAGAGATATTATAAATAAATGAATAAATGGAATCCTTAGTTCAGATATAAATTTATTTCAGTATCAAACTGAAAGAGGCAAAAAGAAAAAAATGACGAAATAAATTTATATCTGAGATAATGTATCTATTCATATATAATACTCTGTATATGTAAAAATATATACACAAATATATAAATATATATAAATGGATTCCTTAGTTTATATATAAACTTATTTCAGTGTTAGACTGAAAGAGGCAAAAAAGATGCCGAAATAAATTATATCTTGACTAAGGTGTCCATATATATATATATATATATATATATATATATATTAAAATGTACATATTATGTAAGTAGACGGCAACTTACATAATTAAAAACTTATTAAAAGTTAAACTTATGAAAGTTTCTTCTTAGAAATCAATAACAAAAACATTAAAGACACTATGTACAGATAAATTACTCACATGTTGATATTTTATTTCAATGTAATATAATATCTTTTTTAAAAACACACAGGAAAAAAAAGACCGCTCAAAACATTTACTCTTGTGAAATTCCGGCGAAGTATGGTAGCCGAGAACTATTATAATTTTCTTTTTTTCGCTCACAATTCACTAACTATAATGAAAAATATAAAAAGTTTTTTTTTAACTGTACGGAAGAACGGCCGTCGTCAGGGCAAGATATTTGATATTTGAAATTAAAACGGTGAGAATAAAGGGAATTTGGAAGTGTTCGAAAACAGAATTTTCTTTTGAAAAATTTTGAGAGACGCTTACGGTTTGACGATTTATGGGGAATATTCAGCGACATGTAACATTTGAAAAATGAATTAAATTTTTTTCGCATATATATATATATATATATATATATATATATATATATATATATATATATATATATGTGTGTGTGTGTGTGAAATAAAATGGAATTTAATCCGACAGTGTGAATATGATATATTGAAAAAAAAACAAAGGATGTTTACAAATGCATGGGCTCATCAGGAGAGAATGTGCAAACCGTTTCGGGGCCTTCCTCCCTACGGTTTTAAAAAGCAACACCGGTCCTCCGCACTGATATGAGGACCCTTAAAATATCTGCATCGGTCTTCAACAAAAATAAGACGGGAAGAAATGACCGTTAGCAAAACAGAACGCTGCTAGTCAAAAGTTGGAATTATTAAAAAAAATGCGCTGTCTGTATTAAATTAAAAATAAAATGAATTTTATTTTTAATTTTAAAAAAATCAGAAGCATTATAGTATATAATAAGACTCAAAAGAGTCTGATGTAGAATTATTTTAAAAAGTGTATAATTATATAAAAAGTGTATATATATATATATATATATATATATATATATAATCTAGTGTTCAATAATAAGGACCGTCTTTGGTAGAATGGCTCGGTCTTTGTGACTTTCTTGGATCACCGACTCGAAAGCAACAGGTAAAATTGGCGCCAATACGGCGGCCATTTTGATAGAATGTTCTTCCGGTATGGTTGTTATTCCTCAACATCAAAGAATAACTCTACGCATGACAAGCAGGCCAGACGCGGGAAAGAAAAGGAAGAAAGATTAATTGATATACACGAGCTTAAGGTCTCAAAAATATTTAGAAATCACAGAAACGTCTATTGTCTATTGTCAATGATGTTTACATCATATATCATAACACGCTTGTTACTAAATCTTCCGTCCGTTATCACCCTGCAACTTCCTTTTGTTAAAAAGTGAGACCGCCCAAATTGTACAAGATGCAATACAAAAATGTAAAGCCGGATTATGCGGTGTCGCTTAATCACAGATTTCTTATCGGTCCAATTTTATTTCACCCAATTTTTAAAATGGAACATTCCAAATGGTCATGGGTCGCTTAGATGCTCAACGTAAAATTAAAATGAATGGAAAAAAAAAAGTTTCAGGTTTCTTTTATTTGTAATATTGAAATTGTGAATTACGGAATATATTTTAGTAAATGTTATCTTATGTCGTCTCGGGACTAGCAATACCGTTATCAACAAATATAATATGCAGGTATATTGATCTTCGAATTTTCTGTAGAATTAAATACTTACAAATGATATGTGTATTAAGTATTATATCGATTGTTATTGTATATTTTAGTATTATTTATTGCAAAGACAACAGCAGGATTTATGTTTCTGGATTAAATAGCTCCTCTCGATCTTTGTATCGTTTCGTGGAAAATCTACAAGTCTCGTTAGTCATCCATCTTTAATGGAGATTCGGTCGCAATTTTTCTGTAACCGAAACTCCGTCACTGCTTACGTCACATTACCCCAAATAGTCAATACATAGAATAAAGAACAACCTTGTATTATATACACTCAAAATTTGAATATGCCACCTTAGACGGTCCCTATTGTCTTTTAAAAGAAGTTTTAATGTCCGGTATTAAATATTTATATACAGTTTGTTTTATTTTAACATATATTTAACGTTATCTAACATATAGACTTTTATGAGAAAATTATTTACAAACAAGAAATAGTTATTTTTTCAGTATTAAGAGGTTAACCAAAATGTTTACAAATAATCAAATACCTACGATTTTGTGTAAAATTTATGTGTAAAATATTAAAAGTAATTATTTAATTAATAATTAATAGATGCACGCAACATTTTATTTGAGGGGGGGGGACACAGAACTAATTTTCCATTTCAAATTGTTTTTTTAATCTTTTTTTTACTCCTTTAATAAATTTGATGATTTTGCTTACTTATTATACAAACCTTCTGTCATTGAATTTTTAACCCCCCGCCCCTCAGATAATATCTTTCAAAAATTAATTTTTACACCACCCGAAGGGCGTTTTTTGTTAGTTTTAATAATGAAGATTCAGTGTATGTTTGTAACCGAAACTTTGTCAATGTTTACGTTACAATATCCACTGGAATTGCCAAAGTTTATCAATGAGTATTTAATTTATAGACAAAATCATTAATGTATAGAATAATCTTATTTATTAACGAGGTCCCAATGAAAATTAATCTCAAAATTAAATCTTCAATAAATCTTAAAAGAAATCCATTAACAAGAAGAAATAAGTGTAATTTCATTCTTTACTTCCTATTTTAACTAAATAGTTAACCTAGGAAAATTTAGCAATAAAAGACGGGAGTGATGGAAGAGAAAGTTTCAGTTGTTTATTTTTCGATTACAACAACCCCCCTACCCCACGTTTCAAATCTTTTTATCTACATTCTAATTTAATTTTCAAAATCATCTGACGAATTTGAAAGTATTTTGAACATTTTTTAAAACATTTTTTTAAAAACTCATTTTCTACCAAAGATTTTTTGATTCATTTGTAAGATGTAAAGTTCTTATAATATGTTGGAAGGCTCAGAGTAACCTTCCAACGTGGGTACATGTGTGTACATGAAATATCCCGACAAAGGAGTTAGAAGATATTAACAAACAGACTTTATTCTGTGAGCACATAGAGATAAATTCAGGAGAGAATCTGTGTTATGCCTCAAAGATACGTGGTTCAAAGTTAACTAACCTGAAAACGTTTCATTAAATTCGGTTAATTCCCTGATTTTTGGTATTTTTTAAAGAATAGGGCTGAGTTGGTTGGTTGTTTTCTTTTACGGCATATCAACCCTTTTCGGGTAATTCAATGCCGAATCAAGTGTTTTTTGATAAACAAAGGATTCAGGTTTTTCCTGAAAAAGAAAGCGTACAAGGTAGGCTCATGCTGCTAATCTGGAGGGAGCATTCCTTTAAAAAGGCTGAAAAATTCGGGAGTGCGTATCTTGAAGATAACCAATTATTAATTATGTAACAACAGGACATTTCAGGATGAAATATTGTTCTTTTCCTAGACTGGTCGCCAAACAAGGCTAGAGAGTCTGGTCCACGTTATTGCTTTACCCATATCTAGTTGTACTTGGGGAGGGGAAATATGGGCGGAATTTGAACTACTATGCCACTCGCACCACTTGTCTTCAGAGGGAGGGGTGTGGATAGACTTGCTATCACTTTATTCCGAACCTTCAAACCTTTCCGACATCCGGTGTGAACATGCAAACACCGGAAGTAGAAATAAATCAACTTAAAGTTATCAAATCTGCTGCTAATTGTAAAGAATGGTGGGTTGTTTGGCTAGTGGAAATGGGTGGGGAATGTCTGGGGAGGCGTGGGGGGTTAGGGGTGTCTGAGGGATTAGGTGTGAGGGGTTAGGGGTGAGGGGTTTGCGTTCACCAACGGTCTGAAAATGAAAAAGACAAACACTAAATAAATAATAGAAATTTAGGGACGAAAACGTGTCAAGGTTGAAAGAGATGATGAATAAAGGATGAAGGAATGATTGAATTAGAAGAAGAAGAAGAAGAAGAAAAAGAAGAAGAAGAAGAAGATGAGAAGAAGAAAAATATGAGAAGAAGAAGAAGAAGAAAGAAGAAGAAGTAGAAAGGAGTAAAAGTAAAGAAGAAGAAGAAGAAGAAGAAGAAGAAGAAGAAGAAGAAGAAGGACAAAACAAACGACGACGACGACGAAGAAGAAGAAGAAGAAGAAGAAAAATAAAAAGAATAAGGGAAAGAATACAAAAACAACGAAGAAAGAAGAAGAAGAAGAAGAAGAATACAGAGACAACGAAGAAGAAGAAGAAGAAGAAGACAATGATGAAGAAGAAGACAACGAAGAAGAAAAAGACGAAGAAAAAGACAACGAAAAAGAAGAAACCTAAGAAGAAGACAACGAAGAGTGAATGAATGTACGTTAAAAGGAAAAAAAAAGTCAGAAAAGATGTCATTAAAAAGTCAGAAAAAGAATGAGAATGGATGAATGCGGTTTCATTCATTCTGTAAAAGGATGAAGAATAAATTTACGGAGGTTGAGGTTCGTGTCGAAGAAATATCTGAAGATTGATGGTGCACTTTTATAATTCAGTAAGAAGTGAAAAAGAATATTGAAAGAAAACCGAAAAGAGTAATGAATGAAAATTTGTCCTAAGAAGAAGAGAGAAGATAGAATGATATTAAGAAGAACGGAAGAAAGAGAAACCAGTGGAAGAAAAATAGGAAGAAAAAGAAAGAAGGAAATTAGGAAAAAGGGGGAAAAGTAATGAATAATGAATGAAAGAAAAAAAAAAGAAGAAAAAAGGAATAAGGAATGTAATAAAAACAGAAATAAAAGAAAAAGGAATGAAAACAGAAAAGGAATGAATAACGGAAGAAATGATTTATGAATAAAGAAAGAAAAAAGAAAAAGAAAGGAAAGAAAAAGAAAAAGAAGAAAGGGAAGGAATAAGAAAGAAAGAAAGAAAGAAGAAAGAAAGAAGAAGAATGAATAAGAAAGAAAGAGAGAAAAGAAAAAGAAAAAGAATGTAAAAAAGGAAAAGAACGAAAAGGAAGAAAAGAAATAAACAAGAAAAAAAGAAAGAAAAGAATAATAAGAATAAATAAAAAAAAAAGAAAGAAGAAAAATAAAGGAAAGAAGGAAAGGAAAAAAATGAATGAATAAAAATAAATCATGAATAGATAATAAATGAGAAAGTAGAAAAAAGAAAGAAAAAGAATGAGTATGGATGAAATAAAGGAAGGGAAAAGAAGAAAAATAAATAGGAGAAAAATAAGAAAGAAAGAAAAAAGAAAGAAGAAAAAGGAATGATTGAGAGAAAGAAATAAGAATTGAAGAAGAAAAAAGGAAGGACTAAGAAAAAAGAGTGAATGAAGACAAAGAAGGAAAGAAGAAAGGAATGATTGTAAGGGGTTAACCATATCGGCTGCTAACAGTTGGAGAGTACCGAAAAAAGAAGAAAAGGAATGAATAAGAAAGAAAGAGAGAAAGAATAAAATGAAAGAAGAGAAGAAGGAAAAGGAACGAAAAAGAAGGAAAGAAAGAAGGAAAAAGAAGGAAAAGAAGAAAAGGAAGAAATTTGGGAAGAAACTATATAAAAAGAAAGAAAGAAGAAAATGAAAGAAAACAAGAACGAAAAGAAAAAAAGGAACGAAAAAGAAGGAAAGAAAGAAGAAAAAAGAAGGAAAAGAAGAAAAAGAAAGGAAATAAGAAGGAAAAAGGAACGAAAAAGAAGGAAGAAAGAAGGAAAAAGGAAAAAGAATAGATAGGAAACAAGAAAAACGAAAAAGAAAATAAGAAGGAAAAAAGTAGAAAAATAAGAATAGGAGGGAAAAAGAAATGAATAAAGAAGGAAAGAGTAAATGAATGAATCAATAAAGAAGGAAAGAAAGAAGAAACGAATGAGTCTCAGAGGTTAACCCTGTCGCCTGCTAAACAGGTTGGGTAGTACACCGTAAACGAAGACGACAAAAATCAATTTTAGATTCTCAGCTCGGTAAAATGTCGGCTGAGATCGATTGATAAATGCATTTTTTTTCTTCTCCTAGAAAATGGGTGTGGGGGTATGGGGGGGGGGGGCTAGAAAGAGGGGCGAAGGGGTGGAGGAAAAAGAGGGGGGAAGAGGAGATAGTAAAAATGACGCGACATATTGGGAAATGGCTCGTTCACCTTGGTATATGCATGATTCGGCGCGCACCTCTACCTGGATTATCATTATTATTATTATTATTATTATTATTATTATTATTATTATTATTATTATTATTATTATTATTATTATTTTTTATTTTTTAAATTTTTTTAATTTTTAATTATTATTATTATTATTTTATGGTTTTATTATTATTATCATTATCATTATTATTATTATTGTTTTATTATTATTATTATTATTATTATTATTGTTTTATTACTATTATTATTTTTTATTGTTTTTATTATTATCATCATTATTATTATTATTATCATTATTGTTATTATTACTATTATTATTTTTATGGTTTTATTATTATTATCATCATCATTATTATTATTGCTTTATTATTATTATTATTATTATTATTATTATTATTATTATTTATTATTATTATTATTATTCTATTATTATTATTTTATTATTATTATTATCATTATTGTTTTATTATTATTATTATTATTATTATTATTATTATTATTATTATTATTATTATTCTATTATTATTATTGTTATTATTATTATTATTATTATTATTATTATGAGTTATTGACACCTGTCGTAGCCGGTGGTTCAACTGGAGGCTGAGTAACAGCAAAACTTCTCAGGTCTCTTCTGAGTAATTCCAGCCGATACCAACGGTGCTGTAATTTGGATGGTCTCGATTCTTCCTCTGATTTTCAATTCACCCAAATTCTTTTCCAGAGCTTTGAGGACCGTTCCAAGGGCACCAATTACAATTGGTACGACCGTACCAATTTTATATTCCACAGTTTCCTCAGTTCTCTGACAAGGTCTAAGTATTGGTCTATCTTTTCGCTTTTTTTCATTTTCACTCTATGGTCGGCCGGGACGGCAAATCCACGAGATGACAGGTTCCCTACTTCTTGTCGATCCATACTAGGTCCGGTCTCCTGGCCAGGATTAGGTAATCCGTCTGTACCTTAAAGTCCCAGAGAATTTTATGCGTCTCGTTCTCCAGGACAGGTTCAGACTTGTGCATATACCATTTAGTTATATGGTGAAAATTGAATTTCTTGCGCACTTCCCAGTGGATCCCCTTTCCCGCCCAGTCGTGACTAGTCTTGTACTCTCATTGTGCTAGTTTGCTGTATTTGCTTATTATATGATCAACCGTTTCGTCTCTGTCTCCACACATTCTGCTGCGTCTTATCTATTTTTACCTTTATATAGTTTGTTCTTATAGCATTTTCTTGTGCTTCGATGATAAACGATTCGGTTTCACTCTTGAGGTTTCCTCTTCTTAGCCATGTCAAAGTCTGCTGATGTGATATCTCGTGAGTTTGACGCTTGAAGTACACATATAGATGTTTTGTTTCATATTTCTGTTTTATTATTATTATTATTATTATTATTATTATATTATTATTATTACATTGTTTTTTTATATTATTATTATTATTATTATCGTTTTATTGGTGTTTATATTATTATTATTATTATTATTATTATTATTATTATTATTATTATATTATTATTATTATTTGCTCCTTTTGAGTTTTCACATCAGCATTATTATTATTATTATTATTATTATTATTATTATTATTATCGTTTTATAGTTGTTTTTATTATTATTATCATCATCATTTTAAAATTTATTATTATTATTATTATCATTATTATTATTATTATTATTATTATTATTATTATTATTATTATTATTATCGTTTTATTGGTGTTTATATTATTATTATAATTATCATTTTAAAATGTATTATTATTATTATTATTATTATAATTATTATTATTTTACTACGATGTAAGTAAGTGAATGGAAAGGTCGTAGAAGAAGTGAGAGAAGAGATGGGTGTCGTATTAGGAGGTCGGGTAGAAATGATAATTATGATTTGGAGGTGGGTTGTGTGGAAGTAGGTATGGCTGGGTGGTGTCATAGAGAAGGTGGTGAATGGAGGTGGTGGGTGGGAAGAATGCACTGAAAAAATGTCGACTCTGAGTGCTGAAACTGGGAAAAAATCAAATCAAATCGAGAAACGTGTATGAAAAGTGCGTACATGTGTGCTTATTAATTAGAATGTGTGTGTGTGTGTGTGTGTGTGTGTGTGAAAGAGAGAGAGAGAGAGACAGAGAGAGAGAGAGAGAGAGAGAGAGAGAGAGAGAGAGACAGAGAGAGAGAGAGAGAGAGGCTGGTCGAAGAAAGAGGTAGTGGAGAGCCGAATAAACGTATAAAGTAGAGAAAACATAATAATAATAATAATAATAATAATAATAATAATAATACGGTGACAGAGATGAGACTGTAAACCATATATTAAGTGAATGAAGCAAACTAGCACAACGGGAATACAAATCTAGGCACGACTGGGTTGGGAAGGTGATCCACTGGGAATTATGCAAAAAATTAAATTTTGACCGTACAACAACATGGTATATGCATGAACCAAAATCTGTTCTTGAGAATGAAACGCATAAAATTCTCTGGGACTTTGAGATAAAGACGGATCTCCCTATCCCGGCCAGGAGACCAGATCTAGTATTGATTAACAAAAAAAAAAAAAAAAAAAAAAGAAAAGAAAAGGAGAAAAAAAAAGAAAAAGTGAACGTATTAACCGTTGGACTTTGCGGTTCCAGCCGATCACAGGATGAAGCTGAAGGAAAACGAAAAGATGGATAAATACTTGGACCTTGTCAGAAAATTGAAAAAGCTATGGAATATGAGAGTGAAAGTGATACCAATAGTAGATGGTGCACTTGGAGCGATCCCAAAAACTTGGAAAAAAGATCTGTGGTCTCAATTCTTCCTCTGATTTCCTGATCCTCCAGATCAGGAAATCAGAGGAAGAATTGAGACCACAGATTACTGCATTGTTGCCATCGGCTAGAATACTCAGAAGAGTCCTGGAGACCTGAGGCTTGTTGTCACTCAGACTTCACTGAAATACCATCAGCTAACGCTGATGGGAAAGGCCCAAAAAGAGTGGAAAATATTATTTTCCACTCCTAAACATTCCACATGGTAATAAAAAGTCAAGTAGTCGTGGGTGGCCAAAAGTCGGTATTGGCCAGACAGCGAGGGAGTCTATCCTCTTTTTACTAGCGCTAGAACAAGGAGATTGTTTTGGCGTCTGAGGTGGAGCATCATCAGCTCCTCACTTTACCGCACATAACCCTGTGCTACTTACACGCTGAGTGAGCGAGGGCCGGTATCGAACCAGGAACCTTGTGGTTCCTAGTCGGACGCTCAACCGACTGAGCTAAACCGGCAAAATGTGTAATAACCTTGATTTAAATCTCTTTCACTCTTTTTTCTTCTTTCTTTCCTTCCTTCTTTTCATTATGTTGAATTAAAACAGATTAGCGTTATCACTTCCGCGCGCTCATCAACTCTTTCTATCTTTCCCCAACTCTCTTTCTTTCTTTCTTTCTTTTTTATATTTTTTCTGTGTAGCATGTCCTTTATTCCCTTTCTTTATAATTAAAACTGAATGATCCATTATTTAGCTGAGGTGACTGCAGTAGAATTCGGCGGATAAGCAATACCAGATAATCAAGATTTACATCTTTGCATTACATTTTCGCCGATTTGGACAGTCTCATTTTTAACCACAGGGTGCTGCAAGATGCTAACGGATAGAAGATTAATTAACAAGAGTATTAATATATAAATAATAGGGTCAAAGTGATACCAATTGTAGTTGGTGAACTTGGAACGGTCCCAAAAAATTTGGAAAAAAGTCTGGAAAATCTGGAAATCAGAGGAAGAATTGAGACCATCAAGGCTACTAATGATGGGGTGAAAAACTCAAAAGGAGTGATAATAATAATAATAATAATAATAATAATAATAATAATAATAATAATAATAATAATAATGGGACTTTGAGATAAAACGGATCACCATATCCCAGCAAGAAGACCTGACATAGTATTGATTAACAAAAAAGAAATAACTTGTCAACTGGTGGATTTTGAGGTTTCAGCAGATCACAGGGTGAAGCTGAAGGAAAATGAAAAGATGGACAAATATCTGGACCATGCCAGGGAACTGAAAAAGTTATGGAATATGAAAGTCTAAGTGATACCAATTGTAGTTGGAGCATTTGGAATGGTCCCAAAAAGCTTGTAAAAAAGACTGGAAAATCTGGAAATCAGAAGAAGAGTTGAGACCATCCAGACTACTGCACTGCTGCAATCTGCCATAACCTGAGGAGACTTGTTGTCACTCAGACTCCAGGGAGATACCATCAGCTAATGCTGATGTGAAAAACTAATGAAAATAATAATGATCCGGCTACGGCAGGTGTAAAAACCTAATAATAATCGACTTATCCTAGCCAGAAGACCAGACCTAGTATTGATTAACGAAAAATGAGAACTTGTCAACTGGTGTGTTTTTGTAGTTCCAGCAGATAACAGGGTGAAGATGACCAGGTGACTTGCGCTATACCAGAAAGATTGATTTTGATGAGGCGGACTTTACCGCACAGATCAGATTACCCAATCTCATGTATTGAGTTGGCGGAGACCGGTATTGAACCAGGATCCTTGCGATTCCTTGGCGGTTGCTCCACCTAGTGAACTAAACCGGTCCTTGTCTGGTTATCATCGTGTAACTTGAGGATGCCACCCAAAATAATCCCAATTTAAGTTTTTAGCGAGACGTTCAATTTACTATATAATTATAACGCTAAACTGGATCCTTACTTTGTGTTCGTTAGGGTAGCTAAATCGAATCTTTACTTTTTTCTTTAATCGTATAAAGTAGTCACCGCGCAGAATACCCCCCCCCCTGAAACCTAAATGTTGACCTTTTTCACCAGAAAATGAAGATCTAAGAAAAAAAATTGTTTACATTTTTTTGTTCGTTTGTTTGTTTTGTTTTATAGGCATATCAAATATCAATGGGTCATTTAATGCCGGCAAAGTTTTCAAAGATTTGCTGCAATAGTTTGGAAGATAATTTTTAAAAAAACTCAATTTGTTTTTATAAACAAATTATTTCTATTTAACCCATAGACTGGACCCTAACAAATACTACCACTCCGGGTCAGAGTGGACCTGGGAGTAATGGTGATTAAGGGGTGCTCCACATTGATTGATCAGATGGTGCTTCTCTGACAGCTCGTCTAGCCTAAGTAAGGGCCAAAGTGGGGTATTGCATATCATGGACTGTTCATCTTCCAGGATTCTGTCCTTAAGCATCACGGGTCGCCACCCACGGCCATCAGGTGATCCCATTTTGAGGGGGTTACTCCTCTGCAGAGGTGCAGTCCGAGTATTCTAAAAACCCCAGACGACAGAGCTGTGTTTACATGTGAAAATAGGGATTGGTTATAAAATGAGGTATCCATTTTCTATTCTAACAAGTTATAAACTGATCCCCCATAATTTAGCCATTCTCTCTTTTTCTAAGATGAAAGCAATTGTGCAAAACATATTTTGTTGGGAATCAGTATTTAAGCGACAAGAAAATGGGAAATACACATAAAGTGGGGGATCCATTTTCTATGTTAATCTGACCATAAACTGATCCCCCATTATTCGGCCATTCTCTTTTATTGAATCTCAAATGAAAGCAATTGTTGGAAATCAGTATTTATGAGACAAGAAAATAGGAAGTGATCATAAAGTGATGGATCTATTTTCTATTCTAACAAGTTATAAATTGATCCCCCATTATTTGGCCATTTTCTCTTTTTCTAATCAAAGATGAAAGCAATTGTGAAAAACATTTTTGTTGGGAATTAGTATTTAAGAAAAAAAATAGGAAGTGATCATAAAGTGATGAATCTATTTTCTATTCTAACAAGTTATAAACTGATCCCCCATTATTTGGCCATTTTCTCTTTTTCTAATCAAGATGAAAGCAAGTGTGAAAAACATTTTGTTTGGAATCAGTATTTAAGAAAGGAAATAGGAAGTGATCATAAAGTGATGGATCTATTTTCTATTCTAACAAGTTATAAACTGATCCCCCATTATTTGGCCATTCTCTCTTACGACTCACCGGAGGGAATATAAACAACGATATTTATTAACTAATTCCTCACAAAAAATATCCGTTGTTATGACTGCAATAAAAATAAAACGGATAAATGTACGACCACTTTAAATAATTTAAAATTCTTCCCCGCCCCGTGCCCGTTGGTAATCGGAATAGAAATCTATTAATAATGGAGATTCGCTTCCGGTTTTTGTCTTTAACAAAAAGTACGTCGCTGCTCACGTCACATTACCCAAAATCGTCATAACATAGAATAAATACACTCAAAATTTGAACATGCAACATTAGACAGTCCTCATTGTTTTTTAAAACAAGTTTTAATAAATACATGACTGGTATTATATATCTATATATAGTTTGTTTTATTTTAATACATATTTAAAGTTTACATTTCAAATTGTTTTATTTTTTAATCCTTTAATTTGATAATTTTACTTACTTAGGGTATAAACTCGCTGACATTGAATTTTTTACTCCCACCCCTCAGGCAATGTTTCAAAAATCTATTTTTACATCGCCCGGAGGGTTTTTTAAAATTTTGTACTAGTATACATAATTCATTTAATTCATTTGTTGCAAAATGAGATTTATCAAAGTAATTTACTTGTTTCAGGCTTGTTGGTTGGCTGGTTGGTTGTTTTTTTAGGGCATGTCAACCCTTGTTGGGCTATATTATGCGGACGACGTCTTTGTTTTATTCATTCTTGTTGGGTATCAAAATTTGTTTTTTGAAACATATTTTTAAAGTCATTTAATCTATTTAATCTGAAAGATGGGACCATAACCCTAGATAGATAGATAGATAAATGGATAGATAGATATGAACACATGGATAGATAGATAGATATAACGATAGATATGAAGTTAGATATGTAGATGGATAGATAGATATAACGGTAGATAGATATGTAGATAGATAGATAGATATGAAGATAGATATGAACACAGATAGATAGATGGATAGATATATAGATATGAATAGTCTGAAATATATATATAGATAGATGGATAAAATAGTCTGAATTAGATAAATAGATAGATAGATAGATAGATATAGATAGTCTGAAATAGATAGATAGATAGATAGATAGATAGATAGATATGAATAGTCTGGAATAGATATATATATATATATAGATAGATAGATAGATATGAATAGCCTGAAATAGATAGATAGATAGATATGAATAGTCTGAGACAGACAGACAGACAGACAGACAGACAGATAGATAGATATATAGATAGATTTGAATAGTTTGAATATATAGATAGATAGATAGATACATAGATACATAGATATAGATAGAGATAGAGATCGATATGAATAGCCTGACATAGATAGATAGATAGATAGATAGATATATAGATAGATAGATATGAATAGTCTAAAATAGATAGATAGATAGATAGATAGATAGATATGAATAGTCTGATATATATATATATATATATATATATATATATATATATATATATATATATATATATATATAGATAGATAGATAGATAGATAGATATGAATAGTCTGAAATAGATAGATAGATAGATAGATAGATAGATATGAATAGTTTGAAATAGATAGCTCTAATTATACCGATTCTGTTATTATAACATCTCTCTATTTCTCTTTGTGTTGACAACTGCTAGACCGATAACGGCAAAATGAATTTGTTGACAAAAGAAAAGAAAAAAAGTTGCACTCGAGTTTGTTTTTAAAAGTCAGCACAGGGTTAGCCGAGATCTTAACTTAAGTGTCGTTTTCACACACGAAGAAACGAGTTGCCTTATACAAAACGAAGACCCACCGCGTTGCACAAATACAATGATCAAAATAAGAAAGATGAGGATACTCGTCTGAACGATTCGTGGATTAAGAGATTTTTTCGATAGTTTTAAACAATGAAATTGTTTTTTTATTATGACGAGTTTTGCACAAATGGACAGGATATGAACGATTCGTGGATTAAAGACTAGTTGGAACAATGAATATTTTGTTTTTTTATTATGACCAATACGAAGAACACAATACAATGATCAAAATAAGAAAGATGAGGATACCGTCTGAACGACGTGGATTAAGGAGATTTTTCGATAGTTTTAAACAATGAATATTTGTTTTTTTATTATGACGAGTTGCCTTATACAATAGAAGACCCACAAATACAATGATCAAATATGAAGGATATGAACGAGAATTTTTCGATAGTTTTTAAACAATGAATTTGTTTTTTTTTTATTATGACGAGTTGCCTTATACAATGTCGTGAACGATCTGAATGATGGATTAAGAGATTTTTCGATAGTTTTAAACAATGAATATTTGTTTTTTTATTATGACGAGTTGCCTTATACAATACGAAGACCCACCGTGTTACACAAATACAATGATCAAAATAAGAAAGATGGGATACTCGTCTGAACGATTGGATTAAGAGATTTTTCGATAGTTTAAACAATGAATTGTTTCTTACGATGCGTTACGCGTGTAAACAAATACAAATGATCAAAAAGAAAGATGAGGATACCGTCTGAACGATTGGATTAAAGTGTTTTTTTAAAAAAGTCACTAGTTTTTTTGAAAGTTTTCACATTATCAATTTTTTTTAATTCATTGCAAAAAAAAAAAAAAAAGAAAAAAAAAAAAAAATTTTACGCCCTCGCCTTCATCATTTCTGATCTTGAATCCGCGACCGAGAAATTAGCAAATTAAGAAATCAAATGCGAAAAAAGAAAAAAAAAAAAAAAAGAAAAAAAAAAAGGAAAACAAAAAGAAAGAACACTGAATAAGGATCAACATGGTGAGAGAGAGAGAGAGAGAGAGAGAGAGAGAGAGAGAGAGAGAGAGAGAGAGAGAGAGAGAGAGAGAGAGAGAGAAAGCGATACACACACACACACACATACATAATATAATATATATATATATATATATATATATATATAGAGAGAGAGAGAGAGAGAGAGAGAGAGAGAGAGGGGAGAGTGAAAGAGAGAGAGAGAGAGAGAGGGGAAGAGTGGTGGGTTTTGGTGAGTGGTGAAGAAAAAAAACCTTAACGTCATTCATCGAATAATGTGAAGAGTATTAAGTCGACCTTGGCTGTCACCACCCCCGTGCCTCCCCCGCCGTCTCCCTTTATTCTCGTCATTCGATATTCACGTTTGAATCAACGAGATTTAAAAAAAAAAAAATAAAATTCAATCAGCCCAACTCCCATCGGTCTTTTTTTCAAACACGCACTCCCAACAAAAGTAATAGAAGAGAGAAAGTCCGCATAGACACACACACACACACACACACACACACAGACACACACGCGCACACACACGCGCACACACACACACACACACACACACACACATATATATATATATATATATATATATATATATATATATATAATATATATATATATATGTAAGTTGAAAATGGAAGCGAGTCCGACGGTATGTCGAAAAGAGAAATAAGGAAAGAAAGTGTTGAATGGTTAAAATAGGATTATTTTATTTTATTTGACTGACACGTGTTTCGGCCAGGAGTTTATCTATGTATACATGCATTCTATCTATTATTTTATTACAAAAAAGTAATAGAAGAGAGAAAGTCCGCACACACACACACACACACACACACACACACACACACACACACACACACACACTCCCGCTCACCCGTAACCTCTGGTTGCTCGAGGTCAAGTGTCCTCCTGAAACCCACACACACACATATATATGTAAGTTGAAAATGGAAACGAATCTTATATATTTTCCTCTATTCTCAACCATATTTCACACCCTATGCTTCACACTAAATCCCAAATAATATATATTATAGACATTCATATATGCATAACATATATACTACTATAATATATACACACCGAGAATCAGACTCACCGGATATATACACACACACACACACAAACACATACACACACATATATATATGTATATATTATTAAATATAACTGTTTATGTTACATAATCATTAGATACCTAATGATTATGACAATAGTGTAGAAATCATATTAGTGCAGCTGATGGCCTTGAGAGTGAGTGACAATGCTTGACCTCACTCTGACCTTGCGTTCTGGGGATGGAACGTGAGAACGGAAGGCAATAGAAGCCCCTTCCGGTTTAAGGAGTAAGCAACTCAGTCAGTTAGAGTTAGAACTTAGAAGCGAAGCTAGCAAGATGTAAGGATCCGCGCGCATTGTCTGGTCTGGGGGTTTATGGAATAAAGTAACATCATCGTAAATCGAAGTCTTGTTGTTATTACTAAAAGCTAACAATAGCACAGGGCTTCTGATAAGCAGTGATCCCCAACAGAGACCAGACCCGGAATCCTCAATAGAAGACCAGACGAGACCTTAGAAGATATACCAGATCCGGCCTGAAGAATAGACGACAGAGTAAGACGTAAGAGCCGGTAAAGAGGTATGCAACATTTATACAGAGGTTTTAGTGAGCATCTACCTAAGGTTTCTGGCTTTTGCCTTCTTCAGGATACTTATTTCATCCCTCTGATGTGTTTGTAAACAAACCAGTTACGGTTGAAATTATGGATGCTGTCAATTTCAAATTAAGGCTCACAAAGTTCGCTCCTCTTGATTGTTCACAAAAAAACTGATTTTTTTCCGGAAAATAATATAAATAAAAAACATATATAAAGATATGTCTGTGCACATTTCCCTCGTATATACATATTTTCCTCACTTTACGTTATTTTCCACGTATTTTTCGAGTTCAATCCTTATAGGGGTCTTCACTAGAAATTCGACAAATTTAACTTTTTAATCTTTTATTTTTAAATTTTTTTTTTATTAATATTAATTTATTCTAAAATTTGATAGAAAATTGTAATATTTCCGGATGGTAAAATCCTGTAATTTTATGTAAGTTTGTATTCTAGGGTGGTAGATGAGTTTCACTTATCCATGATTTTAGTAAATATTTTTTCTTATGTGGGCATGCCTTAAACATTTCAGATTTTTTGTTCTGGTGGAACTCCAATATTCTGAACTTTTCCGTCACACATAGATTACAGTTTTTAGAACCATTTATGTAACCCGTTGGGTCACCCATTAAGCTATTGCTAGATAATTGGGATTAGGGAAAAGAGTAGGGTCTACCAAAATATCGTCTGCTCTTCATTTTAAAAACGAATTAAAATTAATTAAACCAATTATTTAAGGTAAAATTGTTGTCCAAGTTGAAAAGTAGTAACATAATGAGCATCAGTAAAAAAAGAAAAAAAAAGAAGCAAAATTATATTACACATGTAATTCATTTTTGATGCATTTAAAACGATTTTTTTCGGTCAATTTCGATCAAGATGCCTGCCAAGACGCTACTTTAAATCCGTTTTTACAAAATAAATTGTAACTTTTGCGATTGAAAAAAATCACACTGGATTATCCAATTGGACACACAGCCTAGTGGATAAAGGAGTTAGGTTAAGACAGTTCTAAGTGACAGTTATCTTTAGACTGCAGGTTCAATCCTGGTAAGGGGCAGTAGTAACATAAGATAATAATTACCACAGCTTAACACCTGTACCCCAGCCACGGTTAGCAGAATGAGAACAGGATACCCCGTAGACTGAATAAAGGGTTATATTCAAAGTTCCGTGATGGCTCCCGATTACAAGAAGGTTCCCGAGTCCGACAATAAATACCTGAAGAAGGCCGGAGGGCACATCAGCCGAAACGTTGTACAGATAACAATGAAGATGATGACAATAGTCCGAATAATACTCCAAAAATTTTTTTTTTTGGTTTTTATTTTCATTTTATTTTTTAATTTTCGGTACTTATTTACTACCCGAGCAGATTCTTTAAAAATATTTTTTTCTTCTATTCAGTCTTTTGTCTTTTTATTTATGCAGACAATAGTATCAATCAGATATATACCACATCGATATTTTCCGCCCCCAAAACAGGGGGTGTCAAAGTTAAGTGATCTGAAAAAAAAATCAGAAGGTTTTTTAAAAAATAACTAATGCATTATAAAATTCATTCGTTGCTAAATCAACACTGAAAATTTCATTAAAATCAATAATTCCCTGATTTTTAGTATTTTTTTTTTCAAACAATGGGGTCAGAATTGAATAAAAAAAACCATGGATTTTTCAACGAATTGGGTATATCTAGTTTGACCTAATTTAAATTGAAATGGATCATGGAATTTTATTACGTGCTGATTCTTCGCTGCTGGTGAGTTGTTAAAAGTGTCTCTATTAATCACTCCCCCATCTGCCCTTCACTCGCATAGATAGACTAACACATTTAACGTCAAAAGATAAATAGAGAGGAAAAGAGTGATATGCAGAATGTAAAGACAGGGACGGATCAGTTTTTGACTTAATTGCAAATTACGACTCATTAGAACCAATTAAAATAGAATTTTTTTCAAACATAACGTAATCCTAAAAGCAAGGTATATTTCAATATGAATGTTGTGTTATTTAACTAACCAGGAAAAAGCCTTTATACACTAAAAGGTGATTTTTGTCTTTAATATTAACCGCCGTGTGTGATTTTCATCTTTCTTTAATTTTTGTTTATTTATTTTTAGTAGTGTTTTTAGTGTTTAATTCTACACACACAGAGAGAGATAGATAGATAGATAGATAGATAGAGAGAGAGAGAGAGAGAGAGAGAGAGAGAGAGAGAGAGAGAGAGAGACGGACACTCACACATATATATGAGGTGAGGTAAAAGAAAAAGTTAACAAAAATAATGACTCAAACGAGTCCAAGTAGGAGAGAAATATTTCGTCCTTCTCACGCAAAGAACATCTTCAGTCTGACTTTATTCAAAGCAAAATACGTACATTTGCGTTTATAGAATTACAATCTTTTGGATATTATTTTCTATGATTTTTTTTTTGGGGGGGGGGGTTCTGGAAGTGGTCTTTCCATTTCTGAAGTCATTTCTGAAGTCATAGAAGAAGCTAAAAGGTAGAAAAGCAGCAGGATTTGACGAAATACCCCCGGAGGTGTGGAAGATAGGAGAGTTCAATGACATACTGCTTAGGCTATGCAATGCAGTATATAGACAAAATAGAATACATAAATGGACGAAAGGCTGCATTCTCCATTCCCCAAAAAGGGAGACCTAGGAATTGCTAAAAACTACAGTGGCATAACTCTCACTGCTATTGCAGCCAAGAAATATAATGCCCTTCTTAATGGCATCCTGTCCGAAAAAGAAAATCCTTAGGAGAAACCAAAACAGATTCCGCAGAAATCAATCCACAACCTCTCAGATCCTGACTATTCGACGGATCATAGAAGGGGTACGAGCAAAGGGGTACGAGCAAAGAATCTAGAGGCAACACTACTATTCGTATATTTCTCCAAAGCCTTTGATTCCATACATAGAGGAAAAATGGAACAACTACTATTAGCATATGGGTCCCCAAAGAAACGGTTACAGCTATAATGATGCTATACAAAGACACTAAAGCGATTGTATGCTCACCTGATGGCGACACAGATTTCTTTGACATTGCCGCTGCAGTCCTTCAAGGAGACACATTGGCACCATATGTATCTATAATATGCCTAGACTACGTACTCCGAACATCATTAGATACCATAAAAGAAAAAACTTTCACACTAACAAGGACAAGAAGCAGGCGATATCCCGCACAAACAGTCACAGATGCAGACTATGCTGATGACCTTGCACTTCTTGCAGATACACCGGCACAGGCTGAGTCACTGCTACATAGCTTAAAGGTGGCAGCAAAGAATATCGGCCTCTATGTGAACCCCGGTAAAATAGAGTTCATGAGTTTCAAAAATAAAGGAAACATCTCCACACTCAACGGTAAGCCTCTTAAGCCATTAGAACAATTCACGTACCTGGGTGGTAATATCTCCTCCACAGAGAGCGATGTTAATACACGGATAGTAAAGGCATAGTCGGCCACGAATAGATTATCAGTCATATGGAGGTCCGATCTCCCTCACAAACTGAAGCGACAGTTCTTCCAGGCTGTAGTTGTGTCTGTGCTGCTATATGGCTGCACCACCTGGACTCTAACGAAGCGTCTTGAGAATAAGCTAGATAGGAGCTACACAAGAATGCTGCGTGCAGTCTTGAATAAGTCGTGGAAACAGCACCCCACAAGGAAACAGCTGTACGGTCAGCTGCCCCCCATCTCACAAACTATCCGAGTGAGACGGACAAGGCATGCAGGACACTGCTGGAGAAGCAAGGAAGAACTCATAAGCGACGTTCTCCTGTGGAAGCCAACACATGGACATGCAAGTGTGGGGCGCCCAGCAAGGACCTACATGGAACAGCTATGCAAAGATGGTGGCTGCTCCGCATAGGAGCTCCCAGGTCCAATGAATGATAGGGAAGGTTGGCGAGAGAGTGTCATGGATATCTGTGCTGCATGCGCAACATGATGATGATGATGATGATATATACGCATATTTTGAGGATCCCCCACCACCCAAAACTAGTATTAAAATAGATATATGTATATACATATATAAACACACACACACACACACACACACACACACACATATATATATATATACATATATATCTAAAATATATATATGTATATATATATATATATATATATATATATATATATATATATATAGACATATATATCTAATATATATATATATATATATATTCATAGAATTTATATTTATATATATATATATATATATATATATATATATATATATATATATATATATATATATATATATATGTGTGTGTATATCTATTAAATTAAAAATATATTTCTATTTATAAAATTATATATATATATATATATATATATATATATATATATATATATATATATAAAGAATGTTAAGATGCATTTTTCAAGTGTCGAAAAAAATCTCAAAAATGCGCATGCATATTTTGAGGATCCCCCCACCCCCAAAAATCTAGTATTAAAAAAATAATTGTGTTAATATTTCTGTAATTTCTAAGTAGATTATTTGTCAAAAATTTTGCGATAAAATTTATTTGTTCCCAATGTTTAGAATAGCAGTTGTCTTTTTCTTCTTTTTTTTTTTAATGTCTGTAAAAATGATTTTTTTGTTCTTAAAACAGAAATTGTGATAACTATTTTTACCTCTCCCATTACCAAAATTACAGCAAGGAAAAGAGAAGTTCCACCCCTCCCCAATCCTCCACTTCCCCCGCAAAAAAAAAAAAAAAAATTCAGTAATAATCCATAAAATTGCATTAAAGATGCAATCGTTTCTTTCTTTCTCTCTCGCTCTCCAAAATTGTACTGGAGCACTAACAACCTATAAACCGATATTAAAAAAAAAATATGGACTAAAAAAAAAAAAAAAAAAAAAAAAAAAATACAAAAAAAAAAAAAAAAAAAACAAATGTCTAAAAATAATCGACAAGAATAGAAAAGTTCTGGATATGACACTATATCTGGCGAGGAGGCTCCGTTTCGGAAAGATGTGGGGTTGGTGAGGCTCCGTTTCTCAAAGATAATCAACATAGATAGAAACTTGTTTTTTGGAAGGTCACACAAGATACAGTCGGCGATAGAAAAGCAACCGAGACGACGGAATTTGTTAAGACGTTCACAGAAATAAATGCGCGTAGTGTGATGGCTTCCCGTCCCTAGAAAATGGACACCGCGAGACGGGTTCAAATCCCCGACGAGGCTGTTCGCATTTCATATGGCGCTGTTACCGTTGGGAAAGGTATGAATCCAACAATTTTTCCTACATATATATATGTATATGTATATATATATATCCTAGTCTGTCTATCTCAGTTTATCTAAGTATATCCCAGTCTATCCATCGCAGTCTCTCAGTCTATTCATATCTATCTATCTATCTATCTATCTATTTCAGTCTGTTTCATTCTCTCTCTCTTTCTTCTTTCTGTCTGTCTCTCAGTCTATTCATATATTATATATATATATATATATATATATATATATATATATATATATATATATATATATATATATATATTAGAAAATAAGAGATAGAGACTAAAAAAAGGATCGGCAAGAATAGAAAAGTGTTATTTCTGGGTATGACACTATATCTGGTGGGGAGGCTCCGTTTCTGAAAGATTGGGGTTGGTGAGGATCCGTTTCTAAAAAATAATCGACATGAAAAGAAGAGTGTGGAGGCGTGTAATAATAATAATAATAATAATAATAATAATAATAATAAGGCTCTCCACCCTAGAGATGATAGAGATAGTTTATATGTGTCAAGAAAGGAAGCGGGAAGAGGTCTTGCCAACATAGAGGAATGCGTAGAAACCACAATCCAACAACTTGAAGATTACACAAGAAAAAACAAAGACAAACTACTTATGGCGGCCAACAATAGTAGAGGCGACCGATGGACTAACAGAAAAACAACAAAGACTAGAAAACAAAAATGGGAAGAAAAACAATTATATGGACGCTTCAAACGACAAATAGAATAGGTTGCCCATGAAAAGACTTGAACAAAACTAGACACGATTGGGTTGGGAAGGTGATCCACTGGGAATTATGCAAAAAATTAAATTTTGACCATACAACAAAATGGTATATGCATAAACCAGAATCTGTTCTTGAGAACGAAACGCATAAAATTCTCTTGGACTTTGAAATAAAAATGGACCACCTTATCCCACCAAGAAGACCAGACCTAGTGTTGATAAACAAAAAAGAAAGAACTTGTCAACTGGTGGATTTTGCAGTTCCAGCAGATCGCAAGTTGAACCTGAAGGAAAATGAAAAAATGGACAAATACCTGGACCTTGCCAGAGAACTGAAAAAGTTATGGAATATGAAAGTCAAAGTGATACCAATTGTAGTTGGTGCACTTGGAACGATCCCAAAAGGATTGGAAAAGGGTTTGGAAAGTCTGGAAATCAGAGGAAGGATTGATAACATCCAGAACACTGCACTGCTGCAATCTGCCATAATACTCAGAAGAGTCCTGGAGACCTGAGGAGACTTGCTGTCACTCAGACTCCAGTGAAAGACCATCAGCTAATGCTAATGTGAAAACTCAAAAGGAGCAAATGATAATAATTGTAATTATAATCGCGGTCCTAGAGATTGAGATGCATAACATTCCCTAGGACTTTGAGATAAAGACGGATCATCTAATCCCGGTAAGGAGATCAGACGTAGTGCCAATTAATAATAATAATAATAATAATAATAATAATAATCAGGAAAATCTCCAAGAACCTAGAAAAAATAATAGAGAAACTAGAAGTCTTAGGAAGAATTGACACTGTCTAGACCACAGCACTGTTGAAATCGTCTCGAGTACATAGAGTCCTGGAAAATTGAGGAGACTTGTTGCTACTCGAACTAATAAAAATGATAACAATATAGAAAAGACTGGATAATCTGGAAATCAGAGGAAGAATTGGGACCATCCAGAATACTGCTTTGCTGCAATCGGCTAGAATACTCAGAAGAGTCCTGCAGACCTGAGGAGACTTGTTGTCATTGAGACTCCAGTGAAATACCATCAACTAACGCTGGTGTGAATAAGTCTAATAATAATAATAATAATAATAATAATAATAATAATAATAATAATAATAATAATAATGGAAAGAATGACACCTAGTGTAGAAGGAGGGAGGATGAGAATATTGAAAAATTGGTATTGGAGCTGTGAGGAGACTTGTTGTCACTTTGTCTTTGACAAATTCAGCATTTAATTCGGCTTTTAATTCACAGCAGATGATGAAGTTTTCGATGAATTAAGGAAGAAAAAAAAAAACATGTTGCGACCTTCAATAAAAAAAAAAACGGTAGTAAAAAAAAGAAGTAAAAAACGTAAAAGAAGAAAAGAAAAAAAAAAAAAAGAAACAGGAAAAAAGAAAAAGAAAAAGAAAAAAAAAAGTTTGTTCGATCTCAACAAGGAGATGCCAAATCTGACCAAGAAAAAAAAAAGAAGCAATGTTATTTGAAACTTAAACAAAACAAAGTAGTCCGTCTCAGTCTCTCAATCTCTCAGTTTATCTATCGCAGTGTCTCAGTCTATTCATATCTATCTATCTATCTATATATCTCAGTCTATTCATATATATATATATATATATATATATATATATATATATATATATATATATATCCTAGTCTATCTATCTCAGTTTATCTATCTCAGTATATCCCAGTCTATCTATCACCGTCTCTCAGTCTATTCGTATCTATCTATCTATCTATCTTTCTTTCTATCTATCTATCTATCTATCTCAGTCTATATATATATATATATATATATATATATATATATATATTATCATAAAGGCACATGGTAATAACCTACTCAAGTTTCACCAAAAGAATCTTCAGCGTTAAATCCACTGGATTTAATCAAGATATTGATTAATTGCAGTCGATTTCACGTGTGTATTTTTTCGCAATAAACGGTTGATTATATATATATATATATAATATATATATATATATATATATATATATATCCTAGTCTATCTATCTCAGTCTATCTATCGCAATCTATCTCAGTCTATTCATTATCTATCTATCTATCTATTTATCTATCTATCTATGATGGAAAATCGATAGAAATACAAATTATGATATTTTTAATCTGACAGATATCTGTTTCGACCTTTTATAAAAACGGTTTTCCTCAATATTGATGAAAGAAAGGAGGAGGAATAGTTAACATTTAGCACGAGAGGTTCAAATTAAGCTCACGTTCTTGGCCGGAGT
>CM042178.1:12926780-12939280 GCA_023376005.1 Doryteuthis pealeii
CACACACACATATATATATACAACATACCTCTTTGATTTACTGTATCTACTAAAACATTCTAGTTACACACCCATACTCCCACACTCACTCATACGTATATATTATATATTATATGTGTGTGTGTGTGTGTGTGTGTGTGTGTGTGTGTGTATGTGTGTGTGGAATTAAACAGAAGGCAGATCTCCTGTTTAATGATTTTATTGGTGACCTTTTCAAGCTTTATGGTCAACTTTTTATATTTAGATGGAATTCGTGGATTAGTCCACTGAAGTTCACATCCCGAGTACTTTCGGTGCTTCGAAGTGCCATCATCAGGAGTGATGTGCCCCAGTTTTTTTCAAAGTATATTTATGGAAGTGAAGGCTGGGAGTAGGAGAATTGATAGGAAAAGTGTTAAAATGTGAGTACTGCATTGAAAATTAATTTTATTTAAGGATGGTTTGTATTGTTTGATGGATAAAGCTTCTAGTATTAATTTTCAATGACTGGGTTCAAGTGTTAAGCTGTGTTAATTATTTTATGTTACTTTCTACCTTGACCAGGATTTAACCTGCGGCCTAGAGATAACTGTCACTTAGAACAGTATTAACTAACGCCTCTATCCCCTACGCCATGTGTTCAATTGGGCACACGTTTAGCGTAATTATTATGTTCTACGGAGAATTTAGATTGAAAAGAAACGGTAATCGGATTTCTTGAGAAAGAAAAGAAAAAGAAAAAGAACAGAAAGAAAATAAAGCTTAGAATTCTAAATCCTCAGCCAGTGACCAGTCAATGACCTCTGAACTAGATTTAGAAATAAAAACGGAAGTCCCAGATTTTTTCCAGAAGAGCGGAAACAGATATGTCCCTTCCCCCACACCGTGACCGCAAACGGAAGTAAAGGGAATTCGGTCTCTTTTTCACTGGGTCCCATAAAGATTAATCTGTTTCTTTTACTTCTTTCTGTTCAAAGATAAATTTTGAATCTGTTCTCGGTAAATATCAAGTTTGAAAATCAAGCGTCACTTGACGCCCAACACGAGACACGTTATTGGCGTGAACACTATCAGGCATTGTCATGACGTCACAGGTTTTTCTTTCTTTTGCGGCTTTTCTATACGAGTCTTTTTTTAGCAACTTCTTGGTAGTTCACGGGAAGAATTCCTAAATTTATTCAAAATAAAAATAGAAATACATTTTTTTTTTTTTACTCAGTAATTTAAACAAAGTTAGTATTAACGTTCATTATGAAGTTAGTCTAAGTCTCTTATGAATTCAGCCCAGAACAATTAGCTAAGTTTATTGTAAAGTTGGTCTAAGTTAGGTAGTCCCCAAAATTCGTCTGCTATTCATTTGAAAAACAAATTAAAATTAATTAAATTTATTATTTAAGGTCAAACTTTTGTCTAAAACGATAAGTAGTAACATAATGACAATCATTAAAAAAAGAAAAATATCATTACATATGCAATTTATTTTTAATACATTTAAAACGATTTGGACGTGGTTTTAGGGTTCCTTCCTGATGTGTTTTAGCTGTCATTGTACAACGCGCATACTGGTAACGAATGTGATTTATAATAGAATAGTTAGACCTTAAACCCCCCCCTCTCTCTCTCTCTCTCTCTCTATCTATCTATCTATCTCTCCCTCTGAAAAAGAACCCACGAGACAAGGAATAATTAAACAACCCCTTTGTTTTTGTTGGAACGCACGGCCTATGTAAATGTTGATGTCTGTCTGTGACCCAAAATTATTACTACTACTACTACTACTACTACTCGACTTGAACCCCTACGCAACACATGGCGTAGTGGATATAGGCGTTGCACGCTATGACATTGGGACCTTTAGTACAAGTGTTACATAGAAGGCAACAGCTGCAATTTTCCTTATTTACGTCAGAAGAAATACGTCATGAAACCAATTTTGTGGAGTGTTTATATATTCATTATAACGTGTGGCCTCGTATCATTATTTGATGAAGCTCATATAGAGCGCAACGTCTTAATAAATATATTAATAAAAAATACGACCGTTATATATATATATATATATATATATATATATATATACGTGAAATTGTAAGGAGTTTAATGCGTTCGCATTTAAAGTTTTCTTTCTCCTCAATATATTAATACTCGTGTTCCTTAATCCTAAATCTTCCGTCCGTTATCATCCTGCAACACCCTCTGGTTAAAAATGAGACCGTCCAAATCGTCCGAGATGAAATGTAAAAATGTAATCTATACATTAATACCCATGTTCCTTAAAATTACGTCCGTTGTCATCTTGCAACACCCTCTGGTTAAAATGAGACCGTCTAAATCGCCCAAGATGAAATGTAAAAATGTAAAGTATCTGGTGTTGCTTCTCCACAGAATTTTTATTTCTCATTCCTGTCGTCACCTCGGCTAAATAATGGACCATTCTGTTTTTATTAGAAAGAAAGAAAATGCCACGATACATATAAAATATAATAAAAATGAAACAATGAATGAGAGTAAGAGAATATATATATATATATATATATATATATATATATATATATATATATATATATGTGTGTGTGTGTGTGTGTGTGTGTGTGAGGTATCCACAACTTGGTAGTAAGGGATGATTCTATATGTGATATCTAAGACACACTGTATTATGATTGTATGATCCAGTATATACAAATACATTGAATCTTTAAATCACTACAGAGAGCTCAATGTATAATAATCTTTATAGATTATATACAGAGCAATATTTATCTTTGAAAGGAAGGAAAAACCCAACACCGTTATTCCATAATAAATTTATTTCGACCAAAATTGGGGCCTTTATGAATCTAAGTTGATTTAACAAAGCTCCACAGAGAGAGAGAGAGAGAGAGAGAGAGAGAGAGAGAGAGAGAGAGAGAGAGAGGAGAGAGAGAGAGAGGGGGGGGGAGCGATAACGCTATTTCAGTTAAATTAAGATTATTATACTTTTTACATATTGGAGTATTTCTTAAGTAAACATATCAAACGTTGTGATTATTAAATTATTACACTGTGGTATATCCACAGGTCCTGTTTGTCTATATATCAATACTTGTGTTCCTTAATTGTATATCCGTTATCATTTTGCAACACCCTCTGGTTAAAAATGAGACCGTCCAAATCGTCCAAGATGAAATACAAAAATGTAAATCCTGTTAGTAAGTTCATGAATTGCGAGCATACCCTGTTGATAGAAATTAAATTCAGGTCTGTCAGATTTAGAATACCAGACTGTTGGTAACCCTTGACCCAGAGGCGCGAATCTCACGCGCCATGTTTCTATTTAACCCATAGATGGAACACTAACAGGTACTACCACTCCGGATCAGAGTGGACCAGGGAGCAGTGGTGATGAAGGGGTGCTCCACATTCCCAAAACTTCCAGAACTGGAACCTCACCATCAGATAGAGTTTAACGTCATTCCAAGGACATGTAGACCCTCAGGCACCGCCTTCTAGCATTCATATGATAAAACAAGGGGTTGGGGCTTGCCATAAGGGCAATAGGGTTGGGAAAATCATCCGATCGCCCGTCTAGCCCAAGATAGGGCCAAAGTGGAGTATTGCAAGTCACGAACTGCTCATCCACCTGGGTTCTATCCTTAAGCATCACGAGTCACCACCCACTGCCAACAGATGGCCCCATTGGGGGAGTCTTACCGGGTAGTTAGTCAGAATTTAGATTCGACCCTTACTTGAAAGAAGAAAGACATGTTAGTCTTCTCTCCGGGGTTCAAATCTCAATCCCCCGCGGTGGAATGGATGGAATCATGGGTTAATAGATAAAAGCTTGATCAAGCAAGAACTATATGTATGCCCAGTAGAATAATTAGAAGAAGAGTTCAGCCCTTAGATAGAAATTAACTGGACAATAAAATGTCGGCCAGAGAAGAAGAGAAGAAGAAGAAGAAGAAGAAGAAGAAGAAGAAGAAGAAGAAGAAGAAGAAGAAGAAGAAGAAGAAGAAGAAGAAGATTCAGCAGAAGTAAGCGAAGTTTACAAGAATTAAGTAAGCCCATCACACCTCTATTGTAATATTTCTGGTTATATAAGCCGTGCTGCAATCCACCACTTAAATTTATAGACTAAGCGAGGTTACGTAGTTTAAACCTCAGCCAATCAACAGCCCGAAAACGTGGATAGTTAACTATCTAATCACTGATATTGATAGCCGTCCAATGATTCGACATTGACGAACGGATCTACAACACTGAAGAACACCAAGGAACAACCAAAGGATCATACTCAATATTAAGAGACACCAAGGAGCAACCAAAGGATTTTTTCACTGAGGATCGCGCTCTGCTTAACACAAAAGACCTCCGCTGGACAGTGCTCTTGCTTGAAGCCTAAGGATGGCCACAAAAACCATAACTATCTCTAATAATATATATATATATATATATATATATATATATATGGTATTTGTGGAAAAAGTGACTTACCGGTGAAAATGGTCACAGTGGTTAGTTGATTCAAGTTTCACAATAATAAGACAGAGATATAACAAATATAAAGTGCTCAATACGTAAGTAGAGCAAATTTATTATCATAAAGGTACACGGTATTAACCTACTCGAGTTTCACCATAAGGATCTTCAGGATTAAATCTACTGGATCAATGAAGATATTGATTAATGGCAGTCGATTACACGTGAAACTCGAATAGATTAAAGCCGTGTACCTTTATGTTAATATATATATATATATAATACCCGAGTATAGCAGAAGGGTATATACTGCTATACAACAATTGGATATTCAGTGGCAGAGACTAGAAAGTTTGATGTGAGCGGCGTTCACTATTTCTGTGTCTTCTCTGTATATCTGTCACTGTCAGTCGGTTTTATCCTCGTCCCTTTGCGAAGGATATTGCATTGTAGTTCTAATCTCCCGACCGCCTCCACCTCTTTCTCCTCCTTCCTCCTCGTTAAGAAGGGACTTCCTGTTTCGTTCGAACAAAGGCGGAAGTCGTCTTTGATCAGGTCGAATGGGATCGTTCTGCATGACAGTCAACAGACACAAGCAAAAGTCTGCGATTACATTCCAGAAATCTTCAGAATCAGACTGTCTTGAAGAGACGATATCTTTGGCAAATTGCCCTTTATTCAAAAGTGTTGAGGGGGGGGTTGTCTTGGGGGGTGGAGGGTGTTGTCTGTTTCGTTTTTTGTTACGTTTTTTTTCCTTCTGTTCTGTTCTTTTTTGTTTTTTGTTTATTATTGTTGTTGCTTTTGTTGTTCTGGGGATAGTACGGCGATGGGATACAGGGAAAACTTTAACGTTTTTGTTCTTCTGATTTATTAGAGGTTAACTGGCTTATGTCACAAGAGCCATACACACACACACACACACACACACACACATACACAGAGACACACACACACACACATTCGGCTATCGCAATCTCAAACATACTGTTTGTGTACTTTCATACTGTCGTGTAGTAAGTCACCCAAAAATGTAGCATATATCAGTTTAAAAACAAACGAGAAATCTGGAAAAAACAATCAGCTAGTGTAATAGTTAGAATCCCCGCCTGTTAATACTGTTGGATTTTACTCCAACCCTCCTATCTTCATATCTATTAATAATGGAGATTCGCTTCCGGTTTTTGTCTGTAACAAAAACCACGTCACTGCTTACGTCACATTACCCAAAATCGTCATAACATAGAATAAATAAACATAGATATCAATTGTATTAATATTTATCATTAATAAATAATATTTAATATTTATGAGAGGTTAACTATCGCGGTATTTTCTAAGCTTAGATTCTCACAGCAGAATATTAAAAAAAAGAAACAAGGGAAGATCATGAAGCGCCAGTATTCATACCACAATCACCAGCAGAGCCACACGTAAAAAATGTGTAGTTCAGTAACACCTAAACAAACAAACCCCGACCACCCCACATCAAAAAGACCACACCTTGACCCATTTGAAAATCTAACAGTCAAGCACACAGTACCGAGACACACACGCACATACACACTCACTCACTCACTTACTCACTCATTCACACACAAACACATATGTGTATGCACACATATACATTTATATGTGTACATATATGGATATACACAAATACTAAAAAAACAACCTTTCACACACACACACACACACACACACACACACACACACACACACACATATATTATATATATATATAAAAATTCGGAAAAGAATTCAACTCAAATAATTTTTTTCACGGAACATATGGACTCGCTACTTCTAACACATTTCTCTACCCGGATTATAGTGGCTAGTCAAACCCTAAAAAAAAACCTTATTTTTTGTTTTTTAATAATAATCTCTTAAAAAAACTCTCTAAAAACAATTTCTTCAAACAAGAAATTTTCTCCTGACGATGACCTAAGGACGAAACTAGTTGTGAATAATAAACATAAAAGAAATATTCCTGTTTGTCTTATCACTATATATATATATATATATTATTTAAGAAATGGATATAAAGTAACCTACTCGAGCTTCATCCTCTGAATCGTCAGGGTTACATCCGCTGAATTAATCGAGTTTTCGATTAATATCAGTTGATACCACGTGTGTCTGTTGGAACAGGTCTTATCGTTACAGATGGACAAATTCACGTTACAAATGTTGCTCTACATTGTATTGAGCACTTTGTATTTGTTTTTTCACGGTCTTAACCCCTGGATCCTGTGTGCTCCCAACGATCGTACCCGTACCCACCGATAAACCACTACTCATATATATATATATATATATATATATATAAATATATTGTTATGGTAATTTACCAAGCACGCATGAACTCTTCCAACTATGAATAGCACCAGGTACTGTTCTTAAGCGAGAGCCAATATTCCAGCGGTATGTTTAAACAGTTGATAGACCGCCTCGCGGGAAACCTTCTCAGTTGTATATGATTGTACTATTGTTCTTTGTTAATATATTTGTTTAACTCAGTTCCTCTCGTGTGTCTTTATCCTAGCCTCTAACCAGGCCACAACACACACACACACACACACACACACACACACACACACACACTCACGCGCGCGGGCGGGCGTCCATATATATATGTATTCTTTTCATTTTCTCATTCATATAAATTTGCTCTGAAGAAGACGAATGTTTTGTACAATGACTTCTTTTATTGTTTTTATTTCACTATTTTAAAAAATAATTTCATCTAGATTGCATTGTATTAACATTATATTGTGTATATTATATTTCTCCCGCTTAACTATATATTTTTTCTTTTTCTTCAACATTTTTCGGATCTAATTTCATTTTCGATACTTACATTTCCCACTGATGATGGCCCGTGAAGGGACTGAGAGTACTTGGGAAACAAATAAGTTATAGCAATACATCAGCCCAATTCCAGCCTGATATTATAAAAATCTATTCGGGACCTAGAAAGGATATGAACAAAATTGCAGAAATCTTGCGCAGTTCAACCAAATATGTTTGAAAGAAGAAATATCTCATAATTATATATATATATATATATATATATATATATATATATAAGTTAAGTCATCGGGGCGGCCTAATGTCGGTATCAGCCAGACAGCGAGGGAGTCTATCCCTTTTCACTAGCACTAGATCAAGGAGATTATTTTAGCACCCGAGGTGGAGCGGCACACCTACCATCAGCTCCTTACTTTACCGCACATATCCTGTGCTACTCATACGCTGAGTTGACGAGGGTCGGTATCGAACCAGGAACCTTGTGATTCCTAGCCGAACGCTCTACGACTGAGCTTGATATATATTATATAATATATAATATATATATATATATATATATATATATATATAAGAATTTGGAGGCGTTTTTTATTGGTATTTTTATAAAGGATTTGTATTTTTTGGTGAGAATTTTTCTCATGTCGGAGGATGTGATTTTATCTGCTTGTTTTATAATTAGATGATATATATATATATATATATATATATATATATATATATATAATATATACATATGTGTGGTATTTAAATTTTAGGACAAGGAAGCTTTAATACTCATTCTACAGCCAAAAATATATTACAAAAAGTTGGCATTTTTGCGCACCCAACCTCTCTCTCTCTCTCTCTCTCTCTTCTCTCTCTCTTCTTCTATATATATATAATTATATATTATATATATATATATATATTCTACAGACAAAAATAAATTACAAAATGCTGCCATTTTTTGTGCATTTCCAATCTCTCTCTCTCTCTCTCTCTCTCTCTCTCTCTCTCTATATATATATATATATATATATATATATAGAGAGAGAAGAGAGAGAGAGAAGGGGGAGATCGGAAATGCACAAAAAATGGCAGTATTTTGTAATTTATTTTTGTCTGTAGAATGAGTACTAGAGCTTTCCTACTCCTAAAAAATTTGTTTATAAAAGCTTTTTGTCTCAGGGAATCCATCTAAAGTCGTAAGACTAACCAATTTAGTTATTAATGATTTTTATTTTTTCATAGCAAATGTGGCACTGCATCAATGACACATTTCTTTTTCTATTATCATTTCACATATATTGAACATCATTTGTACCAAAAAGATAGTTTGTTTTTTGCTCAGAACCCAAGCTACAATATTTTTCAAAAATTTGTTAAAATTTTGCACTTCAATTTTCTGAAATTTTGTCCGGTGTAGACTATGTTAAAGTTAAACAATCCCCAAAATCTGAGCTTCCTATTCCAAAAATTAACAGAGTCATGTTGATTTTTATCTTTCCAAATTTGAAGGCGATTGCGAAAAATGGTGACCTTTTAAAAAATCATTTTGGTCTGTAAAATGAGTTCTAGAGCTTCCCTAATCTAAAAATTGTTTATAAAAGCATTTTTGCCCAAGATGCTATCAACAAAGTCTTAAGTTAACCAATTTTAAGTTATTAATGATTTCTGATTTGCAAATTATTAATGACTTTGTACTTTCTGAGCAAAAACCTATTTTCTGTATATAGGATTTATGCCTTTCCACATCAGTCTCATCAGGATTGAACTTGAATCTCCAGGTTCAATTCTATCATGATAAGCCAGACATGCCTCTGTTGGACTACTACGTCTGGGTATACTGCACATATGAAACTTTATGTCATGAACAGTGTGTGACAGGCTGGGCTTTAAATTTGGCACTGCTCATTAGGGTAGGTGAATGAATCCTTCTCTTCTCCCCACAGCTATGGGTAAATAGTTTGGTTTGGTTTGGTTTTACAGCTACAACATCCAGTTAAAATTCTTGCACTTTTGGTTTAAGTCTTTCCTGTTCAGCCATTGAATAATGTCTAATATGGAGCCAAATTAACTGTGCAATAGAATGATCAGGATTATTTTGGTGGTTGGATATATTTGAAATAATCTGAAACAAATACCATTCTTTGTATCAACATCATACTTACTTGCCAAAATTCGACAAATACAAAGCTCCAATATCACTGTGATTTTACTCCAACCCTCTATCTTCATAGTCTATTGAATAATGGAGATTCGCTTCCGGCTTTTGTCTGTAACAAAAACTAGATCATCTTGCTTACTCACGTATACCGAAATATCGTCATACATAGTATAAATAATATATAGATATCAATTGTTTTAATATTTATCATTAATAAATAATATTTAGAATAATTTTATGAGGGTTACTATCGCGGTATTTTCTAAGCTTAATTCTCACAGCAGAATATTAAAAAAAATGAAAACAGGGAAGGATCATGAAGCGCCAGGTCATTCATACCACACAATCACCAAGCAGAGCCACACGTAAAAATGTCGTGTTCAGTAACACCTAACAAACAATAACCCCGACCCCCCAATCGAAAAACCACACCTTGACCCATTTGAAATCTACAGTGCCAGCACACTAGTACTAGACTTACACACAGCATTACACACGTCACCTCACTTCTACTTACTCACTCATTGTTCACACACATAACAATAGGTTGCAGCACTATTACATTTATATGTGACATATATGATATACGACAATACTATAAAACACACTTTCACAACACACACACACACACACACACAACAACATACACTATCATACTATATATTATATATATATATATAATATAATTCGAAAAGAATTCAACTCAAAATAATTTTTTTCACGAACATCATGGACTCCGCTACTTTAAACAGCATTTCTCTACCGGATTATAGTTGCTATGTCAAACCAAACTAAAGGAAAGTAAAATCTTATTTTTTTTTTTTATAAGCTTAAAAGAAAATCTCTTAAAAACAATTTTTCAAAACAAGAATTTTCTTCCTTGACATGACCTAATGGCGAAACTGTTTTTTTTTTTTTTTTTTAGTTGTAGAATAAAAACATAAAGAATGATAGTTCCTTGTTTTTCTTATCACTAATATATATCATACGTATATATATATTATTTAAGAATTATGGTATTAAGTAACTGACTTCGAGCTTCATCCTCTGTTAATCGTCAGGTTACATCGCTTGAATGTAATCGAGTTTTCGATTAATATCAGTTGAAGCCACGTGGTGTCTGTTGGGAACAGGTTTCATTCGTTACAGATGACAAATCACGTTACAAATGTGCTCTACATTGTATTGAGCATTGTATTTGTTTTTTCCGGTCTTAACACCTGGATCCTGTGCGCTCCCAACATCGTACCACCACCGATAAAGCCATACTCATATAATATATATGATTTATATATATAATATATTGTTATGGTAATTTACAACCGGCATGAACTCTTCCAATCTATGAATATACCCCCGCGCCCAGTACTGTTCTTTAAGCGAGACCAAATTCCAGACGTATGTTAAAACAGTTGATAGACCGCCTCGCGGGAAACTTCTCAGTTGTTATGATGCTTACTATTGTCTTTGTAAGTATTTGTTTAACTCAGTTCCTCTCGTGTGTCTTTATCCCAGAGACTAGAAAGTTTGATGTGAGCGGCGTTCACTATTTCTGTGTCTTCTCTGTATATCTGTCACGTGTCAGTCGGTTTTATTCCTCGTCCCTTTGCGAAGATATTGCATTGTAGTTCTAATCTCCCGACGCCTCCACCTCTTTCTCCTCCTTCCTCCTCGTTAAGGGACTTCTGTTTCGTTCGAACAAAGGCGGAAGTTCGTCTTTGATCAGGTCGAATGGGATCGTTCTGCATGACAGTCAACAGACACAAGCAAAAGTCTGCGATTACATTCCAGAAATTCTTCAGAATAGACTGTCTTGAAGAGACGATATCTTTGGCAAATTGCCCTTTATTCAAAAGTGTGAGGGGGGAGGTTGTCTTTGGAGGGGGTGTCTGTTTTCGTTTTTTGTTTACGTTTTTTCTTCTCTGTTCTTGTCTTTCTTTTTTTTTTTTTGTTTATTATTGTTGTTTGCTTTTGTTGTTGTGGGGATAGTACGGCGATGGGATACAGGGAAAACTTTAACGTTTTTGTTCTTCTGATTTTATTAGAGGTTAACTGGCTTATGTTCACAAGAGCTACAACACACCACACACACACACACACACACAGACACACACACACACACACACACACACATTTTCGGCTATCGCAATCTCAAAGCATACTGTTTGTGTACTTTTATACTGTGCGTGTAGTAAGGTCACCAAAGAAATGTAGCATATATCATTTTAAAAACAAACGAGAAATCTGGAAAAAACAATCAGCTAGTGTAATAGTTAGAATCCCCGCCTGTTAATACTGTGATGATGATCAAACTCGCTATTCAGTAGAAATATATATTATATAGTGATTATATATACTAGCAAATATATGCACCCTCCGGGTGCAAGTATTTAAGTTTAAATGTAATAAAATATTAGATTAAATCAGAAAGGCTAATGAAACTTAATAAGAATTCAGATAAAAAGATTTGAAACGGAGGGGGTATAATCGGAAAATAGAACAACTTTCATCACTTCCGTTTTTCAATGCTAAATTTTCCTAATTTATCTATTTAGTTAAAATAGGAAGTAAAAATAAAAGTACAGTTATTTCTTCTTGTTAATGAATTTTATTTAAGATTCATTGAAGAGATTTTTACTCATATTCATAGTAAGATAAAACCAAACAATTAGAAATCAATAATACTAAGCACATTTTTATTAGAATCAGTTTTTTTAATATCAATATGCAAATTAGCTTTACGTTTACACTGAAAACTGGTATTTTGTTGTATATATAAATACAATAGCATGTTATTAGTATTTAGGTAAGGCCAAAAGTATTAATAATGCACAAACAGTTTTATTTTAATTGAGGTTTAAATAGAAATAGAAAATAATGGAGAATGTGACGTAAATAACTAAGGGAATTTGTTGACTTGAGTAGTAATATATAGTTTCGGTTACAGACAGAAAAACACACAATCTCCATTATAATAATAATAATATATATTATATAAATAATACTATATTAATATAATCACTTGTGTTGAATCAACATCGATTAAAATAAAGACAGCACCCAATTATGGTGCTATGGTTAGCAAGCTAGTCTCGCAGATCCATTT
>CM042178.1:12944280-12956780 GCA_023376005.1 Doryteuthis pealeii
TATATATATATATATGAAAATTATATTTATTTAACTTTTTTTTTTTAATTCTAAATATTTTCGGAAAATAAAATTCCATCATCAGAGTTATTGAAAGTACTAGGTGTTTTTTATAGTACTTATCCCACGGCGATATTGTAATCATCTGTTGTTTTAAGAAGTTGAGGAACGCCGTATATTTTGAAATTTTTTTTTTCGGTTTTGGGATAAGTACTATAAAAAACACCTAGTACTTTCATTAACTCTGATAATGGAATTTTATTTTCCGAAAATAATTAAAATTAAAAAAAAAAAGAAAAGTTAAATAAATATAATTTTCAACACATATTGCATTGTAAATTGCCTTCAAAAATCTTTATATTACACACACACACAATGCTTCAAAGATACTATAAAAAACCTTTTACACACACACACACATATATATATATATATATATATATATATAATATATATATAATTGTAAAATGTGGAAGGCAATTTTAAATAATACTTTAAGGGTATACGGATACGAAGGAAAGAGAAAAAAATTGTTTTATTTGGGGTCCGGTTTCCCGGAGACGATAAAAGTAAACATTGTAAATACTTAATTGGGTACCTAATATATGAGGGGGTTACTAAACAAATCGAGAATATATATATATATATATATAATATATATATATATATATATATATATCACAAAGAATTAGTAATTTTAGATACCGGTCCTATAATTAATTAAAAAAACTTGAAACTTGTAAATATCTCTTCGTATATACAATTTAGTATTAATGTGAAAAAAAAAAAAAAAATGCAAATATTCAGTCAAGCTTTAACAAGATTTTTTAACCAGAGTCCATTCTCAACTATGTACTTAAATTTTTTTTTTTATCAATAATGATCCAATTTTTGTATATATGTTAGCATAACATAACAAAAATGGCACATTGTAGCAAAACATTTCTTAACACAATAGAAAAAATGTTAGAGAATAAAGCAAGTTCCAATCCAATTTGCAACTTAAAAATAATAGTAGGTCTGCTCACCCCAATAATTATAATTCTTCAAGGGAGATAACTATTAAATGTTAATTATAAAGTACTTCCTTTATTTAAAAAAATCACCTTTTTAAATTAATTATTTAAATAATTTCTAAATTAATTATCTTCACGAATATAAATCAAATCTCTATTATTTTTGCTCAAAAACAAGTCCTGGTGATATTTAATATGTATATATATATTTACTTTGTCGTTAATTGTTTTATTTTCGAAGTTTCCTCCGGACAATCATATACACACAACTTATGGGGAGCGTGGACTAATGGTTAGAGTTATAGGAAATGGACTCGTCGACCCGAGTTCAGTTCCAGGGCGAAGCTGTTTGCATTTCACATAGCGCTAATACCTTGGGAAAGGTATGAACCCATTTCTCCCTCCAGCTATGGGTAAATAGCAGGGTAGACTGGGCTCTTTAACCTTGCCAAATAACCAGTCTAAGAGAAGGAAAACTCTGAATTCAAACCTGTTAAACTCCGCTTAAGAAATTGACCTTGTCTCACATCCTGCTCGTGCGGAGGGGTTGGTAAATATATATACACACAACTGTCCTTTATATATACTAGCAAATATATGCACCCTCCGGGTGCAAGTATTTAAGTTTTAATATAATAAAATATCATATTAAATTAGAAAGGCCAATGAAATTGAATAAAAATGCAGATAACATGATTTGGAACAGAGGGGGTATGATTGAAAAATAGAACAACTTTGAAACTAACTCTTCCATCATTTTCAATTACTCCTATTCCTAATTTAACTATTTAGTTAAAATAGGAAGTAAAGAATAATGTTACAGTTATTTCTTTTTGTTAAGGGATTTCTTTTAAGATTTATTGAAGAGAATTTTGCTCATATTCACTAAGATAAAACTAAACAATTAGAAATCAATAATATTAAGCACATATTTATTAAAATCAATTTTTTAAAGATCAATATGCAAATTAGCCTTCCCATTCACACTGTAAACCGCTGTTTTGTTGTATATATAAATACAACTGCATGTTATTTGTATGTAGATATGGTCAACAGTCTTAATGATGTAAAACAATTTTATTAATAATTGGGTTTTAAATAAAAAATAAAATCATTGAGAATGTGATGTAAATAACAAAGGGAATTGTGATTTGTATAGTAATATAGTTTCAGTTACAGACAGAAAAACATACAATCTCCATTATGATAAGATATTGGAGATTGGGTGCTTGTCTCTATGTAACGGAAACTATATAACTACACAAGTCACAATTATCATTTTTTTTATTTACGTCCCATTCTCCATGATTTTATGTCAGCCATTTAATAAGTTCTATATGAAGCAAAATAACTGTCAGAATGCAATAGAAATAATTTAAAAAATAATATCATAAATTGAGGGTTTCTTGACATTTCAGTCTATCTAATAGATCTGGGGGTTAGGGGTGAAGGAACTATTACTGTGTTGGCTACTGGGCCTGGATAGGATGCCTTGTAGCAGTTGTAGTCCCTGGCATCAATAAACCAGATTACCATCGGCATTTCAGTCTCGGAAGACTATAATTATAATAAATATATGTCACCACCAACATCATGATTCATTTAGTTATTTACGTTATATTCTCAATGATTATTAAATAATCATTATTTAATCTTAATTAGCACCTTATTTATTAATAATGTCTCTATAAAGGTCTAGCCGAGATAGATTTGCCTCAAAACAGCCCATATTATTATACCTGCGATTTGTGTTATATATCCTAAAGAAATAAAAGTTTACATAGTATATGGTGCGAATAATTCACATACTGATTACTTGGTGTTATTGATTTCTAAAATTATTGTTTTATTCTCTAACGTATTAAAAGCAATCCTATGTATAATTTTATATTGAAATCAATTAGAATAAAGTAAAAATAAGTGTAATCTTTTTTATGTTCATATTCAATTTTTCTAATTCAATATAATATTTAATTATATTAAAACTTAAATACTTGTGCCCGGTGTGCACATTTTTGTGCTAGTTTGCATAATAATGTCCTTAAAAGGGATACAATCAGACAAGGTTGTAGTCGAGTGGAAGGACCAATCAACATGTTCGTAGATTTAAGATAGAGGGTTTTATTGCAGAGGGATACAATAAGACAGACAAGGAATAGTGAGGTATGTTACTAATCTGGGGGTTAGGGGTAAAGGAACTATTACTGTGTTGGCTACTGGGCCTGGATAGGATGTCTTGTAGCAGTTGTAGTCCCTGGTATCAATAAACCAGATTATCATTGGCATTTCAGTCTCGGAAGACTATAATAAAGTTATAAAGTTATTAAGACTATAATAAAGAGATAAACAGAGAGACAGACACAGAGACAGAAACAGACATAGAGAGAGAGAGAGAGAGAGAGAGAGAGAGAGAGAGAGAGGGAAAGAGAGGGATAGAGAGAGAGAGAGAGAGAAGAGAAAGAGAGAGATACACAGATATATATATATATATATATATATATATAGAGAGAGAGAGAGAGAGAGAGAGGAGAGGGAGAGAGGGAGAGAGAGAAAGAGAGAGATACACAGACATAGAGAAAAAGACAGAGATACAGAGAGAGAGAGAGAGAGAGAGAGAGAGAGAGAGAGAAAGAGAGGGACAGAGAGAGAGAAAGAGAGAGAGTGAAAGAGAGAGAGAGAGGGAGTGAAAGAGAGAAGAGAGAAAGAGAGAGAGAGAGAGAGAGAGAGAGAGAGAGAGAGAGAGAGAGAGAGAGAGAGAGAGAGAGAGAGTCAAACTTTCGAAATATCACTCCTTTTGTACTTATAACACAATTTGGGTCTTTTTTGTTTAGCATGTTTAATTCTAGGTGTCTCAGGGAAAGGACAGATATTTCTACTACGATAAATATTAATATGTCGCTGATAGACGATATATATAACTTAGGATAGCGTTCTTCTTATTGCGAACTTCGGACCAAGTGGGCAAAGTTTAGGTACCAGACATGTATACTGAAAGAGGGGGGGGGTTCTAAAGGAAAAATTGTGAAGATTGTAAAAAGTACCTGGTACGTATTACTTAAGCATAACAATTATTGTCTATATGTAGATATAATATAAATAATTCATCTATATATCTAGACAATAAATTATCTAATTTATCTGAAGTTACAGCGCCTTCTGTGACTGTGAATTCCGATGTTTGAAAAACATTCTCGACTACAGATTTCGCATTTAACGCGAAAACCAGATTAATATCATGGTTAATATTAAGAAATTACTTTCTTCGCTCTCCCTTAAAATTAGGTCCCTTCAGCAGCATCTCCCTAAATTCTCAGGTCCTATCCGTCTTTGGTATCAACCAATGGAACACAGAAAAGTTGTACACAACATGGAAAAATAGCACCTTTTTAAAAATTCATGAAAATTCTATCTCTTATTATAATTGAGATTATGCGATCGTCTGTAACCGAAACTACGTCACAATTCCCTTAGTTATGTACCTTATATTATCAATGATTAGTAAATAATCATTGATTAAATTTTAATTACCTTCTTATTTATTAAAGATGTTTCTATCAAAGTATAGCTGAGTTAAACTGCCTCAAAATAGCCTATGTTCTTAAAGCGTTTAAAATCCGGCAATATTAGTTATATATCACAAAGAAAATTTCACATAGCATTTGGTGTGTATAATTTGCCTACTGGTTTTAACAAAACCGTGTTTAATAAATAATAACTTGGCGTTACTGATTAAATTTCCATGTAACACAATTCTTAGAAAAGGGTTAGTCTATTATTAGGTAAAGGGGTGGGCAACAGTTTAAAAAGATATGATCTGTGAATTTAAGGAGATGCTGCTGAAGGGGTAAAAGATGGGTAAGGGAGAGGGAGGAAAGTGATTTTTTTATATTAATCATGGTATTAGTCTAGTTCAGGGGTCACCAAACTACGGCCCGCGGGCCGGACCCGGGCCGCGAAGGCATTTTATCAGGCCTACCGACAGTACTTGAATTTGTTATGTTTTTGATAATTTCTCGTAATTTTTTAGATAAGGCTTGATGATTAGTATTGTTTGGATTATTCGGACTATTGTTATTATCTTCATTGTTATCTGTACGACGTTTCGGCCGATGTGCCATCCGGCCTTCTTCAAGTATTTCTTGTCGGCCTCGGGAAATACCCGAAGAAGGGCGCAGGGCACATCGGCCGAAACGTTGTACAGATAACAATGAAGATGAGGACAATAGTCCAAATAATCCAAATAATACTAGTTTATGATAATGTTTTGAAAATAAATATGTTGGCTAAATTTGTTTTTGTGCATCTTACGCCACTCATACATGAATATAACATGGAAAGATAAATTTTATTTTACATCTTTTTCTCAGAGCTGTCGTTCTGGCAAGCAAATATTGAACACAATAATAATGTGGCCCGCGCTCATTATTTTTTTAGTTATCCGTTTGATGATCCCTGATTTAGTTTATTGATACCATGGTATTAGAGGTGAAGGAACTACAACTGTATTAGATACTTTTACTCTCCTGTTCAGGCCTTGTAGACAACACATACACACATATTATACACACGTATACACATATCATACACACATACTCTACACGCATATGATACACACATATACATATATTATACACAGCTTTTCAGACATGCATGTATATTAAACACACACATACACACATATATATATATATATATATAAATATATATGGAGGGAGAGAGAGAGAGAGAGAGAGAGAGAGAGAGAGAGAGAGAGAGAGAGAGAGAGAGAGAGTGTGTGTGTGTGTGTCTGTGTGTGTGTGAGAGAGAGAATATGAGTGAGAGAGAGAGAGAGAGAGTGTGTGTGTGTGAAGAGGGTGAGTGAGAGAGAGAGAGAGAGAGTGTGTGTGTGAGATAGATAGATAGATAGATAGAGAGCGTGTGTGTGTGTGTGTGTGTGTGTGTGAGAGAGATAGAGAGAAAGAGAAAGATAGAGAGTGAGAGAGTGTTTGTGTGAGAGTGTGCGTGTGTGTGTGTGTGAAGAGAGAGAGAGAGAGAGAGTGTGTGTGTGTGTGAGAGGGTGAGTGAGAGAGAGAGTGTGTGTGTGTGAGATAGATAGATAGAGAGCGAGAGCGTGTGTGTGTGTGTGTGTGTGTGTGTGTGAGAGAGAGAGAGAGAGAGAGAGAGAGAGAGAGAGAGAGAGAGAAAGAGAGAGATAGAGAGTGAGAGAGTGTGTGTGTGAGAGTGTGCGTGTGTGTGTGTGTGTGTGTGAGAGAGAGAGAGAGAGAGAGATGATTTAAGAGAATTAAAATCCTAATTAAATTCCAATTTCGTCTTTTCTTGCTCCTAACGACCGGCAGACAATCACCTCAAGTGAAAAGACTTTTTTCCCCTTTGTAATGAGCTTCACCTACCCGGTGCATCGTTGCGCACGCAAATCCAAATTCTCTCTGCCGTGTGATGTCTCTGCGTAAAATCGGAGGCTTTTGATATTTCAGACGTGCCGTTTGAGTTGCTAGACATTTGTCGCCAGTGAGCTATGAAAGAATGAAAAGCGAATAGGTGCGTCTAAGATTTCAGTCATTCGTACGGTGAGGAAGTATGGCCCCATGGGTAATTGTGGATCCAAAGATAAGAATAAACCAGAACCGTACATTCGATTGTTCACTTGAAACTTACTCAATCAATATTATAATCAGCGTCTTCAGGAGAATGAAATTAAAGAATAGACTGTGAAATTGCCGCCGAAAATGACTCCCGCCCTTTTGAAGCGAGTTTGAGCGGGAAATTACCGCAAACACTTTGATCTCGCGGGAAAATTAATCAAGTGACAAATGTTGGGAGTTTTTGTTTTTGTTTTCATTTTCAAGTAAAATGTTTTAACAGTTTTATTTTCTATTTGTCTGAATTTTTTTAGACGAAGCCTAATAGTCTGTATCATTTAGATTTTTCGGACTGTTGTACTCATCTTTATTGTACGACGTTTCAGTTGGTCTTCTTCGGGTATTTCTTGTCTGATTTTTTTTTAGATGAGGCCTGATGATTTGTATCATTATTCGGACTGTTGTCCTCATTTTTATTGTTATATACACGACATTTAGGAGGTCTTCTTTAGGTGTTTCTTGTCTGGATTTTTGAGATGAGACCTGATAATTTGTCTCATTATTCGGACTGTTGTCTTCATCTTTATTGTTATATACACGACGTTTCGGTTGGTCTTCTTCAGGTGTTTTCTGGTCTGAATTTTTTATATGGGGCTTGATAATTTGTATGGATTCTTTGGACTGTTGTCCTCATCTTTTTTGTTATATATAAAACGTTCGAGCCAGTCTTCTTCGGTAGTTTCTCATCGGGAACCTTTATTTCGTAATCGCGACCCTTCACGGAACTTCGATATCAAATATCCCACGATATTAAACACTGGTTACTTATAGATATAGCACCCATATATATATGTGTTGTTACGGAGTCCACGTATGCTTCTTTGTCGGTATATCTGATGATTATATATATGTGTGTGTGTGTATGTGTGTGTGTATGTCTGTGTGTGTATTTGAGTGCGTATGTGGGCGTGCATGCGTATGTATTACATATATATATATATTATATATATATATATATATATATATATATATATATATATATATAGGGTGTTAACTACAAAATTCAATGGATTGTAAATAAATTCAACAGGCACGAAAATGACACTACTGTTTCACTCAAAATAACCGCTATTAGCGTCGATCCCAGCCTCAATCCTGCCCCGGAACCTGGAGCAAGCTGATGTTACAGTTTCCCTGGGCAGGCTCTCAAAAACTACCTTAATTCTATCGAATAACTGGGCTTTTGTAGTACCATTTTTTTACTTTTCCCAGAGGAGTGGCAGGAGGGTCGAATCCTTCTGTCATACATATGGCCTACCATTGGCTACCCTTGTTAACTAGGGCTTGACTACAATGTTTAGCAACTCCACGTAGGCATCTGAATTCAACCTGATACCCTTTCTGCAGATTTTCAAGGAATTCTGCTGTGCGAACGCAATTAGATCGTCTGTTATGTTACCTTCTTCTAACCACAGCCTCGTATTCTCCATTGCAATTCTCCAGTTCATGCCTGATTGTTTTTACAGTGTTCAGGGAGCATTGGGCAACAACCATAATCTCCTTATTTTGATGGCCGGCGCAGATCATCATGATACAATTTATTCCCTTCCATGATTCAAGTGGGTTCCAATCATCCATTCTATCTGTCATCACGTATATGAATGGAGAAGGTTTTAAATGATGCGTAGTGTGCGTCAATACTCCCAACCTACGGAGAAATATAACCAAATATATATATGTCAAATTTCTCCTGACCACCCTGAATACACGCGCGCGCACACACACACACACACACACACACACACACACACACATATATATATATATATATATATATATATTAAGAACATTATTAAATAATATTAAGAACATCATATTCCTCATTTGTTTTTGATCTTCATTCTTTTTCATGCTTCTAAAACAACAAGAAATTTCCCAAATATACAACATATATATATATATATATATATATATATATATATATATATATTATATATGAGAGAGAGAGAGAGAGAGAGAGAGAGAGAGAGAGAGAGAAGGGAAGGAGATAGATAGTTTTACATAAGATTAAATAATTAGAAAGATATGAATAGTCTGAGATAGCTATTTAGCTGTATATATATATATATATATATATATAATATATATATATATATATATTGATCTACCTTGTTTGATAGATGTGCATCTGCTGAGCTAGACTTTGTGAATGCCTATGTTATAAATCAATTTATTCTGTGCATCCGTTGAAAAAAGGATGTGTATCCTTTGGAAAGGGATGTGCATCCTAAGGTGTCAGAAAGATCTAAGAGGGTTCGTAAGAGTGACTCATTACAAAACTCCAGGCGATCGTGCTGAACGTAAAAGAAAAAAAAAAAAAGAAAAATTTAAAAAAAAAAGAAGAAAAGAAATATTGAGTTCATTGAACTGGGCCACAATTATTTCTCTTCGGAGAAATAGTGGCCTTTTTTTTCTTCAATTTCCTAGACATAAAAGAATGGGTTATTTCCTAGTTGAGTAACATGATATTACAGGGTGACCCAGAAAAAAACAGAACCCAAATTATTTATTTTCCCATTAAACTAACCCAAAACCCCAACCCTAACCCTAACCCCCCTAGTTGAGTAATATGATACTACAGGGTGACCCAGAAAAAACAGAACCCAAATTATCTATTTTCCCTTTAAACTAACGCAAAACCCAAACGCTAATCCTAACCCTAAACCCTAAACCTAAACCCTAACCCCCCTAGCTGAGTAACATGATATTACAAGGTGACCCAGAAAAAACAGAACCCACAAATTTAGTAATAAAACTGTTAATTTTAATTAAAAAAAAAGTTTAAGTCCAACAAGGGTTAGGGTTTAGGGTTAGGGTTAGGGTTAGGGTTTAGGGTTAGTTTAATGGAAAAATAAATAAATAATTTGGGTTCTGTTTTTTCTGGGTCATATCATGTTACTCAACAAGGAAATAAACAAAGAATGTTAGTTTTGGGTCATATATATCAGGGCACCTATCGTGGTGTAATGGTTAGCAAGCTAGATTAGCAGACCATTGTTAGTGAGTTCGATTCTCACTGGGTGCCCCATACTTCTGGCCTTGTGCCACATCTAAGCTCAGCTTAGTAAATAACTATATATCAGCAGTTTAGGACCTTTCGGACTCAGACCGAATAAACATTCTCTCAAGACTATCTATTTCGAAGTAACAAAAATTCATTCGTATCATTGTATTATTCGGACTATTGTCCTCATCTTTATTTTTTTTATCTACACAACGTTTCGGCCTTCTTCAGGTTTTCTTGACGAACTCGGAAACCTTCTTGTCGAACTCGGTAGCCTTTACGGGAGTTCGAACCGAACCCTTTATTCTATCCATAGGGGTAGACTGTTCTCATGACAGGCTACTAGTGTTAATCCTGGTCAAGGGCGACAGTAACATAGAATAGTTGACTGATAGGAAGTGATCATGAAGTCAGGGTTTGATTTTATATTCTAACAAGTTATAAACTGATCACTCATTATTTGGTCATTCTCTCCTTTTCTAAGATGAAAACAATTGTGCAAAACATTCTTGTTGGGTATCAGTACTTAAGAAATAAGAAAAGGGGATGCGATCATAAAGTGGGGGATTTATTTTTTTATCTTAACCTAGTTATAAACTGATCCCTCATTATTTGACCATTCTAAGACGAAAGCAATTGTGCAAAACATTATTGTTGTTTGGTTGGTGGATATGTTTTACGGCATATCAACACTTTTCGGGTTATTTAATGCTGAATCATTTTATTTTAATAAACAAAGGAGTAGGCAGGTTTACAGTACCTGCTGTTGCTCAAGTGGTGACACAATTAAGCATTGGTGATCTTCAGCCTGAAATCAGAAACCCATGTCACGAAAATGAAATAAAATAGTTTTTTTGAAAAAACAAAATTCAAACCATTTTGCGCTCATTCTTTCTTCGAAAGTATTTTTATTTTCTCCCGTTGGACCCATAATATATATATATATATATATATATATATATATATATATATCATCCACAGACCCGTGTTTGACTATCAAGTCTCTTCAGTGTGGCTAGACATTTGTAAGCTACATATTGAAATCTGATCGGTGTCCGACACCTTATATCTTCCGTATGAATGACTATACAGTATATATATAGCATATATATAGGATGAATGCATCGCATGAAACCAATATGGCTGTGAATGTTCCTTTGTCACCCAATAAATAGATATGTAAAACCTATATATTTATCTGAAGAAAATATTTTAAAATATAACAAACACAGGATGTTATGATCAGAGGAAAACAATTTTATGTGTCTATACTTAAGTATTTCAGTATTAAACCATCATCAGGACACTGTTACAGAAATTTTTGCGAGGGAGAAAAATGTATACTGATTGTGTGAATGTAATGTTATAAACCGTTAATTTTTATGTGTGCGTTTGTTTACGAAAGCTGATGACGCACATATAAAAATAAACATTACATTCACACATTCACTATACACTTAACATTTTTCATTTTTCTCCCTCACAAAAAATTCTGTAACAGTGTCCTGATGATGGTTTAATACCGAAATACTTAAGTATAGACAAATAAAATTGTTTTCCTCCGATCATAACATCCGTTTGTTATATTTAAAAAAAATTTTCTTCACATATTGTCGGATTAATTTCCACATCGTTTTTCCATATATATATATATATATATAATATATATAAAGTAAAAAGTAAAGTCGTCGGGGCGGCCTGTTGTCGGTATCAGCCATGCAGCGAGGGAGTCTATCCCCTTTTCACTAGCGCTAGACCAGGAGATTATTTCAACGTCTGAGGTGGGGCGCCACACATACCATCAGCTCCTTACTTTACCGCACAGATCCCTGTGCTTCTCATACGCTGAGTTGGCGAGGGCGGGTATCGAACTAGGAACCTTGTGGTTTCTAGCCGAATGCTCTACCGACTGAGCTAATCCGGCCCATATATATATATATATATATATATATATGAATATATAAAGGTTTTACATATCTATTTATTTGATGACAAAGGAACAGTCACAACCATTTTGGTTTCATGCATGCGTAATTGCAAACAATCTTCAGGTGACGTTGTTTCAAATGCAAGGAAAATCGAAAATTACAAAAAGTTTAACAGACATAGGATGTGTCAACAGGCACGGAAAATGACACTACTGTTAACAAATTTCACTCAAATAACCGCCATTAGCGTCGATCACAGCCTCAATCCTGCTCCGGAACCTGGATCAAGCAAATGAATAAAGGTTGGATATATATATATATATATATATATATATATATATATATATATATATATGGGTGTTAACTACAAATTTAATGGATTGTAAAGAAATTCAACAGGCACGAAATGACACTACTGTTAACAAGTTTCACTCAAAATAACCGCCATTAGCATCGATCACAGCCTTAATCTTGCTCCGGATCCTGGAGCAAGCTACCTTAATTCTATCGAATAATTGGGCTTTTGTAGTACCATTTTTTACTTTTCCCAGAGGAGTGGCAGGGTGCCGAATACTGCTGCCATACATATGGCCTACCATTGGCTACCCTTGTTATCCAGGGTTTGATTACATATATATGTTACTGCTGCTAGAGAGCTCACATCCGTTTTATAAGAGACCATTGCCATTTAAGCTTGATTCGTGGCCGACAGTTTATTGCCCTGCTCATTGTGCCGTGAGATGAAAAAGGTTGAAAATCACTGCTCTAAAACTAACAGAACAATTCACATACCTAGGTTGTAATATACCTCACCCACAGAAAGCGATGTTAATACCTGGTAAATATATACGACATATGTATAACATGATTGAAAATTGACATCGAAAGGCGATTGCTTGGATATTGTCTTTCC
>CM042178.1:12959280-12966780 GCA_023376005.1 Doryteuthis pealeii
ATAAAAAATACAAATGTATGTATTTAATAGTTTAAACACCACCCCCTTTACGGCAGCTGTCAAATGGCCGAGAGCTTAACGAATCTGGCTGACGAAAAGTCAGTCGGATTTCGCTCCTGGTCAGAGGTAGTTGCTGCGTCTAGTCACACTGAAGAGACATGAAACGTCGAAACACGGTGTCTGTGGATGACATATATATATACACACACACACACACATATATATATATATATATATATATATATATTAGTAAAAGTAAAGTTGGCGGAGAGTCCAATTGTCGGTATCAGCCAAACAGCAAGTGAGTCTATCCCCTTTTCGATTGCGCTAGACCAGGGAGATTGTTTTGCTGCAGTCGAGTGCCACACCTACCGTCAACTCCCCACTTTACCGCAAAGATCAGATTATCCAATTTGTGCTACTCATGTACTGGGTTAGCGGGGGCATGTATCGAACCCGTAACCCTGTGATTCCTTTGTGGGTGCTCTACCAACTGAGCTAAACCGGCCACTCTTCTATAGGTCTTGAAAGTTCAATTTGCAATTAATTTTAGGACAATAACCAACGCGTTCGTACACGTTTCTCATTGGCCAATTTTTATCGGAAGTGCCTGCTGTTGATGTCGGAAAAGCTCATAAATAGAAGTGGTGATTTGACGTACTAGCTCAGTCGGTAGAGCGTTCGGCTAGAAACCGCAATGTTTCTAGTTCGATACCGACCCTCGCCAACTCAGCGTATGAGTAGCACAGGGATCTGTGCTGTAAAGTAAGGAGATGGTGTTAGGTGTGGTACTTTACCTCAGACGCAAAAACAATATCCTTGGTCTAGCGCTGGTTTAAAGGGGATAGACTGATTGGCTGATACCGACTTTAGGTCATCCCGTCGACTTTACCTATACCTATAGATATTCCAACATACCTTTCCCAAGAGTATTAGCGCTTTGTGAAATGCAAACAGGCTCGTGCAGGATTTGAAATCAGTTTGTCGAGCCTATTTCCTACGACGATAACTATAACACCACGTGCCTCCACATAGTGGCGTACAAAATGTGTGACAATTCTATCTTTGGTGCTGCTCTCTTCACCCTCCTCCCCGAGATATTGTTAAAAGAAGTCGAAAATTGACAGACTGAAGACTCGACATGACGGCGGCTGGGGTCGAAGGGGAATGGGTGGATTAAAATGATGAAATTTTGATAAACCAGCTAATTAATTAAATTAATTTTCGGTAATTGGACTAACCTGAAGAATATCTGATGAAATAACGAAAATTGGTTCCAAGAACTGGTTCCGGGCGGATTATTGACAGAGCGATCAGGGAATGAAAAACAGAAGAAGAATCGTGAGAGTCAATATTTTTAATTGTGTATACATCTTGCGATTGTTGCAAGGAAAACTGGATACAGAATATATATATATATATATAAATATATATATATATATATACATATATATATATATATGCATATATACATGTATATATACAGGTATATATATATACATTTGTATTTATATCTATATATATGTGTATATATACATGTATATACACATACACATATATATATACACACACACACTCACACTCGCATATATATATATTTTTCAAATAGATTCTTTCGTCTTTATTCTCACCTCTAAGGTTCTGTTTGTGAATGTGGTTTATGGCACATTAACTGCTATGTACTTGTCATGTTATGCCAAACAAGGAATTTGAAGTAGTTTCTTATAATCTTTAATCCCCTCTCCAAGGTTCTGATTGTGAATGTTTTTTTTATGGCACATTGATCTGTCTATACTGGTCATGTAGTGCCAACCAAGGATTTTCAAATAGATTCTCACAGTCTTTAATCCCCTCTCCAAGGTTCTGATTGTGAATGTGGTTTTATGGCACATTGACTACTATATTCTGGTCATGTAGTGCCAAACAAGGAATCTGAAGTAGATTCTTATATTCTTTAATCCGATCTCTAAGGTTCTGATTCTGAATGTGCTTTGATGGCACATTGACTTCTCTATAATGGTCATAGCCAATATAGAACGATGCATTGAATTTTCAAATTGATTCTAAAGCGTTTATCACATATACAATTTTTTTTTTCCTGTACTTTTATTAAATTAATTTCTCTCTGTCTCTATCCTCCTCCTCTTCTCCCCCCTCCATCTATTCTTCTCCCCCTTCTCCTCTCACGCGCAAAGACAGAAGAATGTCACTGTTATTTGGTCGTGTGAATTCTTTCCTACAAGAGAGACCAACAATCAAAGATTATAATTTTTTTCTCTTTTTTTTTTTTTTTTTTTTTTTTAGTGAGTGAGTGAGTGTGTGATTCACGAAGGAATTTCGAGCACCTGCACTTTCGTGGAACAAAAACAGTGAAAATGTTTTGAACAATTTTATTATCCAACGGTACCTCGCGCGCACGCGTGTGTGTGTGTGTGTGTACGTGTGCGTATGTCTGTGTGTATGTGTATGTGTGTGTGTATGTGTGTGCGTGTGTGTGTGTGTGTGTGTGCGTGTCTGAGTTTAGCTAACAAACAATGCAGGTGATTATGATGGGAGGGAGGTACGGAGTGACGTTGAGCCGCCGTATTTCGTTAGAAGATGGAGATGAAGATGCAAAAAATGAGTTGATGGTGGTTGCGGGGTGGGGGTTGGGGGGTGGATGGGTAGCTAGAAAGAGATCGAATACCGTATTTTTACCAAATTAAAAAAAACCAAAAAAAAAAAAAATCTCTGAAAGCCAAAAATAACCGATGACTGAGTAGTATACTTCGTGGCGGAATTGGTCCGAAGATCGCACTGGCGAGAAACTACCAGTTACCAGATGTTGACTCCATGTCCACAATAGCTTAACTCAAAATATGAACGCTCTATCAAACGATACATAAAAGCTCTGCCTGCACCATATACAATATTTTATATGTAAATATATAACATTAACAGGACCAGTATGATAATTTAATTATTACAACCTTTGATATGTTACTTAAGAGTTATTACCACATATTTCAATATGTAAAAATATAATAATCTTGATTTAACTATCTCTCTCTCTCTCTCTCTCTCTCTCGCTCTCTCTCTTTCTCTCTCACACTGTTGTTTTTTCTTTCCTTTTCATCATCGATTGAAACAGATTAGCATTATTGTTTTCGCGATTTTAAGCCCCCCCCCACTCTCTCTTTCTCCTACATATTTTATGTTTTAAGTGTTTCCGTTCAGTCATTGAATAAGGTCTATATGGATCAAAATAACAGCGAGAGTGCAATAGAAATGATCAGGATTATGTTGGTGGTTGGATATATTTAAAATAACATAGAAACAATATATTTCCCTTGTATCAATCATATTGTATACATAATTCTATCAATATACAAAGCTCAATATTTTCATTACCTTCCAATTTTTAATTTCATAATGAAATGGGGTACTGATAAATATTTGCTTATAACGATTGGGCCACCTGTTTGCTGTGGGTGGCGACCCGTGATACTTAAGGATAGCGCCCTGGTGGATGAGCAGTTCATGACTTGCAATACTCCACTTTGGCCCAATATTGGGCTAGACGGGCGGTCGGAGAGGCCCCCTCCGATCAATCGGCTGGTCACGTCAAGCTCTAGCACCTATATGATTTTCCCAACCCTATTGCCCGTATGGCAAGCCCCAACCCCTTTTTATCATATGGGTGCTAGAAGGCGGTGGCTGCGGGTCTACATGTCCTGGGAATGACGTTAAACTCTATCTGATGGTGAGGTTCCAGTTTTGGAGGTTTGGGGAATGTGGAGCACCCATTCATCACCATTGCTCCCTGGTCCACTCTGACCCGGAGTGGTAGTACCTGTTAGGGTCCCATCTATGGGTTAAATAGAAAAATGTATTTATAAAAAAATTGTATTATCCATTAAGAATTGATTTATTTCAAAACTTTATCGGCATTAAATGACCCACTGAGGTTGATATGCCGTAAAACAAACCAAACCAACAAACAAACAAACAAACTCTTATATTTCTACGTAGCATGTCTTTTCTTCCTTTCTAATAAAAACGGAATGTTCCATAATTTCTTTAGAAAAAAAATCAGGGACTGGTTAATTAATTCGGTAGAGCATTTGCCTAAGAATCGCAAGGTTCCAGGTTTTGTTTTGGTTTGTTTTGTTTTACGACATATCAACCTGGGTGGGTTATTTAATGCCGACAAAGTTTTGAAATAAAGTCATTTTTAATGGATACACAATTTTCTTTAAAAACACATTTTTCTATTTAATCCATAGATGGGACCCTAACAGATACTACCACTCCGGGTCAGAGTGGACTAGGGAGCAATTGTGATGAAAGGGTGCTCCATATTCCCCAAACCTCCAGAACTGTAACCTGCCCATTAGATAGAGTTTAACATCATTCCCAGGACATGAATATCCTCTGTCACCGCCTTCTAGCCCATATATCATAAAAAAATTGGGGTTTTCTATAATGACAATAGGATTGGGGCAATCATATAGGTGCTAGGGCTTGACGTGATAAGTCGATTGATCAGAGGTCCTCTTTGGTACTGGTCCTCGCCAACCATAATGAACATTTTTTTTCATCTTTGAAGTACCTCAAGACTTGTTGTCACTTATTTCTTTATTAAACTAAAACTACTAACTGGTTAATTCTTATATAATTCATGGGTTGCCTATGAATTGTGTAAACAGTGTAGCTAGAATTTGAATTGAGTTCATTAAAAATTAAAAATCAGTGGATAGTTACTGTCGACCTTATTATTGGCAGATGGTGATCTCTACTTGACCCCTTCAGAAACCCGCCAGTAGAAGTGTGTGAACAGAAATTAAGTTTAGGGCAGTTGCCGGCCAACAGCCAGCAGGAACAGACGCGGAGGTCCTTCGCTCTAAGATGCCGGCTTCTCATACGCGCGGTTCGAGAACCTTTGAGCTGGGGTTGTTTTTAATAAAGACCATAACAAAAACAAAGTCTTGCTTGCTTAATTAATCAAAGAATGCGCAGACTGCCCAACCCAGAAGGAAGAAATCAACCCACAGAAGAAAGCCCAAAGGAAGATTGCGGCCGATGAAGAAGACAATCCATCATCCCCTCATCCTGTCTCTCTCCCGTCATTATATACCCGATATGTTAAAAGGGGTATATAACATAATGGCTATCGTTTAGGAAATTAACACCAAATCTCCAATGTAATAAGATATTAATACCAGTGTTACTTAAAAGTCCGACCGTTATTATCTTGCAGCACCCTCTGGTTAAAACAAAGTCTTTGAAGTAAGTCAAATTTTGCAATCATTTAACTTCTTGGGTAAACCCATGTTCAAATCATCCAGGCCACGTCACCCACCCCTTCAATTTTTCTGAAATTTTGTCTATGTGTGGATTATGATAACGTTATACAATCCCCAAAATTTGAGCTTCTAAAAAAATCGAAGAGCAAAATTTTAACAAATTTTTGCAAAATTTTGTAGCTCATTTTACAGACAAAAATAGATTACAAAAAGTCGCCATTTTTCGTCAACCCCACTAAATTTAGAGAGCTAAAAATCGACATAACTCTGCCAATTTTTGGAATTGGAAACTCAAATTTTGGAGATTGTCTAATGTTGCCATAATCCATTCCTGGAAAAAAATTCAGAAAAATTGAAGGGGTGGGTGACAATTTTACTTTTTTCTGGGTGATTAGACATGGAATTACTCTCTTTATTAAACTAAGACTGGTTAAATGGTGCCGTCTTTTGTAACGGTTATCGTCTCATGAAATAGACACGGTGACCCGAGTTCAAATCTTGGCCGAAACCGCTTGCGTTCTACTTTGCGCTAATGCTCTTGAGAAAAGGTATTAATCCAATTTGCCTCCCCACAGCTATGGATAAATAGTAGGTGAGACAGGGCCTATTTAGCCTTTGCGTGGCAATCAGTCTAGGAGAAGGAAAACCCTGAATTCAAACCCCACTGAAAAAGGAGGCACGCTAAAGGCAACTGTTTCGGAATCAGCGGCCCGAGTTCAAATCCTAGACAATAAAACCATCAACGACAATGTAAATATATGTACATTTTCACTATCACCAGAGCTTGCGTTTTGTGCAAAAATAATGATTTTTATTTATATCTGGAAAAATATCTAAAAATGATGTTTTTCAATAAAATATTTGATTTTAACGATCTTTATTTATTTTTATCAATTTGGTTTAAAATTGTTCTTTACAATTTTTCCTTCATTTCAATTTCCCATTCTTCAATTTTATTTTTTTAAGTTCCTAAATCTCCTTATCTACCTCTTTTCCCAAGATTCAATGTTTTTGGTTTTTTAATCAAAGTTCCTGAACAATGTCACCTCTGAATATATCTATATTGTTTCACATCGCACTGAAGCCCTTAGGAAAGGCATGAATTCAACTTTTTGTGTCCTCCGACTGAACCTCTGCAGTGTACGGAATCCTGGTGACTGAGCAGTCCATGACATGCGACACTTTACTTTGGTCCTTACTTTATCGTATATGTGGTAGAAGGCGGTGACTGAGGGTTTTAGTGTCCTGGGTATGACATTAAACGGCATCTAATGGTGAAATTCTAGCCCTGGAGCTCTGGAGAATGTGTAGTACTCCTTCATCGCTATTACTCCAAGGTTTACTTTGATCCGGAGTGGTAGTACGTGTTAAGGTTCCATCTATGGGTTAAATAGAAAAATAATTGAGTTATGTACATATGTGTTTTAAAACTGAGTTTAGAAAAATTGAGTTTAAAACATGTTGAATACACAATAAGAAGGAATAAAGCAAAACGTCATTGGCATAAAATAAACCAATAAGGGTTGATATGCCTTAAAATCCAAATCAAACCAACCAATCAACCAACCAACCAACCAACTAACTCTTAGCTGTGGGTAAATAATAGGACAGACTGGATTATTTCGCCTTGGTACGACAACGAACCTAGGAAAAGAAAAAAAAAAAGAATGCAAAACAGTTGTATTCCGCTTAAAAACTGACCTTGTGTCACATCCTGTCCGTGGCGGGGGGTGAGTGGGAGTGGGGTGGAAGAAACTTGCCGAAGATTTATATGCCCGTTGCAACTTAGTAATATTGACATTTTGTTTGGAGTCACGGAGGAAGATGTCCGGTGTGTGTGTGTAGAGGGTGTTGATGATGAGGGTGCGAGTGCGCATGTGTCGGTTTGCTCAAAGCCGGAAGCAATCGTTTTAGAAGTAAAGCTAATCAGTTAATCATTCTTTGTAATTATCGCGTGACCCACCTCCCCCTCACCCCCGGGGGGTCTAGATTCTTGGCCGGTGTCTGACTGCCTCCCTCCCCCTTCCCTCCTGATCTCACACCAATTAGTACCATAATCGATACTTTAAAACGCCGGCCTAATAAGATCTCTGTTCTTATTTGGGCTTTTGATTGGTACGATGGGTCGAGAACGTTTCCCCGGGACTTGACTCCTCCGCCCCCACACCCTTTAAAGAGATCACGTGGTCGGACGGGAAATTGATCGTTTCATTGA
>CM042178.1:12971780-12999280 GCA_023376005.1 Doryteuthis pealeii
CCACCTGGGTTCTATCCTTAAGCATCACGGGTCGCCACCCACGGCTAACAGGTGGCCCCATTGGGAGTCTTACCCCTCTGCAGAGGTGCAGTTGGTGCATTTTAACGCTGCAGTCGACAGGGCAGTCTGATCAATGTCAAGCCCTAGTACCTATATGATTGTCCCAGCCCTATTGCTCTTAAGACAGACCCTCAACCCTTTTTTATCATATGTGTGCTAGAAAGCAGTGGACGAGGGTCTTATTGTTCTGGCTATGATGTTAAACTGCATCTTGTAGAAAGCATGTCATGGACAGCTCAACCACCAGGATTCCGTCCTTAATCGTCACGGGTTGCCGCCCACGACCAACAGGTGGCCTTATTGGGGGGGGGGGGTTACCAATCTGCAGTGATGTAGTCGGTGTATTCTACAGCCGCAGCTGACTTTCTTTCTTTCTTTTGTTTGTTTGTTTCCTTCTTTTCGTCTTTCTTTCTTTCTTCCTTCCTTTCTTCTTTCTTTCTTTCTTTCTTTCTTTAATTCCTTCTTTCCTTCTTTCTTTCTTCGTTTGTTTATTTATTTATTTCCCCCCTTTCATTTTTGTTCTTTCTTTCTTTCTTTCTTTCTTTCTTTTAATTCCTTCTTACCTCCCCTTCTTTCCTCCCTCTTTCTTTCTTTCTTTCTTATTTTCTCCTCTTCCTTCCTCAAACTTTACGCCCCCTCCTTTCCTACGCCTTTCTTTCTTTCTTTCTTTCTTCTTTCTTTAATTCCTTCTTTCGCCCTTCTTTCCCCTTCCTTCCCTCCCTCTTCTTTCTTTCTTCTTTTTCTTAATTCCTTCTTTCCCCTCCTTCATTTCCTCCCCTTTCTTTCTTTCTTTCTTTTTTTCTTTAATTCCTTCTTTCCCCCTCCTTCTTTCTCCCTCTTTTCTTTCTTTCTTTCTTTTAATTCCTTTTTCTTCTTTCTTTCTTTCTTTCTTCTTTCCCCCCCCTTCTCTTTCTTTCTTTCTTCTTTCTTTCTTTCTTTCTTTCTTAATTCCTCCTTTCCCCCTTCTTATTTCCTCCCTCTTTCTTTCTTTCTTTCTTTAATTTCTCCTTTCCTCTCCTTCTTTCCCCCTCCTTCTTTCTTTCTTTCTTTCTTTCTTTTCTTTCTTAATTCCTCCTTTCCCCCTTCTTATTTCCTCCCTCTTTCTTTCTTTCTTTCTTTCTTTCTGCTTTTCTTTCTTCTAATTCCTCCTTTCCTCTCCCTTTCCCTTTCTTTCTTTCTTTCTTTCTTTCTTAATTCCTCCTTTTCCCCCTTCTTATTTCCTCCCTCTTTCTTCTTTCTTTCTTTCTTTCTTTAATTCCCCCTTTCCTCTCCCTTCTTTCATCCCTCTTTCTTTCTTTCTTTCTTTCTTTCTTTCTTTCTCCTTTCCCCCCTCTATTTCCTCCTCTCTTTCTTTCTTTCTGCTTTCTTCTTTCTTTTCTTTCTTTCTTTCTTTCTTTCTTTCTTTCATAGCTTAAAGACAGTTTGTATTTCTCATTCTTTCTATCTTATTCTCGCTTATACGTTCTCTTTCAATACTATCTTGAACAATCAATTACCCCCTCCCCCAATTTCCAACCCCTGCCCTAAATACCCTAGAGAAAACCCACCGAAAACCGGGGCTATTTATTTTATAAACACTCCAACGTTTTCTTTTTCTTCTCTCACAAACCCGGAAGCACCCCGACCCACCCTTATCTTCCATATTGACGAATGCTAATCTACCCGTAATTAGTTGATTACTTATTAGTTTTATTGTCAAGAGATTTCTTAATCCGGGTGTTAGTAGATTAACTTAATCCCTATACGGCACACAAATCTCCAGGGAAGAAATTAAATCGTAATCTGCCATTTTTGTTATTTTCCCGCCAAATTATAGTCACGCTTTCATTCTTTGTTTTTGTTTTTGCTTTTCTTCATTTAACCCAAAACTATAATCTCCTTCTCTTTCCTTTTTCATTCAACTGCTTCTTTCTTTCTTTTTCTTCTTGTTACTCTTCTTTTTTTTTCTTTGGCTCCCCTTTACCTTACTTTTCTTTCTTTCTTTCTTTCTTTCTTTCCCGTCTCTTCAAGTAACCCCCTCTTCTTTCTACGTTTTTCTTTCTTTGTATCAGATTCTCTTCATACGCTACTATTTTCATTTCTTTCTTTCTTCTTTCTTTCTTTTTCTTTCTTTATTTCATTCTTTCCCTCTTTTCATTCTCTTTAAATAACTCCTTTTTTATTCTTTGTTTTTGTTTTTCTTCATTTATTTTTTCTTTTCTATTTTCTTCCTCTCAATATTCTTTACTTTTCTTTCTTTCTTTTTCTCTCTCTTTCTATTATCTTATACTAACTCCTTCTTTTTCTTCATTTTTTAATTTCTTTTTTTATAGATCTATCTACATCCGCCAATATATTCCTTCCTTCCTTCCTTCCTTCCTTCCTTCCTTTCTTTCTTTCTTTCTTTCTCAAATTCAATTTTTCTTTTTTCTTTCGTTTCTTTTTCACATTAACCAACTGATTCAACAGAATAACCTTAACCTTCTTCTTCTTCTTCTTCTTCTTCTTCTTCTTCTTCTTCTTCTTCTTCTTCTTCTTCTTCTTCTTCTTCTTCTTTTCTTTCTTTCTTTTCCAAATTCAATATTTTTCTATTTCTTTGCCTTTTCTTTACCAACTGCTTTCTACAGGATAGTCCTTTCTTCTTCTTCTTCTTCTTCTTCTTCTTCTTTCTTCTTCTTCTTCTTCTTCTTCTCTTCTTCTTCTTCTTCTTCTTCTTCTTTCCCCATTCTTCTTCTTCTTCTTCTTCTTCTTCTTCTTTGACATCATCTTCATCATCAACATCCTCCTCCTCATCATCATGATTTTTTTTCGCTTTTTTTCAATTTTCAAATTTGTCCTCGTTCACTCAATCCTTCTTAATCAATGAGCTCACGTGAGGCCCCGGCGTTATGGGGTTGGGTGTGTGTGTATGTGTGTGTGAGAGACAGTGAGTGAGTAGGTGCTGGTGGTTACCCGGATGAAAAGAAAAGAAGATGGTGGGGGGAGGTAGGAATGCTGTCCTTTCGTCGTTATTGGCTTGGACGGCACCCAAACAAGAGTGTTAGTCAGAGAGAAAACGAACTTTTGGCTTGCGAAAGAGATGAAGAGGAACTGGTGAATAATAATAATAATAATAATAATAATAATAATAATAATAATAATAATAATAATAATAAAAAAGAACAAAACAAAAAGAAAAACAAAACAAAAAACAAAAAACAAAAAAAAAACAGAAAACAATGGCAGTGTCGCTACGACACTGCCATTGTTTTCTGTTTTTTTTTTTTTTTTTGTTTTGTTTTTTTTTGTTTTTCTTTTTATTATTATTATTATTATTATTATTATTATTATTATTATTATGGGGTGGGTGGGAGAAAAGTGTAAAGACTAAAACAGTGAGGGTGCGTGGAGTCGAGGGACTTTGATTGTTGGTAGACATATTCGTAGAGACGAATGAATCATACATTAGTTGATAGATATAGACAGAAACCCCAACTAACATCATCATGTCGCGCCAGCAGCACGGATATCCATGACAATCTCTCACCAACCGTCCCAATCATTCATTGCCCCCGGGATGTCCTCTACACAGCATCCAGTGTCCGCACAGAGTTGGTCTATGTACGTCTTTGCTGGACGGCCCACTCTGGCGTGCCCATGTGATGGCTTTCACATAAGAACGTCACTAATGAGTTCATCCTTGCTTCTCCAGCAGTGTCCGGCGTGTCTTGTTCGCCTCACACGGATGGTTTGTGTGATATGGAGCAGGTGGCCGTACAGCTGTTTTCTCGTGGTGTGTTGTTTCCACGTCTTGTTTATTGCGTGCAGAACTAACATAAGCAGCATTTAATGTGCTAATGCATGAAACCTAGGGTTACAAATTTCCCATGATATATATATATATATATATATATATATATATATATAGTCATCCACATACAGTCCTGTTTCAATGTATAACATCTCTTCAGTGTGGCTAGACTTCATTATATGCTTCAAATGCGCTAAAGAATGAAATCCCAGGTTTAGAAAAATTCCCATGTAATATATATATATATATATATATATATATATATATATATATATATATGGGAATTTTATGTGGATGACTATATATATATATATATGTATATATTATAATGGAGATGTAATGTCGGGCTGTAAACGAAACTACATCACCACTGACGCCATGATTTCCTTAATTATCTAAATTTTTTCTCAATGATTATGTAATAGACATCATTTAATCTTAATTAGCATCTTATTTATTAACGATGGTCTCTATTATTGAGTTAGATTTGCCTCAAAACTGCCCATATTATTAATGCGTTATTTACCACTCATCGTCATTTATGCGGGTAAGGCACAAAGTCCTATCAATAGGGGCCACCACGTTCAGAAGCTCATGGGATGGCCAAAAAAATGCGTGGATCCTCTCGGCATTCTCCCTCAAGGGGGCACCCCAGGCGTGTATTGCCTGGCGGGGGGGGGAACCCCTGAGAAAACGGCATTAATTTCATTAATAGTCCATTGGCCAAAGCCACCGGACTCACAGGTCCCGAAAGACCCATGTTATTAATGCATTTAAAGTCCTGAAATATGTGTTATATATCTCTAAGAAATAATGATGTACATAGTATATGATGGGAATAATGATTTTAACAAAACTGGGTTTAATAGATAATTATTTGCTGTTACTGATTTCTAATAATATAATACTATTCTCAAAGGTATGAAAAACAATCCTATATATATATATATATACCAGTACAAAATAAAAAACGCCCTCGGGGCGATATAAAAAATAGATTTTTGAAACATATTGCCTGAGAGGTGGGAGTAAAAAATTCAATGTCAGCGAGTTTATAGCCTAAGTAAGTAAAATCACTAAATTCATTAAAGGATTAAAAAAATAAAACAATTTGAAATGTAAACTTTAAATATGCATTAAAATAAAACAAACTATATATAGATATATAATACCAGTCATGTATTTATAAAACTTGTCTAAAAAAAAAACCAATGAGGACTGTCTAATGTTGCATGTTCAAATTTTGAATGTATTTATTCTATGTTATGACGATTTTGGGTAATGTGACGTAAGCAGTGACGTAATTTTTGTTACAGACAAAAACCGGAAGCGAATCTCCATTATTAATAGATATATAAAAATTGTTATGGTCCAACGGGAGAAAATGAGATATTCTATAAAAAAGAAGGTTCGTAAAAAGAATTATGTTTAAAAAAAAAAGAAAATTTTATTTAAAAAAAAAATTTTTTTTAAAGATTAAAAATAAAATTGAAAAAAAAAAAAATTATCTTACATAATAATACATTTAAAAAACATAAACCTTTTTGCAAACCTTTTATAATAAAATATATGATATATAGAAATCAATTAAAATAAAATTAAAATAAGTGTCATATTTCTATATGCGTTCTTATTTAATTTCATTAGTCTTCATAATTTGATTATTTCCTTACATTAAGATTTAATATTTACGCCCCGTGAGCGCATATTCTTGCTATTGATAGTATATGGTTATCATTAGCTCACTTGATGAGTTTGTGGTAGATGAAGTAGCTCAGGCGGTAGAGTGTCCGGCTGGGAACCTCGAAGTTATATATATTATATATGCATAAATATCTTGAGAATTTTTTGTTTAAAATTTAAAATATTCTCTTTTCTTAAAAAGTCCAGTCACAATTTTCATAAACTGTCTTCTTATTTAACATATGCTCTGAAGAAGATTTTTAACAAATCGAAATATTGCAATATCAGCATTAATAAATAACGTTATTTGAACATCTGTGTGCTTTTCATATTATCTTACCCTTATATATATACATAAATGCATGGTATATATAATATATATATATATATATATATATATATATATACATATTCATATGCATGTTCATAGATTGCTTAGGGTTTTGAAGATCGTGTAGCGCCAATACGATGTAACGAGATCCCGTTTGGCCGATAAGCTCTATATTTCTTGGTTATTATCTGAATTCGATCGGGCAAACGTCAATGATCTAAGCGGTAAAAACGATACAGACAGATCGATAGACCGATCGATAGACCGATCAATAGGGTGAGTTTGACATCGGAAGATATAAAGAATAGATTAAAAGATAGATACGTATGCAGCGAGAAAAGTTAAAGGGAATTTGCGATGGACAATTAATGCCGATAAAGTTTTGAAATAAATTCATTTTTAATGGATAAGCAATTTTTTTATAAACACATTTTTCTATTTAACCAATTGATGGGATCCTAACAGGTACTACCACTCCCGAGTGAACCAGGGAACAATGGCGATGAAAGGGTGCTCCATATTATCCAAACCTCCAGAATTTGAATCTCACCATCAGAGTTTAACGTCATTCCAAGACCCTCAGTCACTGCCTTCTAGCACATATATGATAAAAAGGCTGGAGGCTTGCCCTAAGGGCAATAGGGTTGGGTTAATCCTATAGGTGCTAGGACTTGACGTGACCAGTCGATTTATCGGACCGCCAGTCTAGCCTAAGTAAGGGTCTAGAGAAGTGTTGCATGTCATGGACTGCTCAGACCCCTGGGTCCCATCCGTAAGCATCACAACTGGCCCAATTGGGTGTCTTACCCCTCTGCAGAGGTGCTGTCGGTGTATTCTAAAGCCCCAGACGACAGGGTGGCCGTTAACTGTGTCTATGCTATTATAGATAGATAGATATGAAGAAACGGAAAGGGATACGAACAACTTGAAATAGATATGAACAGACTATGATAGTCACGAATAGACTGGGATTGATAGATAGATGGATAGATTGATATAAATATGGTTAGATAGATAGATAGATAGATAGATATCCATGACAATCTCTCGCCAATCTTCTCTATCATTCATTGCCTCTGGGAGCTTCTCTGCGTAGCAACCAGCATCCTCGCATAGTTGGTCAATATAGGTCATTTGTGAGACGGGGGGCAGGTGACCATGCAGCTGCCTCCTTGTGGGGTGCTGTTTCCTCGACTTGTTCAAGACTGCACGCATCATTCTTGTCCAGGTCCTATCTAGCTTATTCTCGAGGCGCTTCATTAAGGTCCAAGTTGTGCAGCCATACAGCAGCACTGATATAACCACAGCCTGGAAAAATGTCGCTTTAGCTTGTCAGTGAGATCTGATTTCTATATGACTGATAATTTGTTTGTCGTTAGCCATGCCTTTCCTACGCGTGTATTAATATCGCTTTCCGTGGATGAGATATTACTACCCACGTCTTTTTATTTATACGTAAAATGCAATTCTAATGATATTAACTCTTCCCTCTTCTCCTCCCCCTCTCTCTCTTTCTTAACATGACAGATATAGGCAGACAGACAGACAGACAGACACACACACACACAGAGAGAGAGAGAGAGAGAGAGAAGAGAGAGAGAGAGAGAGAGAGAGAGAGAGAGAGAGAGAGAGAGAGAGACACACCACACACACACACACACATAGGCTGGCAAGCAAATAGATTTTAATAGACTGTGATAGACAGACAGATAGATCGGTAGATATGTAGATAGATAGATAGATCGATAGATAGATATATAGATTTTAACAGTGATAGAAAGATAGACCGGCAGGAAGATAGCTAGATTTTAACAGAAAGCGCTTGACAGACAAATAGACAGATAGATAGATAGATAGATAGAAAAATAGATAAATTGATAGATAGATAGATTTTAACTGTGATAGAAAGACAGACAGACTGACAGTCATATAGATAGATAGAGAGACAGATAGATAGATTGATAGTGATAAAGAGACAGACAGACAAGCAGATAGATAGATAGATAGATTTTAATAGATTGAGATGGACAAACAGACGGACAGACAGACATATAGATAGATAGGTAAATAGATTTTAAAAGTGATAGAAAATAGATTTTAACAGACTTGGATAGAAAGACAGGTAAACCGACATGCAGATAACTAGATAGATAGATAGATATAAATGTACTTGGGTAGATATAAAACGTGTGAGGTGGAGAATTTTCTATGAAGCAATCGATATTCATAATCCTTCCCCTCCAGTCGACTGAGGTATGAAGCTGATTGGTCGAACAAAAGAAATAACGATTGCAGTATTGACTAGATCGATAGATCGATGGAACGGAAAAATTGGAAACAGCTCTCAAGACAAAATAGGTGATAAACACATCGGCCAATCATCGTATATATATATATATATATATATATATATATATATATATATATATACACTAGAAAAATAAACGTGAACCTTGGGGTCACCTATTGAGCTCTGAGTGGATAATTGTGATCAGGAATAAAAAAGTGATTTTACAAAGCGAATGAAATTTGAAAAAATAAATACGACCGAGAATTTAGAAAAAAACATTAAAATCATTTTGCTAAAATTTGCAATTAATTAAAAAACTGACCCGACTCTTACTCACATTCTGCCTGTCACTTTACCCCAATTTATAAATACCTGGATTAATTACTCCTTATATATATTCGTTTCTTAGTGATTGCAAAGAGAGACATTGGAGAGTGTGAGAGATTGAACTTCACACTTTATTTGTATGTTATATATAAGCCAGCCCTTAGCTTCTGAAAATTAACATACAAATAAAGTGGGAAGTTCAATCTCATTTGCACACTCTCCAATCTTTCTCTTTACGCTCACAGAGAAACTAACATATATAAGCTAGCCCTTAGCTTCTGTCTGCTGATGAAAATTAACATACAAATAAAGTGGGAAGTTCAATCTCATTTGCACACTCTCCAATCTTTCTCTTTACACTCACAGAGAAACTAACATATATAAGCCAGCCCTTAGCTTCTGGCTGTTGATGAAAATCAACATATCAACGTGGGAAGTTCAATCTCATTTGCATACTCTCCAATCTTTCTCTTTACACTGACAGGCAGAATTGTGAAATAAGTCACTTAATTCACATTCTGCCTGTCACTTTTCCCATCTCTATGTGTATCTTGATTACCTCCTCGTTATATATGTTACTTTCTTTATGAGCGTAAAGAGAGTGTTTAGAGAGAGTGGGAAATATATTTGTATGTAAAGTTACAGAATAATCTAGCCCGTAGCTTTGCAAAATAAAATTCCAGTAATCGGGCCCATTTAAGTTAGGTCAAACATTCCCTTTCTTAGAAATCTTACGAAATTATTTTAATGTTTTTTTTTTTTTTAATTTTCTGGTCGTACTTTAAAAAATTTTTTTTAATTCGCTTTGCAAACTCACTTTTTCCTTATCTGAAGAAATACTTGAAATGTTCATTCTTATATAAGGGATTATGATTTCAATGCTCTAACCCTATAGCTATATCACTTTTATCAGTGATTAGTTTTGTCTTCTAGCCATAAGAAATTAGAATTGCTATCTTTATTATGTAGTTCAAATCTTGAAATAATTGAACAAATAACACATTTTTTAAAAGTTCATTTAAAGAAATTCCAGCTAATGAAAACGCAAAATTATTTTGTGAAATAAGCATTCTTGGCTGGTGAGGTTTTTTTAAAATTTTTATTATTTTTTTAATTATTATGCAACATACTTCCAGAGATGCTGATAGGTTTGCGTCCTGCGTCCCTGACCTACAAAAATCTAAAAGGATGCAGTAAAATCATATCTGTGCATCCCAGTGTCTTTCTTATATATGATTTTGCCTACGTGACTTTATTTGTTGACCGTTGAGGTCCTAGTCTCTTTGTTTTATTAATGTTTGTCGTGTCTTCGCCTTAAATGTATTGTACCCTATAATACATATATATATATATATATATATATATATATATATATATATATATTATTGTACACTATATATACTAGCAAGTATTTAAGTTTTAATATAATAAAATATCATGTTAAATTAGAAAGACTAATGAAACTGAATAAGAATTCAGATAAAGATATTTGGAACAGAGGAGGTATAATCGGAAAATAGAACAACTTTGAAACTAACTCTTCCATCATTTTCCATTACTCCCGTCTTTCAGTGGTAAATTTTCCTAATTTAACTATTTAGTTAAAATAGGAAGTAAAGAATAATATTACAGTTATTTCTTCTTGTTAATAGATTTCTTTTAAGATTTATCCACGAGATGTTTGCTCATATTCAATAAGATAAAACCAAACAATTAGAAATCAATAATACTAAGCATATATTTATTAAAATCAAAATTTTAAGATCAATATGCAAATTAGCCTTCCCATTCACACTGTGAACCGCTATTTCGTTGAATATATAGATATAATTGCATGTTATTAGTATGTAGATATTGTTAACAGTCTTAATGATGTAAAACAATTTTACTAATAATTGAGGTTTAAATAAAAAAAATAAAATCATGGAGAATGTGGTGTAAATAACAAAGGGAATTGTGACTTGTATAGTAATATAGTTTCGGTTACAGACAGAAAAACCCACAATCTCCATTATAATAAGATATATATATATATATATATATATATATATATATAATAAATGAAGGAAAAAACTTTAAACTTGCTTCATTACAATAATTTATTTCAACCGTATTACTACGGCATCTTCAGGTAATCACAAGAACATGACTCTTACTGAGAATTTCCCAAAGTGACGTCGCTTTTAAATCTATCAATTTGGGTGGGTGGGTGGGGGGGAGGGTCGGTGTCTTAGTTTGAGATGGGCAGGATTAGTTTATCTGAATGAGGCGAGTGAGGCCCATGCCCTGGATGGGGTGTGGCTTAGATGGGGAAATGATTCTTGGGAAATAGTTGTAAGAGTGTACATACAAAATGAGCAAAAGTAAAAGACTAGAAATAAGGAATAAAAGAAGACAAATAATAATAAGTAACCACCCTCCGCCCCCTAATTAATAGATTTAAAAGTGATGTTACTTTGGGAAAATGTAAATTATACATACATACATATATATATATATATATATATATATATATATATATTTATTTCAACCGTATTAATACGGCATCTTCAGGTAATCACAAGAACATGACTCTTACTGAGAATTTCCCAACTTCAGTTACTAAATATCTTGCTCTGTCCTTTTACTCACTGGTATTAGGTACATTGAGCTCTCCTTATGGTCTACCTGCATCAGCTTGGTTAAACCACACATGGAAAGACCCTAACTACGAAAAAAAAACTATATATATATATATATATATATATATATATATATATATATAGTAAATGAAGGAAAAAACTCTAAACTTGCTTCATTACAATAATTTATTTCAACCGTATTACTACGGCATCTTTAGGTAATCACAAGAACATGACCTTACCTTATCTTGTGATTACCTGAAGATGCCATAGTAATACGGTTGAAATAAATTATTGTAATGAAGAAAGTTTAAAGTTTTTTCCTTCATTTATTGAATATCTTGCTCTGTCCTTCCATTCACTGGTATTAGGCACATTGAGCTCTCCTCACGGTCTACCCACATCAGCTTGGTTAAACCACACATGGAAAGATATATATATATATATATATATATATATATATATATATATATATATATATTCTAATTTTGTTTTAGCGCCTACTCGTTTCGGCATCGTTTTGGCGTGGTTTTATTCGCTCTTCGCCGCGTTGGCATCGGTCAGTCACTCCTCCGGCGCCGTCCATTTTCGGGACGGGTCGATTTAGCAGTTGTGAATGTACACTCTCCTTAGTGGATTCCGACTTCCGTGGCTAGCGTCCTGCTGTTTATATCGACCGACACCCTTTCGGGGATCTCACGGTCGCCGCTTTAGGCGCCTTAGCCGGACGTTTGGTACAACGCACAGCGCCAGTTCGGCTTACCAAATGTCCCACACATCATCATCATCATCAAGTCGTACCAACAACACGGATTCCTTTGGCTCTTTCTCGCCATCCGTCCCTATCAGTTGTCAGTCTTAGTAAGTCATCTAGAGAGTATCTTGTGCGTGAATATATATATATATATATATATATATGTGTGTGTGTGTGTGTGTATGTGTATGTGTGTGTTTATATATATTGTGTGTGTGTGTGTTTATATATATATATATATATATATATATATATATATAAGTAAAGTTGTCGAGGCGGCCTAATGTCAGTATCAGCCAGACAGCGAGGGAGTCTATCCCCTTTTCACTAGCGCTAGACCTAGGAGATTGTTATTGCGTCTGAGGTGGAGCGTCACACCTACCATCAGCTCCTTACTTTACCACACAGATCCCTGTGCTACTCATACGCTGAGTGGGCGAGGGCCGGTATCGAACTAGGCACCTTACGGTTTCTATCCGAACACTCTACCGACTGAGCTAACCCGGCCCCTTATATATATATATATATATATATATATATATATATATATATATATATATATATATATATATATATATATATATATATATATATATATATATAGAATATAAGTTTTGCTGGTTGGACCACACTGATATGTCTATTTGTAAGAGTCCATAGAAGAACGTCGCTTTTGAGTTCGTCCTTACTTCTCCAGCAATGCTCAAAATGTCTTGCTTGCCTTACTCGGATGGTTTGTGTGATGGGAGATAAGTGGCCGTACATCAGCTGTTTTATCGGAGGCTGCATTCAAGATTTGTTCAAAGTGGCACGCTGTATTCTTGTGTACTTCACATTAAGTATATATATATATATATATATATATATATATATATATGTTGATAGAATAATTTGGAATATTTATAAGTGAGGACTGCTCACTTCATTTATATATATATATATATATATATATATATATATATATATATATATATATAGTAATTGGTAATTTGCTTGAAGCATTGTTGAGTATGTTATAATATATTAATGATTTGAAGGCAATTACAATGCATATAAAAATAAAAACAAAAAGATGTTATTTTTGTCTTATCGATTTCGAAGTAGGAACTTCATCATCAGAGGTGATCTGATGATGAAGTTCCTACTTCGAAATCGATAAGACAAAAATAACATCTTTTTATTCTCATTTTTTATACGCATTGTAATTGCCTTCAAATCATTAATATTATATATATATATATATATATATATATATATATATGAATATAGATAAAAGGATATGAAAACAACACAATATGCTGTTAAAGTGAAAACATTTTATATCATATTCACTTTAACAGCATATTGTGTTGTTTTCATATCCTTTTATCTATACTCATACCGTCGGATTCATTTCCTTTCTCTTAACACACACACACACACACACACACACACACACATATATATATATATATATAGTCATCCATAGACACGTGTTTTCGACTTATCATGTCTCTTCAGTGTGGTTAGACATTTGTAAGCTACCTACAGTCGGGATTGAAATCCGATCGGTTCAACATCAGTCAGACATCGTAACCGGGGATTTTAACTGTTTTAATACACACATCTCTATGTATGTAAAAGCCACCATAGAGTGCTCGATCCCTTATATAGAGAGCGTTGCGTTTACGCTTTAGTTGGCGGTCGTCAGCGAAATCCCCTCCAAAGTGCTCAACCCCAGGGGGATTGGGAGCATATATAGTCATCCACAGACACGTGTTTCGACTTATCAAGTCTCTTCAGTGTGGCTAGACATTTCTAAGCCACCTAAAGCCGGAATTGAAATCCGATCTGTTCAGCATCAGTCAGACAACTTAACCGCTAGGCTATCGTCACCTACAGAATGCGAAGGGGGTTCTTGAGGATTTTGGTGCATATAATATTTCCAAGTGGTGCAACTATACAATTATACTGACACGGTTACTCGCATTCGATTGTCATCCGAGAATGGACGAGAGGGACGACTCCGTTATTTAGGGGTGAGTCGACGCGTTTCACCTGTTCCGAGTTCGAGTGTAGGTCGAGGCTGTAAACGGTCTCGGGTTACTAATCGTTCAATTTATCGGATGGAATTACGACCATCGAAAGCCAGCCGTCCTGTGGTAAACTTCGGAGGGAACCAGCTACTAGACGTCTATAAGAGTTATTTCAAAATATGTAAAACGTATGATAATCCCCGGCAAAATCTTTATATAAATTATTATACTAAAGCCGAGTAAATCAATGATTGTTTGCTAAAGACTTTTTTTCCTATTTAGTTTAATGACACAAAATACATCCCAAAATATTCCTTAGTTTTGGGATTAAGTTATGTTTGAAAAAACAAAACAAAACAAAATAAAAAAACACATTTTATTTGGTTCTAATGAGTCATAATATGCAATTAAGTAAAAAACTCACCCGTCTCTAACTTAAATTCTGCCTGTCACTTTTCCCCTCTCTATATATATCTTGAACAACCCCTCTCTTTCTCTGTGAGTGTAAAGAGAGCGATTGGAGACAGTGAGCGGTAGATGATCTTATTCGTATGTTAATTTTCAGCAGCTCACGGCTTATATATAATATAAGACGGGTCTGTTTTTGACTTAATTGCAAATTTTAGGAAGATAATTTTAATGTTTGTTTTTATCCTCCGGTCGTATTTTTTTTTCGATTTAATTCGTTTTGGTGATTAACTTTCTCCCTGATCACAATTAACTGCCCAGAGCTCAATAGATGACCCAGCAGGTCACGTTTTTCCTAGTATTTCTCTAATTACTCTACCACAGGCAGAATGCGACATACGTAAGGAAATAACTATTTTAAGAGTTATTATTGTTAGTTATCACTTCAAAACAAGGGAGGGTGTATGTACGAATTCTTCACAAAGAATATATATATATATATATATATATATATATATATATATATATATATATATTGCAGGCACGTGGCATAATGGTTAGCGTCGTAGGAAATGAACTTGTCGACCCCAGTTCAAATCCTAGACAAGGTTGTTTCCATTTCACAAAGCGGTAATACCCTTGGGAGAGGTATGAATCCATATATTCTCCCTCCATCCAATGATAAAATTGTAGGCCAGACTGGGCTCTTTAATCTTGGATAGGTAACCAGTCTAGGAGAAGGAAAATTCTGAATTTGAAAAAAAAAAAAAAAAAAACTGAGCTCAGTCGTTGATTGGGTTTGTGGCATTCCTTGTGCACCAATTCTTTCCTATCGACTGTGCCAAAAAGTACGGATGGTCCAACAAAAAGCCTTCACCACTATAAACAAAACACTTAGTAGGTTGTTCATTGGATGAAACCTCATGCGTCGAAATCGACGAGAGATTCCATGTATATATACTCATTATATATATATATATATATATATATATATATATATATATGTGTGTGTGTGTGTGTAAGTATGTGTGTGTTTATGTGTGTGTGTATGCGTGTGCGGTTGAGAATAGAGGAAGAAAAGTGGATATAACAACACAAACAGCTAAATTCAATTGATATTTCGCCTCATTATTCGCTGAATCTTTTTTCAAAGATAAATTTTGAAAAAGCTTCAGACAATAGTGAGGCGAAATATCAATTGAATTTAGCTGTTTGTGTTGTTATATCCACTTTTCTTCCTCTATTCTCAACCACATTTTGTCAGATTTATTCAATCATTCACTCCTCATATATATATATTTGAGAGAGAGAGAGAGAGAGAGAGAGAGAGAGAGAGAGAGAGAGAGAGAGAGAGAGAGAGAGAGAGGGGGATAGCTAAATTTATGTAAGATTAGATAATCAGATAGATATGATTACTCTGATATAGTAAGCTATATATATATATATATATATATATATATATATATATATATATATATATAGCTAGCTAGATAGATGTGCATCAACTGAGATGGACTTTGTGAATATCTATGTTATAAATCAATTCATTATGTGCATCCGTTGGAAAAGGATGTGTATCCGTTTGAAAGGGATGTGCATCCTAAGGTGTCAAAAAGATCTAAGAGTTGATTTATTGAGTCACACACACACACACACACACACACACACACACACACACATATATATATATATATATATATATATATATATATACTAGCTAAGTACCCGGTCAAGGACCGGACTAAAAAAAATTACGAATACCAGAGAGTGATTGCAGACATATTTACATCCAAAGGTAAATAGTTATAGAAATTTTCGTGAAAATCGGACCATTACTTGATTTTTCATAGAATTTTTTAAAAATCCTCTTGTCGTAACTTGTTTTTGGCTACGTTAAATTTCAGTTGATTTAACGGTGCAAAAATGAAAACATTTTTTTTTCAATTATAATTTTCATTATTTTTGTAAGATGAAATTTTTTTCAAAAATCATCAGTAATTTGTTTAATGTTTCCTCTTTTGAATGGAAAAAAATTTTTTAAGATAATATTGATTTTTATGCAAATTTCATTGTGTTAAATATAGGGGGGGGGGTAAATTTCACAGGGAAAATTGGTGGTACCTAATATTTGTCGAGAGACCATTTTTCTTATCGGTTTTTAGTAAAAAAAAGGAAGTGGTGACTTAATTTTTGTTTAAATCTGTATTTATTTATTATTAGAATTATATTCTTTATTAAATAACAAATTTTCTTATTGAAGTTAGAATCATGTTTATTTTATGTTTGTTTAATGTTTTGTGTTTAAACACTAAACTTCATATAAGTTATTTAACTACCTCGTTTTTTACTTTTAAAATTCTATTATTATTATACATTGACTTGTTATTGTATTAAAAAAACTTTTATATATAGAGATGTTTGTTTAGCATTAAAACATCGTAACATAGATTGTATTTCAGATTTTAATGTTAAGCTAAGTGTTACTAAAAATGTAAAGATAAATAAACTTTCGACAACTATATGTATGTATTTATTTAGATATTTCTTTATCATTCTTTTACTGTTTGACAAACAGTAAAAGATTTTCGTAAATAAGTAAACAAACAGTGTTTGTTATTCACGAAATGTAAGCTAAGTTTCTTCAAATAAGTTAACTAACTACCTCGTATTTTTTTTATTCATGTTTAGATTTTTGTAAAAGGTTGTTTATTTCTAAAAACTCTTTTGTACATACAAAAAAATATTAGATACTGATTATAATTAGATATCGGGTACTTTTACTAGTTAATAATAAAAACAAAGTTGGATTATTATTAATCTTTAAATTAAATGTTTTCGTTTATTATTGTTATTTACTTCGCTATAAAAAAATAATTCAATAAATAAAACCACATACAAATTACATATTTAGAAAGATTATTTTATTTTCGTTCTAACCAAATAAATATTTCTAAGATTAGACCGGTGATATGCGAGAAATTCCAATCTAAAACGATTAGGGCACAAATTTGTCAAATCCTCTGATTTTTGTTTAATTAATTAATTGTATCCCTTAATCAGTAAAAATCAATAACCAAATTTGGCGTGTTTCTTAGTTAGACGGGTTTTCATGTGTATGCAAGATTTCGAATCCGAGTGACCTCCCGTTTTGGAGTTATGCGTCGACACGTACATACCAAATATCCTTATATATATATATATATATATATATATATATATATATATATATATATATATATATATATATATATATAAAGATATTTGGTATGTACGTGTCGACGCATAACTCCAAAACGGGAAGTCACTCAATCTCAACCATTTCACGACTGGTTTTTAAGATCTCAACCATTGGACGCATCTGATGATTGCATTACCATGAAACTTCAAGTTATGAGTGTAAATACATAATATTACCATTGATTATATATATATATATATATATATATATATATATATAGAGAGAGAGAGAGAGAGAGAGAGAGAGAAAGAGAAAGAGAAAGAGAAAGAGAGAGAGAGAGAGAGAGAGAGAGAGAGAGAGAGAGAGAGAGAGAGAGAGAGAGAGAGAGAGAGGGGCTATAATAACCCTGATGACACTATGCTTATAGAGAAACATGTCAACTGGATTTTCCATACTTTCTTTTTTCTCATACGTCTACACACACACACACACACACACACACACACACACATATATATATATATTATATATATATGCATGTATGTATATATTTGAGTTCATGTAGTGTACAAATGGAGTCAACGCCCGTGTTCTGAAGATCGCATAAGCGAGAAACTGTCAGGAACCAACTGCTGACTCCATGTGTACGCTACCTTAATATAAATATAAACGCTCTATCAATGATATTGAGCACTATCTCCTTAGAAATATAGCGCTCATATTATCACAATATATATATATATATATATATATATATATATATATATATATATATATATATATATGCTCCCTTTCTAATAATCTATAAACAATTTCTTCAAATAAGAAATTTTCTCCTGACGATGACCTAAGGTCGAAACTAGTTGAGAATAAACAACATACAAGAAATATTCCTGATTGTCTTATTACTTTTTGTTCATACTATATATATATATATATATATATATATATTATATATATGTGTGTGTGTGTGTGTGTGCGTGTGTGTGTGTGTGTGTGTGTGTGTGAGAGAGAGAGAGAGAGAGAGAGAGAGAGAGAGAGAGAGAGAGAGAGAGAGAGAGAGAGGATTGATTGACCATTTTGGACAAAAGTTTCTAATCTGCTTATTTTAATATTCTTTTCAGAGCTAATTACTTTCACCACCCACCCACAATCAAGGAATTTATTCAATCGACCCTCTCCTAGGTCTGTTTAGGTAAGTAAAAAACACTTCTTTTTTTCTCTTCTTTTTTTTTTTGTCTTTCTTTCCGTTTCAGCCACACCCAGTAAAGTTGGGGTCGGTTGAGACTTGTCTCGTAATATTGTGAATACAGTTGAACGAACAACGATTAAAACTACAAAGATCACCACTACCCGGATGTTGCATCCGATTGGCTCGATGGGTGAGTGTGGGGTGGGGCATTGTGAGGTGTGTGGAGGGGTCTGCATTTAGGTTCATCATCCTCCTTTCTTCACCAATAAGTGTTTTTTCCCAGGGATTAATATTAACTCTGAGTCAATATTAGTAATTGGAATTATCATTCTCATGATTCAGTCTGATCTATCTATCTATCTATCTATCTATGTTCATATCTATGCATCTATTTCATTCTGTTCTATCTATCTATCAATCTATTTCAATCTGACCTATCTATCTATCTATCTATCTATCTATCTATCTGTCTCTGTTCATATCTATGTATCTATTTCATTCTATTCTATCTATTTATCAATCTATTTCAATCTGACCTTATCTATCTATCTATCTATCTATTTATTTATCTATCTATCTGTCTCTGTTCATATCTACGCATCTATTTCATTCTGTTCCATCTATCTATCTGTCTATCTCTCAATATCTCTCCATCTCTCTATCTCTATCTCTGTTAATATATATGTATATATTTCAATCTGTTCCTATCTATCAATCTATCTATTTATCTACGGATACACACACACACACACACACACACATATATTATATATGTATATGGTATTTGTGGAAAAAGTGACTTACCGGTGAAAATGGTCACAATGGTTAGTTGATTCAAGTTTTACAATGATAAGGCAGCAATATAACAAATATAAAGTGCTCAATACGTTAGTAGATCAAATTTATTATCATAAAGGTAAACGGTAATAACCTACTCGAGTTTCACCATAAGGATCTTCATGGTTAAATCCACTGGATTAATCAAGATATTGATTAATTGCAGTCGATTTCACGTGTATATATATATATATATATATATATATATATATATATATATATATATATATATATGTCGGTAACAAAAATTACGTCACTGCTTACGTCACACTACCCACAATCGTCATAACATAGAATAGATACACTCATAATGTGAACATGCAACATTAGAAACAAGTTTTAATAAATACATGACTGGTATTATATATCTATATATAGTTTCTTTTATTTTAATACATATTGAAAGTTTACATTTCAAATTGTTTTATTTTTTAATCTTTTAATGAATTTGATGATTTTACTTACTTAGGGTACAAATTCGCTGACATTGAATTTTTTACTCCCACCCCTCAGGCAATATGTTTCACAAATCTATTTTTACATCGCCCGGAGGTCGTTTTTTAAATTTTTATACTAGTAATAATAATAGTAGAGGAAAAAGTTAAGGATCTACCATGGTTTCAATCAAAGTGATTTCATCAGGACCCTTGTAGAGACCGGATTCGCTCAGTGTTTGTGTGTGTGAAGAAGATCCAAGTTTTGATCCCCTCAATTTAAATGTATATGACTACGGAAATGTAGTTTCCGTAGAAAACAAAAGAAGAAGATAAAATTTATAAAAGAAACTACTTTATGTACAAAATATTACAATTAATATAGTGAGAGTCAATTGTTCTTTCATTGATGTGTCTGTTAGTTGTTGTGTTTGCTGAAAGCGTAAGTTTCTTTATATTTTCTTCATTTGGAGTTGTCAAATTTGTAGCAGTTTTTTAAAACAATGTCTGTAAATGAAACTTTTATCGTATTGAGTAGGGGAGAGAGAAAATATGAAACGAAAATAGACGGACCTGTTGAGTCGTATTTTATTTCTTCGGACAGCGTCCTTTCTCCATTGTGTCGAGTTATGGAGCATCCGCTCCAACTCTGTCGAGTTAGGAGCATCCGCTCCGACTCTGACGAATTGGGGAGAGCTTAAGCTCCAACTGTATTTTTTCAGCTCTATGGGCCTTTTTATAATTTTCTTTTGTCATTGTCTACGTGATCATTAAGTTAAATTTAATATTGGAATTTTCAAATATCAGCTGTTTTCTAATGACGTAAATATCGGATGATTTTGTTACATTCCGATGGCGTACATATTTTCAATGGAATTTAAACCATTGTTTATATTGTTGCTAAAATATTTCTAAACTAATGTTCATTCGATTATCTTTTGTCTACTTAATTCTAAACTTAACTTATACAATTGTAAAATTACTTGTTTCAGAAAACTTAATTATTCTAATGTATTCAATTCCACATGCACGTAAATAGGGGGCCAAATTTCCCATACCCTACACTACGCTTAACTAAGTCGATGTAATTCCTTAGTTAAACTCAGATACATTTAAGATAATAACGGTTGAACATTACGTTATTTTCCTCTCAATTTTCGCATGCGGTTTATTCTAAACGTGTATTTATTTATTAGTTTAGAATAAGCCGCAGTCGAAAATTGAGAGAAAAATAAGTTGACATTCAAAGGTTATTAACTGAAATGTATATGAGATTAACTAAGGAATTACACTGACTTAGTTAAGCGTGGCTTAGGGACCTGATGAAATCATTTGTAACTTTTTCCTCTACTAATATATATATATATATATTATATATATATATATATATATATATATATATATATATAAAAGGAATGACATACCCGTAACAATATTAGTTGGTCTCAATATTTGGTTGGTATAAGTGTTACTCCGATAAGTCAGCGTTATAACAAATATAAAGTGCTCAATACGTTAGTAGAGCGGGCTTACAACATAATTACAGTATGAATTCCGCAGTTAGCTGTAATTAATCAATATTTTGATTAATTCAGTGGATTTAACCCCGAAGATCCTTGTGGTGAAAATCGAGCAGGTTATTTCTGCACACACACACACACACACATTATATATATATATATATATATATATATATATATATATATATATATATATATAGTCTCTATGTTTATCTATCTATCTCTCTATCTATCTAGTTCCTAAATCTTTAACCTTTATTTCTTGGTTGTATATAAATTATATATATATATATATAATATATATATATATATATATATATATATATATATATGTTTATCTACCTATCTATCTATCAATCTGTCTATCTATATATCTATCTAGTTCCTAAATCTTTAACCTTTATTTATTAATCTATATATATATATATATATATATATATATATATATATATATATATATATATATATATATATATATATATATATATATATATATATATATATATATATATATATATATATATATCTTGGGCATATATATATATATATATATATATATATATATAATGTCAGTCATTAAGGGAAATGCTGACGCCTGTAAATATCAGAAGTGAAGAACATTGTAAATTCGAGACTCAGCGGGGAAAATCTTCTTTCATTTTGAGAAAGAGAAAGAAGAGATCGCACTCCCTTTCCCTTGAATGTAAACAAAATACGAAAGGTAACATCACGCTGGAAAGTGAATAAGGTACAGGAAGCCTTCCATATGACTTTATCAAAAAACTAGAAGTAAGCCAAGTGCAAAATCAATAAACTATGGTGTTGTAATGGAATAGACCCCACTATCTCTCACCCATGTGTTGTAATGGAATATTCCACCCTCTCTCTCATCTATGTGGTCTGACTATATATAGTGAGCACTGCATTATACTGGGCTGACTGGAGGCGCGTGGTCTAATGGTTAGAGTCGTGGGAAATGGACTCGTTGACTCGAGTTCAATTCCTGGACGAAGCTCTTTGAATTTCATGCTAATACACTCGGGAAAGGTATGAATCCAATACTCCCTCCAGTCATGGGCAAATAGCAGAGCAGACTGGGCTCTTTAACCATGGCTAGGTAACCGGTTTAGGAGAAAGAAAACTCTGAATTCAAACCTGTTAAACTCCGCTTAAGAAATTGAGCTTGTGTCACATCCTACTCGTGCAGAGGGGTTGGTAAATATATATATACTGGGCTGACTTCGAGGGTTAATAGCATACCTCACAATTCCTTGTCTGTCTTATTGTATCTCTCTGCAATAAAACCCTCTACCTTAAATCTACGAACGGGTTGAATGGTTCTTTTAAGGAGACAAAACATGGAAACCCGTTTGCAAAAAAAAAAAAAAAAAATCAAATAATAGCCCTTAAATGCATCCATGGAAAAGGTACTATACGCATATATAATATATATATATATATATATATATATATATACACGGTATTTGTGACTTACCGGTGAAACAGGTCACAATGGTTAGTTGATGTAAGATTCACAATGATAAGGCAGCGATATATCAAATGTAAAGTGCTCAATACGTTGGTAGAGCAAATTTATTATGATAATGGTACACGGTAATAACCTACTTGAGTTTCACCATAAGGATCTTCAGGGTTACATCAACTGCAATTAATCAATATCTTGATTAATCCAGTGGATTTAACCCTGAAGATCCTTATGGTGAAACTCGAGTAGGTTTATTACCGTGTACCATTATCATATATATATATATATATATATATATATATATATATAGTCATCCACTGACACCGTGTTTTAACGTATCACGTCTCCTCGTGAGGCAGTGTTGGAAGGATGAATAAATAAAGGAAAGAAAATGTTGAATGGATAAAAATGGTTTAATGGAATGCCAACACGTGTTTCGACCGAGAGTTTTTCCATGTACACATTGTATTCGATTTATTATTATTTTGAATATGAAATAAAATTATAATAATAAAAAAATATTTGTATCCATTCAACATTTTCTTTCCTTTAATATTACAGAATATTGTCGGATTCATTTCCATTTTTCGACTTATTTATATGATAAAAATGCTTCACATTAAAGCCGCCAAAAAGATTATATATACCCAATAGACGGATTTATATACATATATAAACACATATCAACGAGAAGCATACGGATATATATATATATATATATATATATATATATATATATATATATATGAAGTAGTCAAACAATGTGTTTGAAAATGTCAAAGGCCGACAATTTTATGTGTTAATTAAAGTCTACCTAATTTTGTTAATTAATTATTATAACTCAATGAATTAGGCGTGCATATCGGTTTAAATGTAAAGCGTAAACAAATCGAGAAAAAGTCATCTCTGTATGTACATTTAGCCCATTAGACTCATCAGCAGAGCATAGACAGGTAGTGCTTTGTGCGTGATTCGAACCCTGTGTAGTGGTTAAAATGTCCGCCTGTAAGCCTGACAGGTAGGGTTCGAATCACGCACACAGATGAGTCTAATGGCTGAATGTACATACAGATGACTTTTCTCGATTTGTCACATTTAAACCGATATGCACGCCTAATTCATTTATTATAATTAATAATTACAAAATTAGGTATGACTTTAATTAAGCACATAATACATATATATAGAGAGAGAGAGAGAGAGAGAGAGAGAGAGAGAGAGAGAGAGAGAGAGAGAGAGTAGAGTCTTCGTGATGGCCTAAAGTCAGTATCAGTCTATTCCCTTTTCACTAGCGTTAGACGAGACGGAGCTCCACTCCTACCATCAGCACCCCCACTTTACCGCACAGACTCCTGTGCTACTCATTCGTTGAGTTGCGAGGGATTGTAACGACCCGGAACCTTGTGTTTCCTAGCAGGACGCTCTTCCCACTGAGCTAAACCAGCCCTACAAAACCTTCTACTAAAGCGACATAAGAAGGATAAGACACATCATGTCTCCCCAAGTGGTTTAGCACTTCATCATCATCATTCATCATCATCATCAATTAGCACGGTTATGCATGAAAATCTCTCGCCAACCACTGCGCAGCATCCAGTATCCGCGTAGAGCTGGTCAATGTAGGTCCTTGCTCGGCAGCCCACATTAGCATGTCCATGTACTGGTTTGCACAAGAGAACGTCACTTATGAGTTCGTCCTTGATTCTCCTTGCTTGTCCAGCATTTGTTAGTCTTACTCAGATGATTTGTGAGATAGGGGGCAAGGGTGTTATTTCCACGACTTGTTCAAGACCACGCGCAGAATTCTTGTGCAGCTTCCATCTAGCTTATTCTCCAGGCGCCTCGTTAGGGTCCAAGTGGCTCAGCCATACAGTAGCACTGACACAACCACAGCTTGGAACAATTGTCGTTTTAACTTATCAGTGACATCGGATTTCCATATGACTGATAATCTATTAATAGCCGACCACGCCTTCCCTATTCGTGCATTAACATCGCTTTCTGCAGATGAGATATTATTACCTTGGTAAGCTTTAGCACATAGTGAAGCATAAATAACCTTATCCAGAATTGAAACAGGTTTAATGGCATCAAATTTAATGGCATTAAATTTAATGGCATTCAATTCATATGGCATTAAAACCAACCAACCAACAAGCAAATCTATTTCTCTTTTCGTCTTTCAATGTTAAAATATTTATTCACTCCAAGCTTTGATGTTCTCTGAAAGAAATACATTTTGTTAAAATGCATTTTTCCAAAAAGGATATATATATATATATATATATATATATATATATATATATGTGTGTGTCTTTATTCTTTCATTATATATATATATATATATATATATATATATATGTGTGTGTGTGTGTGTGTGTGTGTGTGTGTGTCTTTTTCTTTCATTTGAAAAAAAAACCCATATTTTTTCTGATTCCAAATGGAGAAAAAGCCGGCCTTCCCTTTAACCGAAAACATCCGGGCTTTCTTTTTTGCCGCCACTCAAGTGATTCGCGCGCCTCAAAACCGGAAGTAGACATTAAGATCTTCTTCCATAAAAAAGCGGGAAGATTATTAATTCAAAAAGATATGCGCATCTCTGCAAATGCAGGAAACTGCAATATGTTGCACATTAATGCATACATATATAATATATATATATATATATATATATATATATATATATATGTGTGTGTGTGTGTGTGTGTGTGTAGCTATTGTTATGCGTGAAGCTATCTTTACGATTATCACCTCCACATTCTAATCTATATCAGTTTGTTCAAGTATCTCTTCTCCCTCTCTACATCCTTGTCTCTCCGCCTCTCTTCTTTTCTCCCTCCCTCTCCCCCTCTCTCTCTCTCTCTCTCTCTCTCTATATATATATATATATATATATATATATATATACTATACTATACTATACTATACTATCTACATCATTCTGTTCAGTATTTATATACATACAACGGTAGTTCTATTTACACACAGTAATATATATATATATTATATATATATATATATATATATATATATATATATATACATATATATATAAAATTTAATACGCGAAGCTATTATTATCACAACAGTCTCCACATTCTTATCTTATTTATATCTGATTCTGTTAATATCTATCTCAATCTCTCTATATCTATCTATTCCTCTATCTGTCCATCTCAGCATGTTCCTATCTATCTATCTATCTATCTATGGAATTATGCAAAAGATTACATTTTTGACCATACAACAAAATGGTATATGCATAAACCAGAATCTGTTCTTTGGGACTTTGAAATGAAAACGGATCACCTTATCCCAGCAAGAAGACCAGACCTAGTGTTGATAAGCAAAAAACAAAGAACTTGTCAACTGGTGGATTTTGCAATTCCAGCAGATCGCAAGTTGAAGCTGAAGGAAAATTAAAAATGGACACATACCTGGACCTTGAGAACTGAAAAAGTTATGGAATATGAAAGTCAAAGTGATACTAATTGTAGTTGGTGCACTTGGAACGGTCCAAAAGGATTGGAAAAGGGTTTGGAAAGTCTGGAAATCAGAGGAAGGATTGATACCATCCTGAACACTGCACTGCTGCAATCCGCCAGAATACCCAGAAGAGTCCTGGAGACCTGAGGAGACTTGCTGTCACTCAGACCCCAGTGAAATACCATCAGCTAACGCTGATGTGAAAAACTCATATAATAATCATATCCATTATTATATTGATAATGTATAAATTAATTATATTGTTAATGATGGAAGAATCAATGATTGTTTGTTAAAGGCTTTTGATGTGAAAACTCAAAAGAAGTAAATAATAATAATAATAATAATAATATAATAATAATAATGATAATACTAATAATAATATCTTTTCCGCTAGTATATTAGGTTTTCCAGTCCCAGCACCACCAGTGAAATGAATAATAGAAAAAAAATAGGCTTATTAACTTTAAAGCAATCTTGAACACGGATTATTATTGCATTTCTTGTTGGTTGGCTGGTTGGTGGTTGGTTGATTTTAACGGCATATCAACCCGTCTGGGGTTATGTCATGCCTAACGACTAGGAAGTAGTATATATATTTACCAACCCATCCGCACGAGCAGTATGTGACACAAGGTCAATTTATTAAGCGAAATTTAACAGGTTTGAATTCAGAGGTTTCCTTCTCCCAGTCTGTCCTATTTACCCATAGCTGGGGGAATAGTAGAATTCATACCTTTCCCAAGGGTATTAGCGCTAAGTGAAAATACAAATACCACAACCAGGATTTGAACTCGGAGCGACGAGTCCATTTCCCATGTATTTAACTATTACACCACGCGCTTCCAGAAGGAAGTAGTATACGTTGTGTATCTGTATTTCCATTTTTATAGTAATTGGTTTTAACAATGTGTTAGCATCATTGGGGATCATGTTGTATTGTATTGATTAAGTTCATGTCTATATTCTAGGGTATAATTTTATTTCCTTAAAAAAGAACAGAATGTCTTTTGTGTTGACTTTTTCAAATAAATCTTTCATATTGTTTGCATTAAAATAACGGTTTCTGGTGTGAGCAAATACCCTGCATTCTATGCGTAATTGTTAAA
>CM042178.1:13004280-13021780 GCA_023376005.1 Doryteuthis pealeii
CATGTGTACATTATTCAAACTATTATTATTTTTAAATAATCAAAAGAAATGAAATAATAATAATAGAAAAAATGTAGAAATGTTCCACACACAAAGAAAATTCGACCTTCATCAGAGTAAATCCTTATTTGAAAGAATAAATGATAAAGGTCGAATTTTCTTTAACTGGAGAAGTTGACTTACCGGTAAATTTGGTCACGATGGTTAGTAAGTGTGGAATTCAGGTGGGTAAGTCAGCAATATAACAAATACAAAGTGCTCAATACTAAATAGAGCAAATTTATTATGAAATGGGTACAAGAGATAACCTAATCTGTGTCTCGATTAATTCAGTGGATTTAACCCTGAAGATCCTTATGGTGAAACTCGAGTAGGTTATTTCTTCTACACATTTCATAATATATATATATATGTGTGTGTGGAAATACGTTGAGGATATATATATATATATATATATATATATATATATATATATATATATATATATATATATGTGTGTGTGTGTGTGTGTGTGTGTGCCTGTGTACACTTTTTTTTTTTTTTTTCATCTGGGATAGAGACACTATTGTCTTTAATGTATATTTTAAAAAGGTATGCTTGTCTGACGATCGATATACGAAATTGATAGTTAGAGCATTTTATAAAGTAATTCGAAAGAAGCGATTTTAACCACAGTCTTTATGTAGACTAGCAAAAAAAAAAAAAGGAAAAAAAAAAAACGACCTCCAGGTGATATATATACTAGCAAAGAAAACACCTTTCGAGCGGTGTAAAATAAATTTTTGAACGATATTGTGTTGTATAGCCGTATATACCCCTCTAACATTCTCGGGTAATAATAGAGAGAGAGAGAGAGGGGTAGATCTTATTTAGTACTCTTCTTGTTACTACTCTGCTTGTTAACTCTACCTCTGTCGTCTAGTGGTTCTATCTTGTCGGTCGCCATTTTATCTGGGCTGACTTCTATTTAAGGGATTCTGCTGAGTGTTGATCTTTTTTTCTTAATGGAATTAACTACAATTTACTTGATCAAGTTTTTATTAGTCTTAGCCCATTTTTGATTCTGACACGAGGAGAAACTGAACACGGGAGAGCCAACAACTCATCTGCTCTCCTTGAAATCTGGGTCGGATCTGCTAAAATAAACTAACTATTCTCACGTCAGGTCAATTAAGGGTCATCTAAGATGTCAATCATAACCCCCAACGGTTATGGAAAAATGAAAAAGTTGAAAAATGGAAATGAATCCGACTATATGTTGAAAGGATAAATAAATAAAGGAAAGAAAATGTTGAATGGATAAAAATGGTTTAATGAAGTGCCAACACGTATTTCGGCCGAGAGTTTGTCCACGTACATATTGTATTCTATTTATTATTATTTTAAATATGAAATAAAATAATAATAATAGAAATATATAACATACACAATATATAACAAAAATAAAATATTTAAGTATACAAAGAAAATGGCTTTCTTTAGGGCGAAATGTTTGATATTCTGACAATCAAACATTTTGCCCTGAAGAAGGCCGTTTCTCCTTTGTATTCTTAAATATTTCCTTTTTCTATTATTATTATTATTATTATTATTATTATTATTATTATTATTATTAGTCAAAGTTAACTGACCTGAAAAATGTAAAAGTTTTAAAATAAAATGCATTATATTTTTTAATTTTTTATTATTATTATTATTTTTTTCGGTGGGGTGACATACGATGGTGGAATTTAGGTCCGTTAAGTTTGATTTAACCGATTTCTCTCTGAGATTAAAATCTGGCAAGAGAGCAGCTCAAAACATCACGGGTAAACACTGATACTTAAATAACGATTGTTTTGGGGAGTGTGGCTTGTTAGCCGATAGCTTTGTGGTGGTTGATATGATAAGAAACAAGTCTCTCTATCGATCTATCTATCTGTCTCTCTTTGTTTGTCTGTCTCTCTATCGATTTATCTATCTCTCTTTTGTCTGTCTGTCTCTCTATCGATCTATCTATCTGTCTCTCTTTTGTCTGTCTGTCTCTCTCTCGATCTATCTGTCTCTCTTTTGTCTGTCTGTCTCTCTATCGATCTATCTGTCTCTCTTTTGTCTGTCTGTCTCTCTATTGATCTATCTATCTGTCTCTCTTGTCTGTCTGTCTCTCTATCGATCTCAGAGAGAGATCGATAGAGACAGATCTCTATCGATCTATCTGTCTCTCTTTTGTCTGTCTGTCTCTCTATCGATCTATCTATCTGTCTCTCTTTTGTCTGTCTGTCTCTCTATCGATCTCTCTCTCTCTCTTTTGTCTGTCTGTCTGTCTCTCTATCTATATGTCTCTCTTTTGTCTGTCTGTCTCTCTATCGATCTCTCTCTCTATCTCTCTTTTGTTCTGTCTGTCTGTCTGTCTATCTATATGTCTCTTTGTCTGTCTGTCTCTCTATCGATCTCTCTCTCTATCTCTCTTTTGTCTGCCTGTCTCTCTATCGATCTATCTCTCTTTTTTTCTGTCTGTGTCTCTATCGATCTATCTATCTATCTCTTTTGTCTGTCTGTCTCTCTATCGATCGATCTATCTTTCTTTTGTCTGTTTGTCTCTCTATCGATCTATCTATCTCTCTCTCTTTGAAAGCAGAAATAAAATGACAAAAATAAGCAATCTGCGCATAGGATCAGCGCAGATAGAAAGCAAAAATAGAAATACCAAAAAACGATAATTTTCGACCAATCAGAAGCTTTTGCGCCTAAAAAGAAGTTTTTCAAAAAGATCGATTTCGAGCCTAGGTAAGACCTATAAAAAGGAAGGTTTTCGTAGAACAGTTAAGAAGACCAACTTATGCCTGGATAAACCACGTCGCTCAACTCAGAACTAATTGCCTACCGCTGAATGTACTACAACCGATATCTTTCTCTCTCTACAAGTTACTTCACTGCTGATATATAGAACTCAACTCTTCCTTTAATCTACATGAACATATAAAAAGCATATTCTGATAAACTTTGAACACTGCCTTTCGACTTCTCTTTATTACTGTATCTTTAATGTTTAGATACAAGGCTTATTGATTACTTCTGTGAATTAGTTGTTTTTTCCGTTTTATTCTTTCAATAACCTTATAGTTTGTTTGTTGTAATTACCAATATTATTATATATATATATAATATATATATATATATATATATATTATATAACATATATATATATATTATATATTATATATACTAGCAAATATATGCACCCTCCGGGTGCAAGTATTTAAGTTTTAATGTAATGAAATATCGTATTAAATTAGAGGCAGACAAAAAGATATGTAACAGAGTGGGGGTATAATAGAAAAATAGAAATGAAACTTACTCTTCCATCACTCTCGTCTTTCATTGCTGAATTTTACTTATTTAACTATTTAGTTAGATTAGGAAATAAAGAATAAAATGACAGTTATTTTTTCTTGTTAATGGATTTCATTTAAGATTCATTGAAGATATTTTTGCTCATATTCATTAAAATAAAAACCAAACAATTAGAAATCAATAATACTAAGCACATATTTAATAAAATCAAATTCTTAATATCAATATGCAAATTAGCCTTGTCATTCACACTGTAAACCGCTATTTTTGTATATATAATACAATTGCATGTTATTTGTATGTAGATATGGACAGCATTAATAAAAAGGTGAAGAAATTTTATTAATAATTGAGGTTTAAATATAAATAAAATCATGGAGAATGTGATGTAAATAACTATGTTAATTGTGACTCGATTAGTAATATAGTTTCGGTTACAGACAGACAAACACACAATCTCAATTATAATAAGATATATATATTATATAACATATATATATATTATATAACAGCTCTATTTTATATTGAGCACTCTACCAATTAATACTGCCTTTGGTACACCATTCCAGCAAAAGCTGAAATAGTGACCATCTCACACTACAGTATATATATATATATATATATATTATATATATATATATATATACGCATATATATATATATAATATATATAATATATATATATATACGCAAGGATAGAGTGTCAAATGCTACTGGCACCTAACTGATCATACAAAAAAAAACAAAAAAAACAGGAAATGGTCTTACTCGAAACGAGTTGACAGCCATTATATATATATATATATATATATATATATATATATATATATATATATATATATATGTGTGTGTGTGTGTGTGAGGATAGGAGGATTTGAATAAATCCGACAAAATGTGGTTGAGAATAGAGGAAAAATGTGGACAAGAGGATATGCTACTAAGAAAACATATAAGAAAGAAAGAAAGCAAGAGAGTAGGGGAAAGATAGGGAGAGGGATGAACATGCGGAAGCGATAACGCTAATGTGTTTTAATTGGACATAATGACAAGATGAACAGAATGAAAAAAAAAAAGGTGAGAGAGAGAGAGAGAGAGAGAGAGAGAGAGAGAGAGAGAGACAGAGAGAGTTAAATCCAGATTATTATACTATACATATTGAACTATTTAGAAATACTTAAGTAAACCTATCAAACGTTGGAATAATTAAATTATCATACTGTGGTATATCCACAGGACCCGTTAGTATCTATGATTTCTTGAACGGGGGTCTGAGAAGTTCACCTGACGAGACGGCTGCCTGTCACCTGTGTAATTAACCTGTCTAAAAAAACAAAAAAAACAAAAAAAAAAAACAAAAAAACAAAAAAGCACGCAAGAAAAAGAACAAAACAAACTTTGCTCAATTAGTTAACGATTGTGGCCCTAATTGGAGAAAAAAACTTCTTTTGCTCTTTTCAATAAAACCAAATAAACTTCAAAAATATAAATTAAAACAAAACAAAACAAAATCTATTCGGCCAATAAAACAAACAATTAGGAAAAGAAGAAAAAATCTTAATTAAACTTTTAAGACGCTGTTTCCTGGTAAATAAAATCGACAATTGATTTTTAACGAGGCGATCATTTTGAGATGTAATGACTCGTGTATTAGTCGACCCTCGGGTTCTTAGCGAAGAAACCATATTGCGTCGCGTATTGGTCGAGTTTTGATTCATATTGACTAGACGGGCGCTCGTGTATAGGTCGACCTTTATTTTGTTAGTGAAGAAAGAGTTTATTTAGTGAATGACTCGTGTATAAGTCGACCCTTATTTTGATTGCGAAGAAAGAATTTATTACGTAAATTACTCGTGTATAGGTCGACACTTATTCTTTAGATAAAAAAATTTACATATGAAATAGCTTGTGTATAGGTCGACCTTTATTTTTAAGATAAAAAAATTACATATGAAATAACTCGTGTATAGGTCGACCTTTATTTTCTAAATGAGAAAACATTTTTATATGAAATAACTCGTGTACAGGTCGACTCTTATTTTTTAAATAAAAAAACATTTGCATATGAAATAACTCGTGTATAGGTCGACCTTTATTTTCTAAATAAGAAAACATTTTTACATGAAATAACTCATGTACAGGTCGACCTTTATTTTCTAAAAAAGAAAACATTTTTATACGAAATAACTCGTGTACAGATCGACCCTTATTTTTTAAATAAAAAAAAACATTTGCATATGAAATAACTCGTGTATAAGTCTACCCTTACGTTTTAAATAAATAAAAAAGCATTTATATATGAAATAACTCGTGTATAGGTCGACCTTTAATTTTTTACGACCCCCCCCCTCAAAAAAAAAAAAAAAAAAAAAATAAACAGAAAAAAAAAACAAACAAACAACTATATATGAAAAAACTAGTGTACTGCTCGGCCCCATGATTCTGATGAAATAAATCATTTACAAAAGACCTACCACTTGAAAATATGAATCATCATTTTTTCTAATGTTGATCGATTACCTACCCCTACCTACCTACCCCTACCTACCTACCCTACACCCCCCTGCGTCAATAAAAAAATAGAAAAAACACAAAAAAAAACAAGAGAGAAAAAAGACCGTATTGATAGCATATAAAATCCATTTGATGAACTTGTCAATAAAAATTGTTTTATATCCCTCTCCCTCTCCTATCAAACGGCCCTTGGATTTTAAGGGGGTGGGTGGGGTGAAAGTAGAACCCCTACCCCCCCCCTTCCCTGTGAAAAGTGCCAACACTTAACAGCTGCTGGCTGATTGAGTATCGTCATAAACAATAATATCAAATTGATATCGATCATGTGCGGAAATGTTAATGTTTTTTTTTCTTCTTTTTCTACTGTCATTCCATATATGGTATGATAAGCTTGTCTGTATTTGGTCCGTTTTGATTGGTCGCTTGGTTGGTTGGTTGGTTGATTGGTGTTACAATTTATGAGAATTGTAAATTGTTAGCAGACCCTGTAAAGTAAAGTCGTTTGAGTGGCCTAATGTCGATATCAACCAGACATCGAGGGAGTCTATCTCTTTTTCACTAGCGCTAGACCAAGGCGATTGTTTTGGCATCAGGGGTGGAGCGCCACACCCACCATCAGCTCCTCACTTTACCGCACAAAAAAAAACTTGAAAAGAAAGACTGAGGATCTGGAAATCAGACGAAGAATTGAGACCATCCAGACTACTGCATTGCTGCAATCGGCTAAATACCCAGAAGTATTTTTATAGATAGCAGACATCGAGCATTCATATGGATCTCAGATATCGAGTTCGATAAGAAGGTTCGAATTCGAGGAGGCTCACGAGTCCGCAAGAAATACCTGAAGAAGGTCACATCGGTCGAACTTTGGACGGATAACAATAAAAAGGAGGACAATAGTCCGAATAATCCAAAATAATAATACAAAAAGGTACAATTTAAAATAATGCAATGGAAACATTGAAAATATATTCATGATTATAATACTCGAGTTCCTTAATTGTATCACTGTTACCATCTTGCAACACCCTCTGGTTAAAAATGAGATCGTCCAAGACCAAATGCAAAAATGTGAATCCTGGTGTTTCTTATCTGCCAAATTCTTATTTCTTACGAGTGTCATCACCCCGGTTAAATAATGGACCATTCCGTTTTTATTAGAAAGAAAGAAACAGAAGAAAAGGGACATACTACACAGAACAATATAAGAACGAAAGAAGGAAAGAGAATAAGGGAAAGATATATATATATATATATATATATATATATATATATATATATATATATATATATAGAGAGAGAGAGAGAGAGAGAGAGAGGTGAGTGCGCAGAAGCGATAACACTGATCTGTTTCAATCGAACATAATGAAAAGATGAAAAGAAGGAAAAAAAGAAAAAAATGAAAGAGAGTTAAATGAAGATTATTATTATTATTATTATTATTATTATTATTATTATTATTATTATTATTATTATCAAAAAGAAGATAGACACACTATCAAATTGTTATAAATTGTCCTAATTACACCAATTTGACATAATAAAAAATTAGTTTAACTGTCTTTTTTTTTCAATTTATGAGAATCATAAATTGTTGGCAGACCCTGTTGTTAGTTTAAAATAAGTTCGTTAGAATAAAAAGTGGAGGCGGGTATTTTTCCGTAACTGTTGGGAATTATGATTGACATGTAGATAACCCCCAACTGAACTCCAGTACACAAGATAGTTTTTAGTCAGGGTTAGTTTAGATTCAAATAAGAAGACAATCTACTCTCTCTAAAGTAAGTCTATAATACGCGTCTCTCTCGCACTCTCTCTCGCTCTCTCTCTCTCTGAACTCTCTCTCTGAATTCTCTCTCTCTCTCTCTCTCTCTCTCTCTCTCTCTCTCTCTGAACACTCACTCTCTATTATATACCCGATGTTCGATGTGGGTATATAACAAATTGTCCTAAAATTCAACAGGTTGCACTTCTCAGCCACCCAGAAAATGATGACAGACCTCTGTTTAAGCCTGGACCAATTATTGTTTTCATGCTATTTGTAGGAATATTTTGTGTATATAAAGGACCGCCACTTATATTTATAAACTGTTCCTAAACAACAGGAGCTGAATTAACCAATCAAAAATCCCCCAAACATGTATTTAATTTACTATTTAACGTCGTTGATAAATTTGTTACAATTTATGAGAATCATAAATTGTTAGCAGACCCTGTAGTTAATTTAAAATAAGTTCGTTAGAATAAAAAGTGGAAGCGGGTATTTTTCCGTAACTGCTGGGAATTATGATTGACGTGTAGATAACCCCAACTAACCTCCGGTACACGAGACAGTTTTTAGTCTCACCTCATCCGCGCAGAATTGATGGAATCATGGGCCAATGAATAAAAGCTTGATCAAGCAACATAAAGTCTTGTTTTAATTAAGTAAATGAATGTTAAGACAATGACCAACTTAAATCAGCGCAGAAGAGAATCAACCCTTAGTTAGAAGTCAATTCAACTGGACAACAAGATGGCGGCCAGAGGAGAAGAAGAAGTAGTAACCAGCAACAAGTAACTAGAGTAATGAAGTAATCAAGTAAGAAGACAATCCACTCTCTCTAAAGTAAGTCTCTAATATGTCCTCTCTCTCTCTCTCTCTCTCTCTCTCTCTCTCTCTCTCTCTCTCTGAACTCTCACTCTATATTATATACCCGATGTTCGATGTGGGTATGTAACAAATTGTCCTAAAATTACTTGCTAGATGGACTGCTTAAAGGAATGACCAACAGGAGTATATCTGATACAATTTTCTACTTCGAGGACAGATCAACTGACAAGGATTTGCATTGATACTACATCTTTCTACTTTCGACAAGATCAAGATTTGTGCCTCAAAGAATCTCCACTGTAGTTGCAGCCCTGAAATGCACTGCGAGTTGTACCACGATAAACGATTGCTGATCAAATTATCATATTTTTGTCTTTTTCCGGTAGCTCAATATATGTATATATCTACTAACCGCTTCGCACGAGCAGGATGTGACACAAGTTCAATTAAGACCATCCATCATCGCTAAAGAAAGTCTCTGTCTCTGTCTCTATCACCCGAGAATTTAATCTCACTCACCGTTTATATACCCGATGTTTGATAGGGATATACAACAGTTGGTCGGTTGGGTTTTATGGCATGTTAACTCATTGGGTTATTTTATGCCGAAGACATGGAATGTTACGATTCGTATGACCATTTTAGGGCTGTAGGTGAGAGCAGTTTTACAGTTTGATCCTTTCTTTAAGTAGAAAGAGGTAGCATCAGTTTTAATCCTTATCAGCTGATTCGTGTTAAAGAATTGTATAATTCTCATCAGTTGGTCTGTGTTAAAGAATTATATAATCATTGTCCGTTCTAATGTACGTCCCACAAGCAATTCAGCGACAATTTATCAACACCTTTAAATAGTAAATCAAATACATGTTTGAGCGTTTGATTGGCCGATTCAGCCAACGCAATCTGGAAGAGTATAATTTGTATTATTCGGACTATTGTCCCCATCTTCATTGTTATTTGTATAACTTTTCGGTCGATGTGCCCCCGGCCTTCTTCATGTATTTCTTGTCGGACTCAGGAACCTTCTCGGACTCGGGAACCTTCTTTTCGAACTCGGGAAACTTCTTGTTGTAATCGAGTGTCATCACGGAACTTTGAAGTTGTGATCTTCAGCACACCTTATATAACAAGAAATAATACAATATTTATATATATATAATATATATATATATATATATATATATATATATATATATATATATATGTGTGTGTGTGTGTGTGTGTGAATAAAAGGAAGTGAATCCGACTTTATGAAGTATAATAGAAAATTGAAAAAACACAGGTTTAAATGGGTTAAATGGTGAGTTTATTGGCTGACGCTGCAGTGTTTTGATCTATTAATTAGATCATCCTCAGGGCTTTTGTTGGTATGTGAATGGTGATAATTGTTTTTTTATCTCAGAATAAGGAGAAAGGCGAGTAATAGTCCTTGTTTATCGGTCTGTTTAAAATTTGAAGTCTGAGAAAAAAGAACGTTGAAAAATTGAACGGTTTGAAATATGACGTCAAATATTCTTTTTTGCGGGGTGAGTATTCGAATGTGTAAGTGTTTGTATCGAAAAAAAGCATTGTGTATTTTTTATATGTGTTTATGAATGTGTGATTGCGTGTGTGTGTATAAATCTTTTATGATAAATGGAATCGAAACAAACCTCAAGGTTGTGTATGTGTGTGTGTGTGTATATATATATATATATATATATATATATCTTATTATAATGGAGATTGTGTGTTTTTCTGTCTGTAACCGAAACTATATTCTTACTCAAGTCACAATTCTCTTAGTTATTGACATCACATTCTTATCTAAACCTCAATTATTAATAAAATTGTTTTACATTATTAATACTGTTAACTATGTCTACATACTGACAACATGCAATTGTATTTATATATACAACAAAATAGCGGTTTACAGTGTGTAAGGGAAGGCTAATTTGCATATCAATATTAAAAAATCGAATTTAATAAATATGTGCTTAGTATTATTGATTTCTAACTGTTTGGTTTTATTTTAATGAATATAATCAAAAATCTCTTCAATGAATCTTAAATTAACAAGAAAAAAGAACTGTCATTTTATTATTTACTTCCTCTTTTAACTAAATACTTAAATTAGAAAAAATAACAATGAAAGACGAGAGTGATGGAAGAGTAAGTTTCAGTTGTTCTATTTTTTATTATACTCCCTCTGTTTCAAATCTTTTATTTGCATTCTTATTTAGCCTTTCTAATTTAATATAATATTTTATTACATTAAACTTAAATACTTGCACCCGGAGGATGCATATATTTGCTAGTATATATAACGATTACTGTGGATATTTTGGGACTTTAGGTGAGAACAGTTTTAGAGTGGAGATTCTTTGTGGCACAAAGTTTGATCCTTTCTTTAAGTAGAAATATGTATCATCAGTTTTTATCCGTGTTGAAGAATTGTATAATTCTCATCAGTTGGTCTGTGTTAAAGAACTATATAATCATTGTCAGTTGGTTCGAGTTTGGTCCGTGTTAAAGATTTGTATGATCCTTGTCAGTTCACCCAACGAGCAATTAAGCGAAAATTTATCAACACCTTTTGTTAAGTATCTGGCCGCCATCCTTGGCCAGTTGAAAAGGACTTAAAGTAAGTAAGTCCTTAACTATAGAATCATTTGGTAAGTGAATAAGTCCTGAACTATAGAAACCTTTGGTAAGTAAATAAGTCCTGGGTTATGTAATCCTATGTAGTGTCAAAAGGTCCAGTGATATAATCCTATGATCCGTCGTCCACGAAGGCTGAAGGCAATGTGTGTAGGTATGACCAGAACAGTATAAATAATAATATCAGCAGCAGAATCCTGCCAGTGGTTGGTCACATGTTTATCGGCGAGTCTATAAGTAGAAGTGGTCATTTACCACACGCCTTATATACAAAAAACTCCAACACCTTTAAATAGTAAATCAAATACATTTTTGAGCGTTTTGATTGGCCGATTCAGCCAACGCAATCTGGAAAAGTTTATGAATTTAAGTTGTGATCTTCAGCACAACTTATATGCTAAAAATCCTGGACGTTGCATTTCACTTAACGCTAATACCCTTGGGAAAGGTATGAATCCTACTCTCCCTCCAGCTATGGGTAAATAGTAGGGCGGACTGGGCTCTTTAACCTTGGTTAGGCAACCGATCTAGGAGAAGGAAAACTCTGAATTCAAACCTGTTGAACTCCACTTAAGAAATTGACCTTGTGTCATATCCAGCTTAGAATTAATCTTATTTATCAACGAGGTCTCTATGAAAATCTGAATTAGATTTACCTCAAAACTGCCCATGTTATTAGTGCGTTTAAAATCCTGCAATGTGTCTTATATATCCCTAAGAAATACAGGTTTACATAATATATTGGTGTGATTAATTTGCATACTGGTTTTCTCAAAATCAAGTTTATCAAATAATTACTTGGTGTTATTGATCTCTAATATTATTGTTTTATTCTCGAATGTATTGAAATCAATCAAACGAATGATTTTTATATAGAAACCAATCAAAATATAATTAAAATAGGTGTAATCTTTTTTATATGCGTTCTTATTTAATTGCGTTAGTCTTTCTGATTTAATATATTCAATTACATTAAAATTTAAATACTTACGCTCGGAGGCGTATTCTCGCTCATTTTTATCATTCATTTTTCTATTCAACCCATAGATGGGACCCTAACAGGTACTATCACTCCGGATTAGAGTGGACCTGGTAACGAAGGGGTACGTTACACGCCACAGAACTCCAGAATTGGAACTTTACCGCAAGATACAGTTTAACTTCATGTCCAGGTCACTGACTCGCCTTCTAGTAAATATATGAAAAAGGTTAGGGATTACCATAAGGGCAATAGGGCCGGGTTAATCATATGGGTTCGGGTTTTAAATGACCCGCTGATTGTTAGGAGGTGGCCTCTCCAACTGTCCCTCTAGCGTAAATAAGGCGAAAGTGGTGTGTTGCATGTCATAGACTGCTCAGTCACCAGGGTTCCACCCTTAAGCATCACGGGGCGCCACCCATGGTCAACTTATGGTCCTATTGGGGGGAAGGGGTCTTGCCCCTCTGCAGAGGTGCAATGTATTCTAAAGCCCCAGCCGACAGGATTTGGTTGGCTGGTTGATTGGTTGGTTGATTTTACGGCATGTTAACACATTGGGTTATTTTATGCCGAATTCAGTTGTTCTTTCCAACTTTTTAAAACATATTTTATAATTCATTTTAATCTATAGAACCCATAGATGGGACCCTAACAGGTACTACCACTTCGGTTTAAAGTGGAACTGGGAGGTGTTACGATTTTTGTGGCCATCCTTAGTCTTCAAGCAAGAACACTGTCCAATACTTTGTATTAAGCAGAGTGATCTTTAGTGAAGAATCCTTTGGTTGTTCCTTGGTGCTCCTCAGTGTTGCAGGTCCGTTCGTCAATGAGTGCAAATGGACGTCTGTACTGTATATCAGCGATTAAATAGTTAACCAACCACGTATTCAGGCTGTTGATTGACTGAGGTTTAAACCACGTGACCTCGCTTAGGGTATTTGCCTCTCATATATATATTCATATATATATGTGTATATATATATTATATGAATATATATTATATGTATATATTCATATATATATGTGTGTGTATATATATATTATATGAATATATATTATATGTATATATTCATATATATATGTGTGTGTATATATATATTATATGAATATATATTATATGTATATATTCATATATATATGTGTGTATATATATATCATATGTATATATATATGCATATATGTTATATGTATATATTTATTATTTATATATATATGTATATATAAATTTTATGCATATATATATATATATATATATATATATATATATATTATAAACCCTAGGCTGATATGCCACTTATATTTAGCACCATAGCGTGGCCACCTACTGGGAATTGTCGGGGTTAGGGTTAAGCTAACCTCTATTTGTTGCGTTCTTATTTTTAAAATAGCATGCAAATTTTATGAAAATATTTAAATGGGGAGTTTACATTTTATAGGCTCAGCATCTCAGCTGAACCGCTTAAGGCAATACAGACTCATCTCCCCTTTATGTATATATATATATATATATATATTTATTATATATATATATATATAATGTATAATGTTAGACATAAAAGAGAGACGTGTGTGTATGCTCGTTTGTCTGTGTTATTTTAATACTCTCTCTCTCTCTCCTCTCTCTCTCTCTTCTCTCTCTCTCTCTCTCTCTCTCCCTAATAAAAAATTCTTATTGATTTCTTTGAGATAAAAACGATATTACAAACTTGTTCTGAATTCGTGACTAAAAGAATTATTTCGCCTTATACCGTTCCATACATTTTTTTAGAAATCGTTTTTTTTTCTTTCTCTGTTTTTTATTTCTTCTCTTCTCTCGTTCTTTAAATGCAAAGAAAAAAAAAAATTATGAAAATAAAATATGGGCGGCTTCTCGCAGCAAATAATAACACAGATTATCATAAAATCGCCGTTAGTCGAGAAATATTAACGTTATTGTTATTTTCGGGGTTTTGCTTTTTTCTTTTTATAAATTTTTATTTGCGATTTCATTTAACCCATATTTTTATACCTCTGTTTATTTATTTATTTTTTTCAAACATTAAACCACACCCTACCCCCAAACTCTCCCGACCCCCGACCTTTTTTTTTCCAGATCAATATTCGTGAAGATGCTTTTGCTTTGCGCACCATTTATCTTAGAGACTTAAGGTGTTGGTTTATTTATTTCGTTCGTTCGTTCTTTCTTTCTTTCTTTCTTTCTTTCTTTCATCCCTTATTTCTTTCTTTCTTTCTTTCTTTCTTCTTTCTTTCTTTCTCTTAATATTCATCCCTATTTGTTCGTTCGTTCTTTTTTTTCTTTCTTTCTTTCTTTCTTTTTTTCTTTCTTTTTCATTATAATATTTTTTCCTTCTTTCTTCTTTTCTTTTCTTTCCTTTCTTTTTTTTTCATCCCTCTTCTTTTCTTTCTTTCTTTCTTTCTTTCTTAATATTCATCCCTATTACTTTCTTTCTTTCTTTCTTTCTTTCTGTATTTGTTCTTTATCAATTATTTTTTCCTCCTTTCTTTCATTTCTTTCTTTCTTCTTTCTTTTCTTTTTTATCATCCCTTCTTTCTTCTTTCCTTTCTTTTTTATTAATATCATCCTATTTTTCTTTCTTTCTTTCTTTTCTGTCGTTCTTTCTTTCTGTATTTTTCTTTATTAACATTTCCCTTCCCCCCCCCTTCTTTTCTTCTTTCTTTCTGTAATTAGTTCTTTATCATATTTTTTTCCTCCTTTTCTTTATTTCTTTCTTTCTTTTTTTCATCCCTTCTTCTTCGCTTTCTTTCTTACCTTGCTTTCTTTCTTTCTTTAAATTTCATATTCATGCCATTTTCCTATCTTTCTTTCTTTCCTTTCTTTCCTTTCTTTTCTTTTCTTCTTTCTTTCTGTGTTCTTTTCTTTCTGTCGGTTCTTTCTTTCTGTATTTTTCTTTATTAATCTTTTCCCTTCTTTCCTTTCTTTCTTCTTTCTTTCCCTTAAATATTCCATCCTCCTCTTCCCTCTTTTCCTTTTTTTCTCTCTCTCTTTTTCGTGCTAGAATCTTTTCTTTCGCGACGATCTTTCTTTCATTCTTTTTTCCTCTTCTCTTCTCTTTCGTTCTTTAATAAATCAATATTCATTACTACTTCTTTCTTTTCTTTTTTTTTTCTTATCTTTCTTTCTTTCTTTTTCTTCTCCTTTCTTTTTTAAATATTCAATCCCTATATTGTTTCTTCATTCTTTTTTCCTCTTTCAAATCTTTATTTCGTCTTATCCTTCGTTCTTTCTACTAATCGTCTTTTCTTAATATTCCCATATTCCTATTCTTCTTTCTTTTATCTATCTATTTTCTATCTTATCTATTTTCTTTCTTCACTTTCTTTTTCTTTTTTTCCTTCGTTCTTTTTTTTTCTTTCTTACTTTTTTCATTTCTTTCTTTTTTTTTTTCCTGCCCTTCTTTTGCTTTTCTTTTCTTTGTTAAAATATTCCATTCCCTATTTTTCCCTTTTCTTTTTTTTTTTTCCTTCTTTCTTTTATTTCAATATCTGTTTTTTATTTCTGTTCCTTTCTTTCCTTGTTTCGTTCTCTTCCTCCACCGCTTGGACTTGCGTGCCCGCGTCTTTTTTTTCTGGTGACTCTTTTTTTTCGCTTCTGAAGAGTAAAAAAATAAAAGAACCGGAAAAATGAACTGATTGAAAGAAAGAATTCCTCGATTAGCCTTGAAAGAATACAAATTCCACTTCTGAATTGCTGTAAAAGTAAAAGAAAAAAGAAAGAGAAATGATGTACAAATAAAGAAAAAGAAGGAAGAAAAAAAGAACGAACGAAAGAAAGAAAGAAAAAGATGAAAATAAAGAAGATAAGCCCTAAAATAATAGTGTTATTCATATATTGTTCTATTTAAATTTTTGGGTTTACGCTAATTCTTATTCGTCTTTTTTTCTATAAAAGAATACTTTGCTAATATCGTAGTCGTTCGGGTTGATCCTTTTTTTTATTTGCCTTCCTTACGCATAATATCTTAGCGAAATTGTAATGACTAGGCTAATATGAAAAGAATCCCGAATAGAAGAAAGAATCCACCTTGTACTCCTTTCATTTCTATGAAGAAAATAGGGATGAATATAGAAAAGACATAGAAAGAAGAAAGAAAACGAAATAAAGATTGAAAAAAGAATGAAAGAAAACCAATATAGGGATGAATATTAAAGAAAGAAGAAAGAAAGAAAGAAAGAAAAAGAAAGAAGAAAGTAATGACATATTGATAAAGAACTTCCTTCCTTCCTGAATATGACTTCTTACCTATAGAAGGAATAGACATTTTGATTTTGTATAAAGTAATATAGCATGATCCGACCAATGAAATATGATTAGGTCTTACCGCAGAGAGAAATAAGAAAGAAAGGTTCGACAGAGGAGGATTGATATTCCCTNTTCTTTGAAAAGAAAAATAAAAATTTTGACAAAATAGGAAATTCCATTCAGCTACGTTTTAAAAAAAAAACTTATTCAGCAATTAGATTACTTTTCAAGAACCAAATATTATTCAAGTGTATGTCTATATATTATTATATATATATATATATATATATTTATGTGGTGTGTGTGTGTGTGTGTGTGTGTTGTGTGTTGTGTTGTGTTGTGTGTGTTTGCTATATGTATGTATTTATATACATGATATATATATATATATATTAGTATATTGTAGATTATAGGGGTGCTATTTTCTAGCAGGCTGTGCTCAATATAATTGATGGTTTTTTAAATAGGTTTTGGATCCCAGTATTCAAATGAAAAAGGGAAAAAAAGTGGTTATCATAATAATATATAATAATACATAATATATATATAAAATAATAAATATAATAATATATGAACCTGTCCCAGCAGGAGACAGACCGCTAGGTGGTTCATCAAAAAAAGAGGGGGCTGGGGACGTTTCATGATGATGATATAAGCAGCCACTAGAGAAAAACGAATGTATTCACATTTTGTCTCTTTCGTTCTAATTTTCTTTTCTTTTTTTTTCTTTTTCATTCAATACTCTCCGTTCTTATTGTATCGTCTGCCTCATATCATCTATCTATCTATCTATTCTATCTATTATAGTCGTTCATATCTATTCTTATCAATCATCTACTATTTTATTATAGTCTTTCATATCTAAGCTAGTCTATCAACTCTCTCTCTCTCTCTCTCTTCTTCTCTATTAATATATATATATATATTATATATATATATATATATATATTATATATATATATATTATAGTCTGTTTCATATCTATCTTATCTTATCAATCAATCAATTATCTATCTATCTATCTTCTATCTATCATCTATCTATCTATCTATTATAGTCTGTTCATATCTATCTATGTATCTATCTATCTATCTATTATAGACTGTTCATATCTATGTATCTATTTATCTATCTATTAAAGTCTGTTCCTATGTATGTATGTATGTATCTATCTATCTAT
>CM042178.1:13029280-13031780 GCA_023376005.1 Doryteuthis pealeii
GAGAGAAAGAAAGAGAGAGAGAGAGAGAGAGAGAGAGAGAGAGAGAGAGAGAGAGAGAGAGAGAGAGTGTGTGTGTCAGAGCGAGTGTATGTGTGTGTGTGTGTGTGTGTGAGATAGATAGATAGAGAGAGAGAGAGAGAGAGAGAGAGAGAGAGAGAGAGAGAGTGTGTGTGTGTGTGTGCATAAGAGAGAGATTTTATGTGAAAGTGAGATAGAGAAATACAGAGTTTGTGTGCGTATGTGTGTATGTGTGTATGTGTGTCTGTGTGTGTGTATACGAGAGAGAGAGAGAGAGAGAGAGAGAGAGAGAGAGAAGAGAGAGAGAGAGAGAGAGAGAGAGACGTGGCTTGACGCCCTGAAAGTTACAAGAATAATTAGTATTTGAGTTTCGACCTGGAAAAATTCATCCTGCTTCTCATTTCGTCATGAATGTTTAATGCCAATGTTGCGACAAAATTTCACCCCCGGGTAAAAAGGAGGGGGTGCGGTGGGGGGAAGGGCGAAGGTGCGGTGGGGGCTAGGTGGAGTAGGTGTGGGGCCCGCTTTTATCTGGGTTGGCTCCATCCCTTGTGACTGCAGGAAAAGCATTACTGGTGATAAAAACGCTTTATCTGCCTAGCACTTCCCCCTAACCCCGACGTTTCTACCGCTATCTCCTCCACCTCGCTACCGTGAAGATGGCTAATTGACGTGGCTAAGAGCTTTTCACATATCCATTGGCCATTGATTGCATGGAGACCATCGGACCTGCAGAGGGATGGGTTGGTCAGAGAGATATTGAAAAAGTATATGTGAACTCTGAAACAATGGCACATTGACTCCCTACAATAGTCATGTAGTGCCAGACAAGGATTTCAAATAGATTCTCCTAGTCTTTAATCCCACTCCAAGGTTCTGATTGTGAATGTGGTTTTATGGCACATTGACTCCTATATATTGGTCATGTAGTGCCAAACAAGGATTTTCAAATAGATTCTCATAGTCTTTAATCCCATCTCCAAGGTTCTGATTCTGAATATGGTTTTATGGCACATTGACTCCTATATATTGGTCATGTAGTGCCAAACAAGGATTTTCAAGTGGATTCTCATAGTCGTTAATCGCATGGAATGTGGTTTTATTGGCACATTGAGTCCTATATAATGATTATATAGTGTCAAAAGATGATTTTAAAGACTTTCTCATACTTTAATCTTGTCTCCAAGGTTCTTCAATAAAAACGAACAGATTTCATTTTAGCAATTGAATAAGATTTGATTGGTAAAACTATTAGGACAAGATATTTTTACACTTCTAAAAAATGGACAAAATGGGAGAAAGTTCACGCGAAATAATCGAAAAACATTATAAAACGCCTTTAAAAATGCAGCCCAAACTATCCAAATATTCTTTTATTATTAAAATCTTTTCAAATGTTCTTTTTATAGTAAAAATCATTCCCAATACTTTTTACTATGAAAATTATTTCCAATGCATTTTTATAGTAAAAATCATTTCTAATGGCTTTTTTATTGTGTAAAAGTCCTTTCCAATGCATCTTTGTAGGAAAAATAATTTCTAATGCATTTTTATGGGAAAAATCATTTCCAATGCATTTTTATAGTAAAAATCATTTCCAATGCATTTTTATAGTAAAAATCATTTCTAATGCATTTTTATAGTAAAAATCATTTCTAATGCGTTTCTATAGTAATAATCATTTTTAATGATTTTTTTTATAGTAAAAGTAATTTCCAATGGATTTTTATAGTAAAAATCTTTGTTCAATGCATTTTTACAGTAAAAATAATTTCCAATGCATTTTTATGATAAAAATCATTGTCCAATGCATTTTAATAGTAAAAATCATTTCCAATGCATTTTAAACCTAACCAATTTGGTGCAAATTTATAAGGAATGGAAAAATCAGCAAAACACAACAATGCCCGAGGACAAAACCTTCAAAGCAAAAAACAAACAAAAAAAAAATAAATAAATAAAAATAATAAATACAATGAACATATAAAAAAATTAAAGAGAAACATTTTTGAAGGCTGGTGAATCAATATTTCTTGCCAGGGTATACATATATGCATCTCTCTCTCTCTCTCTCTCCCCCTCTCTTTCTTTCTCTCTATCAATCTATCTGCAGTAAAAATCATTGCCCAATGCATTTTCATAGTAAAAATTATTGTCCAATGCATTTCTATAGTAAAAACCATTTCCAATGCGTTATCATTTCTAATGCATCGTCATAGTAAAATCATTTCCAATGCATTTTCATTGTAAAAATCATTCATCAATGCATTTTTATGGTAAAAATCATTTCAAATGTATTTTTATAGTAAAATCATTGTCCAATGCATTTTCATAATAAAGATAATTTCCAATGCATTTTTATAGTAAAAATAATTTCAAATGCATTTTTGTAGTAAAAATCATTTCCAATGCATTTTTATAGTAAAAATCATTTCCAATGCATTTTTATAGTAAAAATAATTTCAAATGCATTTTATAGTAA
>CM042178.1:13036780-13064280 GCA_023376005.1 Doryteuthis pealeii
ATCATGTCGCGCAGTTTGCACGGATATCCATGATGATCTCTCGCCAGCCTTCCCTATCATTCATTGACTCCGGCAGCTCCTCTGCGCAGCTGGCTGGGCGGCCCACATTAGCGCGCCCATGCGCTGGCTTCCACAGTAGTACGTCGCTTACGATCTCGTCCTTGCTTCTCCAGCAGTAACCTGCATGTCTAGTCCGTCTCACTCGTATGGTTTGAGATGGGGGGCAGGTGGCCATATAGTTGCTCTTTTGTGGGGTGCTGTTTCCACGACCTATCAAGGACCGTCCGTAGCATTCTCGTACAGCTCCCATCTAGCTTATTCTCAAGAAGCTTCGTTAGGTTCCAAGTGATACAGCCATACAGAAGTACCAACACAACCACAGCCTGGAAGAATCGCCTCTTTAGCTTGTTGGGGAGATCGGATTTTCATATGACTGATAATTTGTTGGTAGCCAACCATGCCTTTCCTATTCGAGTGTTAACATCGCTTTCTGTGGATGAGATATTACTCCCTAGGTATGTGAATTTTTCTACTGACTTAAGAGGCTTGCCGTCAAGTGTGGAGATGCCCCCTTGCTTTTTGAAGCTCATGAACTCAGTTTTATCAGAGTTCACATAATGGCCGACGTTCTTTGCTGCCTTCTCCAAGCTGTGTAGTAGTGTCTCAGCCTGTGTCGGCGTATCGGTAAGGAGCGCGGATCGGGATTATGTTGGTGGTTGGACATATTTGAAATAATATAGAAACAATACATTGCCTGCAAAAGTCTGACAATATACAAAGCTCAATATCGGCACCACATTTCATAATAGAATTGAAAATTTAAATATACAAATAAAACATATGTTTATCTATCAAACGTATTTACAGGGGTAAATTTCATAAAAATTGAAGGGTTTGGGTGACATGGCCTGGATGATTTGACATGGAATTACCCCCTGTGCAAATTCCAGAGATCACTTTTCACGAAAATCCTGTTCTTTCTTAAACCTGTAAAAGAATCGGATTATATTTTAAATTCCCCGCTTTGATGTGCGCCATATTGTTTTTTGTCAGCCATTTTTTTCTTCGTTGAAAGTCATTTTTACGAAAGTTACGTACAAAAGTTATTTTTTTTTTTAACTTAATTGAAGCCTCAAAGCCTTACAGAAAACAAAAACGAACCATAAAATGTACATGAAAATTTTGTGCGTGACGTTGCGTGTGGTGTGTGGATTATAGGGGCGAATTTAGGGTCGCCATTTAGTGTCGTCATCTCTGTAATTTGTTTTCAGAACGAAAAATTATCAGTGATTTGTCGTTTCCCCGGAGAAACTTGCGAACTTATCAAAAAAATCTAACAACATTTAATTGGATAAAAATACAGCAAGAATTTCTTTCCTAAACGGAAGACACAAAAAAGTTCAAATCAGGACCCAAAGAATGTAATTTTGTATGTGTGTGTGTGTGTGTGTGTGTGTGTAGAATATCATACAGCAAATCCAAGCTGAAGTACCCCCTATATGCACACGGGTGATGCAATGATTTCAGGCATAGTTTCGACCTGAGTTCAAATCGTGGACGAGGCTGTTTACATTTCGCATCCTTGGGACTACTCTCCCTCCAGCTATGGGAAAATAGCATGGCAGACTAGGCTCTTTAACTTGGCTAGGTAACCAGTATAGGAGAAGCAAAACTCTGAATTCAAACCTGTTAAACTCCGCTTAAGAAATCGATCTTGTATTACATCCCCCGGAGGGGTTGGTATATATATATATTACAATATAGGTACAAGTGATAACCTAATCAAGTTTCACCATAAGGATCACAAGGGTTAAATCCACTGAATTAATCGAGATACCGGTTAATTGCAGTCGATTACACGTGTGTGTTCATTGCATGAACGCAATGAACACACACGTGTAATCGATTGCAATTAATCGGTATCTCGATTAATTCAGTGGATTTAACCCTGGAGATCCTTATGCTGTAACTCGAGTAGGTTATCACTTGTACCTATAGTGTAATAAATGTGCTCTACTTACGTATTGAGCACTTTGTATTTGTTATATCGCTGACTTACCTCCCTGAATTCGGCACCACCTAACCATCGTGACCATATTCACCTTTTCCATTATATATATATATATATATATATATATATATATATATATATATTATAATATATACGCAAGGGAAGATGGCAAATGTCGGAATGCATCAGGTTATAAAGACACAATAATTATTTATCATTCTGATTTTTTCGGACTGTTGACCTTATCTTTATGGTGTATATAAAAATAAATGTTTCGGTCGTTGTACCTTATATATATATATATATATATATATATATATATATATAAAATATAGTGAGAGAGAGAGAGAGAGAGAGAGAGAGAGAGAGAGAGAGAGAGAGAGATTTTTGTAGAAAACAGATATATATATATATATATATATATATATATATATATATATATATATAAAAATATATATAGCTTTGTAGAAAAAGGGTATATATATATAATATATATATATATATATATATATATATATATAGAGAGAGAGAGAGAGAGAGAGAGAGAGAGAAAGAGAGAGATATATTTGTAGAAAAAAGAAGTTACTTATATATAGAAAATATATATATATATATATATATTATATATATATATATACATATATATGTTAGTATAAAAAGGCATATATATATATATATATATATATATATATATATATATATATTATAGTTCAATGTTAGGCAAATATATTCTTCTAGTAAGTGGTTTCCTCTTGGAAAAATAGTCTGGAAGCGATGGTAGAAATGGGAAAAAAGGAAAAAAAAGGCTGATAGGAACGAGTGTCGAGATCCGTTTGGAACCGCAGGCCATTGTTTGCAGAATGGTTGAAGAATTCTGTTAAAGTTCTTAGGAGACTTTGAAGTGATTTTTCTGAAATTCTTCTTTTACAAAAAACCGATTCGTTTCCCTCCCTCCTCAAGATTCTAATTTATTTTTTCGGACTTGAGTCAGAGTAAAACTTCAGGCTGTCTTGCTCAACACAGTGTTGTTTTTCAGTGAATTCACACACACACACACACACACACACACACACACACATATATATATATATATATATATATATATATATATATATATATATATATATATATAAGTGTATGAATACACACAATGCTGTTAAAATGAAAATATTTTATATCATTTTCATAGCTAATATTGAACAATATTTCGATTTATAAAAATCATCATCAGAGCTTGTTTTTAACCCGGACTCATCGAGTGAGAAGCAGAAAATAATTTAAATTCAAAACGGAAGCATTGTTGTTCCAAAAAGCGTGTAAGGCATGCGATCGCTTCGTCACCTGCACATCCGCTGCGCGTTTCTCCACCAACGTCATGATTGTATATCTTTAGTGTAACAGTTTTTGAAAGAAAAAGACATATTTCAAATTCAAAAAAGAAGAGTTTTAACCCGTTCATGGTCAGTCAGTAACGGATTTTTCAGAAAAGAAATGTTTATTTAATTATAAAAAAAAAAAACTCTCCCGACTCATCAGATGCGAATCATTCGCATCTGATCAATCGGGAGAGTTAGACAATTTGTCTAAGCTCCCTGAAATAGACTATAAAGCTTAATCTCTAAGTCTTTTGTTATTTCTTTACTTATATATATATATATATATATATATATATATATATATATATATATATATATATAATATAAATTGTTCTGGTTCCAACGGGAGAAAATTCAATATTTTATAAAAAAGGAAGGTCTGCAAAATGTATTTTGTTCTCAGAAAATTTTTTTTTAAAATTCTTTTTGTTTTACATATGCAACACGTGTTTCAGATCTTCTGGTATCTTCTTCAGGCTTTGATTGATAATATGAAAATGAATTTTTACATGCATGTGTATATATATACATACACATGAGTATTTCACCACCTCTCCCTCTTTTTGTGGGAGTGGAATGGAATTTCATTTTTAACATTAGTCTTTTAAAATATATATATATATATAAATAATATAAAATATAGAATGAATGGAGAATGAATGAGAAAAGTATTGGCATATAAAGGTGCTCAATGCTAAAATAGCTGAGCAGCTTTACAATCAAATATTATATGAAACTAAGAGTAACGAGATATTAATATCCATATATATATTTGATTGCATATATATATATATATATATATATATATATATGTGTGTGTGTGTGTGTGTGTGTGTTCGTGTGTGTGTATATCTGTGGTGTGTGTGTGTGTGTGTGTGTGTGCATTTCAAATTCTTAGAGTTCTATTTATAACTATCTATACAATTGAATTAGAATAGGATTTGATATTCAAGCGAGTGTTTGTATATGAAATCCGATTTTAATTTCTTTTTATAGACAGTTATAAAAGGACTATCGGCTAAGTTTTGTCTCTCTTTTGCTTTTCATATTTATATTGAATGTCGTTCGGCGGTTGCAATATCACATACTTGTGTATTAGGGTAGGTCGATTTTTCACTTCTTCTTATCATAATGGAGATTCATTGTCTGTCTGTAATCGAAACTACGCCACTGCTTACGTCACAATACATCCAAGAATTTGAGCCAGGTTAGTTAATCAATGAGATTCGGTGTCTGTCTGTAACGGAAACTACGTCACAATACCCCCAGGGATTGCATAAGTTTATCAATGAGTATTTAATTTATAGTCAAACTCATTAACACATAGAATATATCTTATTCATTATCAATGTCTCTATGAAAATCTGAGTTAGATTTGCCTCAAAACAGCCCATGTTATCAGTGCATTCAAATTCCCGAAATGTGTCTTATATATCACTAAGAAATAAAGGTTTACATAATATATAGTGTGGTTAATTTGCATACTGGTTTTAACAATAACAGGTTTAATAAAAAATTACTTTATGTTATTGATCTCTAATATTATTGTTTTATTCTCCAGCGTATTCAAATCAATTTTATTTGTGATTTTATATAGAAACCAATGTAAAATATTAAAATTATTGTAATCTTTTATTGTAATCTCATTCAAAGAAACTAATCCTAGCCATTTCAAACTAAGACACCAACCTCCCTCCCCCAATTGATAGATTTAAAAGCAATGTTACTTTGGGAAATTCTCAGCAAAAGTCATGTTCTTGTGATTACCTGAAGATGCCGTAGTAATACGGTTGAAATAAATTATTGTAATGAAGCAAGTTTAGAGTTTATTCCTTCATTTACTAAATATCTTGCTCTGTCCTTACACTCACTGGTATTAGGCACATTGAGCTCTCCTTATGGTCTACTTGCATCAGCTTGGTTAAACCACAAGTGGAAAGATCCTAACAACGGAATATATATATATATATATATATATATATATATATATATATATATATATATATATATATATATATTATATTAGAAAATTGAAAAAACACAGGTTTAAATAAGTTGAGTGGTAAGTTTATTAGCCGATGCTGCAGTGTTTCTATCTATTAATTAGATCATCTTCAGGGCATTTGTTGGTATAAGGAATCTTACCACTGAACTTATTTCAACCTGTTTTTTTTTCAGTTTTCTTAATATACTACATACCGTCGGATTCATTTCCATCTCTTCACACACACACACACACACACACACACATATATATATATATATATATATATATATATATATATATATATATATGTATATAGTGAGAAATTTGAAAAAACACAGGTTTAAATAAAATGAGTCAAATTTCTCACTATACTACATACTGTACGAACCACTTCCATTTCTCTTCACATATATGTATATATATATTCATATATATATTCATATATACACATTTATATATATATATATATATATATATAATATATATACATTTACATATTTATATTTATATATATATTTATATATATATTATATATATTTATATATACGTAGATTTATATATATATATATTCACACACACACACACACACACACACACACACACACACATATATATATATATATATATATATATATAAATTAGGTCATACAGTCAAGATGGAATCTATTACCCTTAAAATAACCTAATGAACCTGTCTTGCTAAACATCACTTCTGGCGATCCCATATTTAAAAAAAAAGACCAAAGTTTTATTGTATGGGTTAGGGATTTTATCATTTTCCCATAACGTAAAATTGACATCTAAAACCCAATTTTTTTTTTTTTTTTTTTTTTTTTCTGTTGCGAAATCATGACGTCATCTACCCTGACATAACCCACCCACCCCACTGCCGCTGATGCATCTCCATTTCTCCTTGAAAAGCTCGACTGTAGCCACATCAACATTTGACGTGTCTTCTTTTTGAATAATCGAAATGTTAATTAATCTAAATAAGATGACCCACACTTTTACCCATTCTCCATTTTATTCTCCTGTACTCCTCCTCCTCCTCCTCCACTCTCTCTCTCTCTCTCACTATCTCTATCGCTCTCTCTCTGTCACTCTTGCCACTTCACTCTTTCTCTGTCGTTTTCTTGCCCCTTCTCTCTCTGTCATTCTCTCTTTCTCTTCTATTTTTCTTTCACTCTCTCTCTTTCTTTGTCTTTCTCTCTCTTTCTCTTTCTATGATTTTGTATTTCTTTCTTTTTCTTTGTCTCTCTATCTCTCTCGGTCTCTCTCTGTCTCTCTCTCCCCGTATCTCCTTCGCTGTTTATCTCTTTCTCTCTGTCTTTCTCTCTTTTTCTTTCTCTATCTATCCATATATATATATATATATATATATATATATATATATATATATATATATATATATTCTTCTAACTTTCTTTCTTTCTTTCTTTCTTTTTTCTTTCTTTTTTCTTCCTTTCTTTATTTCTTTCACCTCCTTTAAATATCTTTTTTCTCTTTATTTTACTTCGTTTTTTCTTCTTCTTTCTGTTTGAGTCTTTCTGTCTTCCTTTAAATATTAGATCCCTCAATTCTTTTCTTCTTTCTTTCTTTCTTCCCTAAATTTCTTCTTGTCTTTCATTTTCCTTTCTTCTTTCTCCTTTTTCTTTCTTTCTTGACCTCATTCTCTTTATTCTCTGAAAGTTTTAAGTTTCGGATTCGTCAAAAGTTACTTTTATTCATTCCAATTTCACGCTGTTTAATTTAACGACCGGAGAATATACCGGTCAAGAATGCTCTGATATATTTAAAGAAAAAAAACGAAAAAAAAAAAAAAACGAAGAAAAATGATTTATACGTTCTGCTGTCATTTTAATCGAACATTGCTTAGAGGACAAAATTAGGCACTCGTAAATGTCCATGGGGTGTAAAACCGAATGCACCAAATTTCGCTCGAAAGGCTGAATATTATGTTACCATGGAAACAATGAATCATTAAAAAAACAAAAAAAAACAAAAACGAAAAAAAAGAAGAAATAAACTAAAAAACCCCGAATCATTTAATAATCATATTCACAATCTGTAACCGAAACTACGTCACTGCTTACGTCACAAAACCCAATATCACCTTTTTCAGTAACAAGAGGTTAACAAAAAGGTTTACAAATAAATAAAAAGCTACGATTTTGTGTAAAATTTATCAGTAAAATATTCAAAATTGGCTGGTCTCGTCCAACCCAATAGTCATAAGGGCTATTGGGTTGGTCCAATTAAAACTCTCAACCTCTTTTATCATATATGTGCTAGAAGGCGGTGACTGAGGGACTTATGGTCTTAGGTACGACGTTAAATTTTATCTGATGGTGAAGTTCCAGTTCTGGAGCTCCAAGGAATGTGGAGTACCCCTTCATCAACATTACAACCAGGTCCACTCTGACACGGAGTGGTAATACCTGTTAAGGCCCCATGTATGGGTTAGATAGAAATGTATTTATTTAAAAAAATGAGTTTTAAAAATATATTTAATTAATAACTAATAAATGTACATATCATTTTATTTGAGGGGACAGAACTATAATTCCATTTCAATAAAATCCTTCCATTAATAAAAGGTTCAATTTTGCCTTGTCACCAGTAACTTTCGCTTCCAATATATTTGTAAACAAACAGACGATTTTAATCAGAAGTTTATGGAGTGCCTATTGGTGACTTGATCCCAGGCCTCTTCCACAAATTTGGAGGTTCCAAATTTTCCATGGTCAGTTGCATCGTTGGCATCGTTCTGTCTACTAAAGATGATGGCGTAGTGTCCACTTCAAAATATCTTTTTTTAAATATGCAACTGCGTGAGTGGCTGAACAGACCAATTTTTGAATGGCAATCTCTGGTGCAGTGACTGCAAAGAAACAGTGATGCTTGCTGGAGTTGCTGTTGTCTCTCCTTCCTTATGGCTTTTTTTTTCTGTGGCGGCTTCTTTCCTCTCTTTTTCAATCCTTTTTGTTCCATGTTTGACGATGAGGCACCAGGTCGCACGGTCTTCTACACAAGCCTCCAATTATTCTGCATTAAAATAACTAGCAAATATATGCACCCTCCGGGTGCAAGTATTTAAGTTTTAATGTAATAAAATATTGTATTAAATTAGAAAGGCTAATGAAACTAAATAAGAATACAGATAAAAAGATTTGAAACAGAGGGAGTATAATAAAAGATTTGAAACAGAGGGAGTATAATAAAAAATGGAACAAATGAAACTTACTCTTCCATCACTCTCGTCTTTCATTGTTATTTTTTCTAATTTAAGTATTTAGTTATAAGAGGAAGTAAAGAATAACATGACAGTTATTTTATCTTGTTAATGGATTTCATTTAAGATTCATTGAAGAGATTTTTTCTTATATTCATTAAAATAAAACCAAACAGTTAGAAATCAATAATACTAAGCACATATTTATTAAATTCGATTTTTTAATATTAATATGTAAATTAGCCTTCCCGTTCACATTGTAAACCGCTATTTTGTTGTATATATAATTATAATTGCATGTTGTCAATATGTAGACATAGTTAACAGTATTAATAATGTATGACAATTTTATTAATAAAATAATTGAGGTTAAATAAAAATAAAATCATGGAGAATGTGATGTCTATAACTAAGAGAATTGTGACTTGAGTAGGAATATAGTTTCGGTTACAGACAGAAAAACACACAATCTCCATTATAATAAGATGTAAAAATGGTCAGTCGTTTCAGGCAAAAAAATATATTTTTAAATGCATAAAATTAGCAGCTAAAAATTGTGACTGAATACTAACCACACCATATATATTTTATTTTTCGTTTTTTCATTTTTTTTATTTGAGGGGACAGAACTATCATTCCATTGCAATATTTTTATTTTTTGTTTTTTTTTAATTTGTTTTTACTCATTTAATAAATTCGAGAATTTCATTTACTTATGATACAAACCCTCTGACATTGAATTGTTAACTCCCACTCCCTCAGGCAATATCTCATAAAATTGATTTTTACACCGCCCGGTGGGGGGGGGGTATATTTTTTCTAGTTAAATGGATCAGCAAGAAAAATAAATTAAAAAAAAAAGATAAAATTTAAAAATATATAGAGAAAGAGGAAGAAAGAAGGAACAAGTCAGCGAAAGAGAGAAGGAGAGAAAGAAAGATATAAAAACTCTCCTCTCTCTCTCTCTCTCTCTCTCTCTCTCTCTGTGAGAGAGATAGAGGGATAGAGGGGATATATATATATATAGGAGAGAGAGAGGGAGAGAGAGAGAGAGAGAGAGAGTGAGAGAGCGAGTGTGTGTGTGAGAGAGAGAGAGAGAGAGAGAGAGAGGGGGGGGAGAGGGAGAGGGAGAGAAAGAGATACATGAGGGAGAAGGGGAGAGAGAAGAAATAAATAGAGGAAAGAGATAGAGATGGAGGGAGAGAAAGAGAGAGAAAATTTGTATTTGATAAGAAAATAAAATTAAAAAAAAGGATGAATAGGCGAGAAAAAACATATAAAAAGGGAGAAGATAGGTGAGGCTGAAGTAGGAGAGAAAAATAGAGAGAGAGAGAGAGAGAGAGAGAGAGAGAGAGAGAGAGAGAGAGAGAGAGAGAGAGAGAGAGGGGGGGTTGTTGGGGGGGATTGATGTTTGATAAGAAAATAAAGGAACGACAAAATAAATAAATTAACCGCCATTTCCAAAAAAAGAGAGAGAAATAATATATATATAAAGGTAGAAGATAGAAGGGGAGACTGAAATGAGAGATAAAAAGTGATAAACATATTTAGAGAGAGAGAGAGAGAGAGAGAGAGAGAGAGAGAGAGAGAGAGAGAGAGAGAGAGAGAGAGAAGAGAGAGAGAGAATAAGAAATAGATCAACGAAATGAATAAATAAATTAACCGTTATTAAAAAAAAAAATTTTTTTAAAAAGCAGTGCCGAATTGAATTCTGGGATCGGCAGAATTCCCGCGAAACTTGCAACTAATTTTACCGATCTTTTTATTACTGAATTTTATGCTGTTGCTTTCAAAATGAAAACACAAATTGAAAAAAAATCAGAGAAAAAAATGAATAAATGAATAAATAAACAAAAAAGAATAAAAAAAAGAGAGAAAGAAAGAATAAGAAAAGAAATAAAAAGGAAATTGATAATAGGAGATTGGATTTCACTGATACCAAGGGAATTTGTAGTTCTATACACAGGGTGGAGGGCACCTCAAGTGGTTGGTTGGTTTGGTTTATTGATTTTAACGGCATATCAACCCGTCCAGGGTTATATCATGCCTAGCGGTTGGGGTGTTTACATATTGTATATTCATATATATACTTTTAGTAATTGGTTTTAACAATGTGTTAGCATTATTGGGAATTATATTGTATGGCATTGATTTGTTTCATGTCTATATTCTATGGTATAATTTTATTTCCCTTAAAAAGGAGAAAATATCCCCAATGTTAACATTTTCAAATAGATCCTTCATATTGTTTGCTTTAAAATAATGGTTTCTGATGGGAGCAAAAAATCTGCATTCCATCAATAAGTGTTTAGCTGTCAGGGGTGTTTGACATGTTTCACATTGTGGTTGTTGTTCTTGTTTGAGTATATAAGAGTGTGTTAGTTTTGTATGACCAATGCATAATCGGGACATAATGACTTGTTCCTTTCTAGACTTCCTTAAAGTTGGTCTGCAGCCTCCCAAAGTCGGTTTGATTAGGAAGAGTTTATTGTGGATACAGTTATTCCAGTGTTGCTGCCATTTTGTATGAAGGAATCTATTAATTTTAGGTTTCAAGTCAGTATATGGTATCTGGAACTTGTCAGGGATTAAATCTAGAGCCGATTTAGCTGCAGAGTCAGCTCTTTCATTCCCCCTCAACCTCAAGTGGTGTAATGGTTAACGAGCTAGATCTGCCGACCATTGTTAGTGACTTCGATTCTCACTGGGTGCCCCGATACTTCTGGCCTTGTGCCACATCTATGCTTAGCTTAGTAAATAGTCATGAGCATCTCACGTAGTGTAATGGTTAACAAGCAAAAATGTGAATATTGATTATCTGGTGTTGCTTATCCGCCCAATGCTTATTTCTTCTGAGTGTCGTCACCTCAGCTAAATAATGGACTATTCCGTTTTGATTATAAAGAAAGAAAGGGAAGAAAAAGGACATGCTACACAGAAGAAAATTGTAATCAGAAAGAAAGAAAGAAATAGAGTAGGATAAAGATATAGGGAGCGGGTGAACGTGTGGAAGCGGTAACGCTAATCTGTTTCAACCGAACATAATGAAAAGATGAAAACGAAAGAAAGAAAAAAGTGAGAGGAAGAGTTAAATCAAGATTATTTACATAGTGAACTATTCGTAATAGCTCTTAAATAAACATATCACACGTTGTAATAATTAAATTACCATACTGTGGTATATCCCCAGGTACTGCTAGTTAAAGATGAATGACATAAAAGAAATGTTCCCGTTTGTCTTATCTCTTTTTGGTCACCTTATATATATATATATATATATATATATATATATATATATTTATAAAGATAAACGGTGGCTTACCAATGAATATGGGCACGATCGTTGGAGGTGCACAAAATCCAGGGGTTAAGTCAGCGATATAACAAATACAAAGTGCTCAATATAAAGTAGAGCAAATTTATTAAAGAAATGGATACAATAGATACAATATGATCCTACAAGATCCTTATGGTGAAACTCGTGTAGGTTTCTATTGTATCCATTTCTTTAATATATATATATATATATATATATATATATATACTAGCAAATATATGCACCCTCCGGGTGCAAGTAATTTAGTTAAATTTTATAATAAAATATCATATTAAATTAGAAAGGCTAATGAAACTGAATAAGAGAAAGCAGCTGTACGGCCACCTGCCCCCTATCACAAAAACCATCCGAGTAAGATGAACAAGACGCGTTGGACACTGCTGGGGAAGCAAGGACAAACTCACAAGTGACGTTCTCCAGTGAAAGTCAGCGTATGGGCACGACAGTATGTGCCGTCCGACAAATACGTACATTGACTAGCTCTGTGCAGATACTGGATGCTGTGCAGAAGACCTCTCGAGGACAATGAGTGATATGGACGGTTGGCAAGAAATTGTCATGGATATCCGTACTACTAGCACGACAATGATGATGATGATGATGATGATGATGATGATGAAAGCTTAAACATTCTTATTTTCCCGCCAATTCTCTACATACCACCCGCTCACCCGAATTGTGTCATTTCTGATGACTTATCTCTATATCACCATCCTGTTAACCGAAATACCCGCTTGCCACCCCTAAACCTGCTGACATACCCATAATAACTTCATCGGCAATATCTGGAACAGGCAACGCCTAACTTATTTTTCTCGCCCAGCCACCCGTTTGTACACAGCTCGACGGGTAGATTTTTTCTCTCGGGTGTCTGGGAACGTGCTGAGAGACAAGATCGGTTTTGGGGGTTCTCTAGCGGGTATAAACAGGAATGGGAGGGAGAGGGCTTTTAAACGGTTCATTTAACGACACCAAAACACAACAGATGTTTATTTTCAGTGTCGTATTTTTCTTTTCTTTTTTTTTCTTTCTTTTTTTTTTTTCACTCCGTAAATCGTCACTGACATATTATAACTATTCTTTTGTAGTTTTCGGCTTGGTAATGTAAGTTGCATAATATAGCCTTGAAGAAACAGCAATAAAAATAATGCTGAGCAAGGGATGTTTGTTTTTCTTTTCGCTGGTTTGTTCGTTGGTTGAATTTTACGGCATGTCAACCGTTGTTGGGGTATTTTATGCCGAAGTTATTCATTCTTGATGGGCACTGAATTAAAAAAAAATGTCTCAAAATAAAATAGAGACAATAATACGCAACGTTGGTAATCTCAGAATTAGAGAAAGTTTATTAATAGCTAAGTTACACCATCGCATAAACAGTCGGTTAGAATTAAATGCTGAATATATAATTAGTTAACATACACATTCCATAAATACACATATATATAATACATAAATAAATAAATAGATATATAAATAAATAAATAAATAAAAGGAATGAAACTGAAATTGATTGAACAATGGATATCACGGCTCTTCCGCGTGGCGTTATAACAACCCACGAGACACATGTTTATAACGTCCAAAACAAAAAAACACACAAGACCGCGTCCATTTCAAAAACAGTCTCTGAAGATGAAGTTTCTTCGAAATTGATTAGACACTGGACATTATTTGTTTTTTTATACGCATTGTAATTGCTTTCTTAATATAAATAAATAATAACATACTTAACAATGCTTCAAGCAAATTATCAAATTCTATTAAAAAGAAAATCAATTTTTTAAACACATTTTTAAAAACTCTAGCCTTAAGAAAACAGCAATAAAATTAATGCTGAGTGGGGGATAGTAATTCGCTGGTTGGTTGGTTGGATTTTACGGTATGTCAACCGTTGTTGGGGTATTTTATGCCGAACACATTTTGTTTTATTCAGCCCTGATGGGCATCGAATTAAAAAAAAAAAAATTTAATCACATTTTTTAAAACTCTAGTCTTGAAGGAACAGCAATAAAAATAATGTTGAATGGGAGATGGTTATTCGCTGATTTGTTGGTTGGTTGGATTTTACGGCATATCAACCCTTGTTGAGGTATTTTATGCCGAACACATTTTGTTTTATTCAGTCTTGATGGGCATCGAATCAAAAAAAATTTTGTTAAACACATTTTTTAAACTCATTTTCTTCTATTCAACACATAGATAGTTCCTTAACAGGTACTACCACTCCAGGTCAGAGTAATGGCGATGAAGGGGTACACCACACTCATCAGAGCTCCGGAATTGGAGAAGAGCATGGTTATTCGTTGGGAACTATTCAAACGACTGTGATTAAAGTCTAATAAACCAGAATCTGCAATAGAAAATAACAGTTATGCACCATCTCCCTGTACCCTGCAATGGGTTAATAGTACCACTACTGTTTTTCTACAAGTGTGTGTACTGCAAAGGAGACTATGTTGAAAAATAAACTCTCAATACTTTGGTCAGCCTATGAACTTTTCAGCTGATTCTTGTAGAATCAGTTCTTGGGCCCCAATCCCTAATCCTGGAAATTGCTTACCTGTTGTTGCTTAAGTGGTCACCCAATTAAGTATTGAATAGGCTCGCCACTGCTTAACTTCGGTGAATCGTCTCTGACATATTGTCGTAATTCTTTTGTAGTTCTCGACTGGGTAATGTAAGCTACGTAATATAGTCTTGAAGAAACAGCTGGTTGGTTGGCTGGTTGGTTGGATTTTACGGCATGTCAACGCTTGTTGAGTATTTTATGCTGCAGACATTTTGTTTTATCCAAGCACTGCAACACCGACAGAAAAAGAAATATGTGAACCGCAAAAAAAAACAAAAAAACAAAAAAACAAAAAAACCCAACAACAAATAAATTCTACATTAGAAGTATTCATCGATTCTATTCAAAATTGTACTGTTTACTGAGCAGGTTTCATCTATCAAAGTGTTCTTTTATTATATAGAAACCGTCACATCTTATATCGAACTCTAAGTGACTACAGAACTGACAATAAGAAAGGAAAAAAAACAAAACAACCAAAGTATTCGACTTTTTTTAAAGTCACTAACTCAGTATCCTGACAAGGATTTTTTCAGATGGATATTCTGTTTTCATTGCTGTATTAGATCTGTGAGATTAATATCCACTCAGAGGCAAGAGTGATATCTTATGAGATATTCCATGTAAATGATAGCGTAATGCGTTAGCTTCATTTGAACATACGTTCCTCTGACTTCTGTTTGAATGACCAAATTATATCACGTAAAATCTTATGAAGTAGGCGAGATGAATAATGGTCATTGTCGTAGGAAATGGACTCTGAGACTCAAGTTCAAATTCTGGACGAGGCTGCTTACATTTCGAATAGTTCTAATATGCATCCACTTATTTTTCCTCCAGTTATAGGTAAATAGGGCGGACTGTGCTCTTTAACCTCGCTGAGACATCCACGCTAGGAAAGGGAAAACTCTTTTTTTAAACCTAATAAACTTCTCTTAAGTAATTGACCATGTGTCACATACTACAAGTGCGGAGGCGTTGGTATATAATTCTAAAAACGTGTGACGATTTTAATATTTTAACACTATATTGAAAAATAAGCGCTCATCTGGCCACCTTTCACGTGAGTATCTTGGTCAGGCTATGAACTTTCCAACCAACCCATACATGAATTTTATTTATTTTATTTACCAACCCGTCCGCACGAGCGAGATGTGACACAAAGTCAATTTCTTATGCGGAGAAACAGGTTTGAATTCAGAGTTTTGCATCTCCTAGACATATACATACATACACCAGGGTGGCCTGAAAGGTTTATACATATTTACCAACCCGTCCGCGCGAGCAGTATGTGACACAAGGTCATTTTCTTAAGCGGAGGTTTGAATTCAGAGTTTTCCTCCTCCTAGACTGGTTACCAAGCCATGGTTAAAGAGCCCAGTCTGCCCAGCTATTTACCCATAGCTGGAGGGAGAATTGGATTGATACTTTTCCTAAGGGTATTAGCGCCATGTGAAATGCAAACGGCCTGGTCAAGGAATTGAACTCGGATCAACGAATCCATTTCCCACGACTCTAACCAATAGACCACGTACCTCCTGAAAGGTTTAATGATAACGTCATATCTGCTATAATTGACTCTTTTAACGAATGAGATTCAAGTACTGCAACACCGACGGAGGAAGAAGTGTGTGGATCGCAAGGAGAACTATGCTTAAAAATAAACACTCATTTGGTAATATTCAATGGGGGTACTTTGGTCAGGCTATGAACTTTTCAAACTCACGGTCGTTGAATTAGTTAGTGGACCTCAACCCCTAACCCGGTTAATTGTCGACATTTTAGAAGAGATTAATGAAATCTTAATATTTGAATTGGCACTTTCGTTGAAAAAGGAAACCAAGCGAAAGAAAAATAACCTTTTCTAGTTTCTTTCGATATATTTCTTTGATGTTGAGACTTTGCGAAAGTTTCTAACAGACTTTCTCATAAATAAAAGTTTCATATATATATATATATATATATATATATATATATATATATATATATGAATTTACCTTTATATTTACAGATGTTAATTATCGTTATATATATATATATATATATATATATATATATATATATATATATATATATATATATATCAGTTAACTTTTGAATATACAGATATTAATTATCGTTATATATATATATATATATATATATATATATATATATATATATATATATATATATATATATATATATATATATATATATATATATATATACATTATTACATTATTATGTATGCAGATATTAATTATCGTTATATATATATATGTGTATATATATACATATATATATATATATATATATCAATATATTAGTTACCTTTACGTATACAGATATTAATTATCGTTATTATATATATATATATATATATATATATATTTATATATATATATATATATATATATATATATATAACGATGATTAATATCTGTATACGTAAAGGTAAACTGATATATTATATATATATACACACATATATATATATATATACATATATGTATGTCAATTTACCTTTACATATATAGATATTAATTATCGTTATACATGCATTAATTATATATATATTATTCATTATTAATATACCAATATATAATATATATATATATATATATATATATATATTTATTTATTTATATATATACTAATTATCTTTATATATATATATTATTTACCTTTACATATATAGATATCATTTATCGTTTTTACACACACACACACACACACATATATATATATATGTGTGTGTGTGTGTGTGTGTGAGCGAGAGAGAGAGAGAGAGAGAGAGAAGAGAGAGAGAGAGAGAGAGAGAGAGAGAGGGGGGGAGAGAAAGAAAGCAAGATAGATAGATAATGAAAAATACCTAAATACCTAGATACGGACAGACTAAGTTACATATGCCAGATATCATAGAGAAGATAACATTTATAGAATTGAAATGATCACACACGCGCGCGCGCGCTATATATATATATATATATATATATATATATATATATATATATATATATATATATATTCTATGTTGGGGTACCAAGTTTCTTGGTACAAGGTGATTCTTGGCCGGTCCTATTCTCTACCAGTAGTTTGTTGTAGAGTTCAGGTTCCGTATGTGAGCTCAATGCTTAATTTTTATAAACAGAGCAAATTTATTGTGAATAAAAAGGCCTTTAATACCGGGGGGGGGTCGTGATTATGGACCATTTCCACTCGTGGCTATCTGAGACCACGTTTTTTATTTTTCATTTTTTATTTTTCTTATTTTTTTGTATGAATAAAATAAAAAACGTGGTTTGACGATGCTCGGTGGGTCTCAGATACACACGAGTGGAAATGGTCTATAATCACGATACCCCTGGTATTTAAGGCCTTTTTATTCGCATATATATATATATATATATATATATATATATATATATATATATATATATATATATTTTAATGATTGCGTAAAGAAGAAACTAACGGTGACGACAAAGTTAGTGGTTGTGGTGATGGTGTTGGGTATTAGTTGTAGCAATTCCCCTACACCATCTACACCATGTTACATCCCAATAATGTTTATGGCAGACAATACGGAATAATCTGCGAGGGCGGTCAGGAGGTAAATAGTATTTTTATGTGAGATTTGCGGATTATTAGTGCAATGATTTCCTTAAAAACGTTTTGTTTGTGTTTAAAACGCGTCCGCCGACTAACGTCGCAGATCCAAGGATGTCTTTACACAGAGAAATGAAATTTATTTTTTTATTTTAAATTCATCATATGTTATATAGCAAATGAGATCTATATCCAAACTCTGTTTTGAGGGACACTATCGTTCTAACCTCGAGATTTTTTATCGGAGCTAAATAATTATTGAGTGTTGTGGTGCTTGAGGTGGGAAATTCGGCTAACATAAACCCAGACACAGCCTATTTCGATGACTTAATTAAAGGGAGCGATTAACAACAATACAACTTTGTTCGACATACACTATAGAATGTTCCTGTCCAGCGTTTATTTCATTGTCTTTCATTACATCGTTAAACAATGGTTATATAAATGAACTATATATATATTATTATTATCCTACGTATAGATAACTATTATATTTATTTATATTTATTTTAATTACTTCTAAATATTATTTATGCGGAATAAAAAGGCCTTTATCTACAGTGGGTATCGTTCGGTATGGACTTTCATGACCATTCACTCGTGTGATTCTGGACACGAGCATTCGTCAAACACGTTTTTTATTTTATTCATAACAAAATAATAACAAACATTAACAATGAAAAATCAAAAACGTGGTCTCAGATAGCCAGAGTGGAACTGGTCTAATCACGACCCTCGCCCCCCCGGTTATCTAAGGCTTTTTTCACAAATAAATTTGCTCTTGTCTTTATAAAATTAATGCACTTGAGCTCCATACGGAACCTGACTCTATCATCACAACTATGGTAAAGAATAGGACCGGGTCTCAAGTAATCCTCTCTCTTTTCGCTACTACTAAAATACTTGGTTATATATATATACAACATAGAATATATAATATATATATTATATTAATATTAATATTATATTAAATATAATTTTATATTATAAGGGGGCGCGCGCGCGTGTTGTGATCATTAATCTATTAAATGTATTTCTCTTATTGATATCATGGATATGTTACTATAGTTCTGTTCGATCTAGGTTTTTTAGGTATCATTATCTTCTATCTGATTTTTCTTTCTCATTCCCCTCCAATAATGAATGAATTATGATATTAATATTCATGCTAGCGATCTTCAGGTTTGTTTTTTGCGTTATATTAACGTGAGATGTATTCAGCGATGGAGTTCCTTTCATGCTAACAGTTTTTCTTTCTTAAAAAACTATGGTCTTCTCGTTAGCGTTTATTGACGTGAAGCGTGTTCACGTGATGAATGTAATGACGCTAATTTTGTTGTTAAAAAATGAGATCATCAAAAAACTATCACAATATTATTCCTTAGATACTGACGTTGTTCGAAACTTTTCTTCAAATTATTACGACCAACCAGAAAGATCAAACATACGACAGAGATTACTCAACTAGATGGTCATATGGGATAGATCACGAAATACGAATATTTTATACACACTAACACACACCATTTATTTATATATTGTGTGTGTATTGTGTGTATATATAATAACGTATAAATGATTATATATATATATTAATGTAAAGGGTCAAAATATATTATAATATTACCAACCCCTCATTATGAGCGGGATGCGACACAAAGGTCGTATATAGTATTTAAGAATGAGTTTTTAACAGGCTTGAATCATAGTTTAAGAGTTATATCCTTGTTTACTGATAGTTACAATATCTTTGCCATTGATATTATAGAACAACATAAGTATCCTATAAGCCTAGAGATATAATAGATGGTTATAACCTTTATCCATAGAAGTATTAATTATCGCCATTAGTGTATTAGTGATATATAGTTTAAATTGATAGGATAATTATATATTAATTATAATATTTAAAGATGTTTGGACTTGTATAATTATATACGGATATTAATATCTATATATGTAAAGTAAATGATATAACTATAATATTATTTATTAGTATGTAAATATATATATATTATATATATATGTTCGCTAATTGCAGTCAGGTACTGTGGTGATAGACTAGTTAATCTTAGTTCCGTGAACTAATACACATGTGTTTATCGGCTTGTTTGCTAGTTTGTCGATGTTCTACTCAGAGAAAGTTTGCCAACTTGTTAGTAGAACTAGATACCATTGCAGTCCAAAGAAAAACTTTCATAATAAGTGTGCTTATATTTCAATATATTATATACTGACAGTCGTATAACCAAAGAAATATTAAAAACTGACCAACAATCGTATTCCTATATACATTATATAGTGTCTATTTATTATCTTTACTATCATGATTTAAGTTTTGCAAAACATTCTCTCATGTATTATAAATAGATAAATTTACAAATTGAAAATCCGTGTTCATATTGTTTACCGTAAGATGGTGGTATAGCGATTATTTACATTTCTTAAGATAGATATTGTACTAATTTAGTAGTTACAGATCAGCAATTTTCCAGACCCGTCATAACTAATAAGACACTTGCACGATTAACCAACACAGATAATTTGCAAGTCTGTGAGTACTCAAAGACAGACGTAGGTTATTATCATAATGTTGCGATACAGAAAAGCATTATAGTACTACATAAAGAATACGTAACACATAAGTGGTTAGTATGAAATCGAGATAAAACTAAGTTCATTATTAATCATGGATATAATGATGACTGGCATATCTAGAACTACAGACTATAACTAATCACAAGTAATCAACATTACTAATAACAAAGACACATACTAAGATCAACAACACACAACACAATAACTATAACGGAATTATATTAATATCTTATAATTAAGATTTTTGGCATGTTTGGTTTATCTTTAGAATAGGTTACACTTTGTTGAAACAAAGTATATATTATTTCCTTATATATTATTATATATTTATTTTATTAGATTATGAAGCAATTATAACAATTGCGTATTAATCGTACTATAATATAATTTACTAATAATTATAGAAATAGACATAAGATATATATTAGACATCTGTAAATATAGTAAATTCAAAGTTAGTATTTTTATCGCTAAAAGATTATTTCAGTGTTACTAGACCATCGTATCAATGATCTGTTTTCAACTTAACTTGAAAGTTGAAACAGTAACTTCAAAGTTTAATAAATAAGTCATGATATCGATGATTTATAACATCATGAAAAACTACTCTTTTATTAATGAGGCGTACTAATGTTAGATACTTTGCAAAGGTTTCTAACACATGTGAAAATAATTGAAATACACTCAAAAGGTTTGTAGTTTTTTTTCTTCTCTCATGGATTATTCCCTCTCTTAATTTTCTGTTCAATTATAAATGCCGCTGAGCAGAGTCCTGTAAATTTATGACATATTCATAAGACAATTTTCATTAAATATCATCTTTAAATATAGTTACTGACTAAAATTCTTCAGGGTTAGGGTGGATTTTGAGTTGTCACAATAACTAATTCACTCAGACGGTATGAGTTGAATAAGTTCAATACTCATTACATAAAGTTATACTCGCAATTTTGTAAAATATTTTAAATAAATACATATTGATAATGTTATATTTAAAGATTAATTATTTCCTTGGTTCCAAACTTTCTTCTCACTACTACGGGATTGGGTATCGTAAATCTCATTACGTAATAAGAAGTAATTATATAGGCTAGATATGGACTATCATAGTTAATAATTATTAAAGGATGTGTATGTTGTTTAATCGTCTTCAAAGTAGTCGTGATGTATTTGTCTGCAGTTACAGTTGTGAAACAGATGATTTCATCTTTGGGCAGTAAATGTACTGTTTTGTGATTACTTTCAGCAGAGAGGCATAATGAACCATTAGATAAAAGTATAATAATATTGCCTACATCAGTATGGGATAAATAGCTGTGGTGTACAAGAATAGGGTCGAGTTACACAATTTAGTTGAGTAACTATTAAGGAAAAAACAACTGAATTTAGATGCTAACGGATTAAATGACTTTGGGGCAAATTTTACTGGGCCTGTCGTGAACCGTGGTTGGATAATTTGGTAAAATTAAATCCTTTCCAGGCAAACCCGGTGTTATGGTCATTAGAAATGTTGTTTGAGCAGAATCATAAAAATACTCTGCTAATAAACACTGGTCCTGAATATATTGAACTGTCTGTGTGTTTGAAATCGCCGGGCTGATCGCGGTTGTGTCTAATTGTATAAATAAATAAATGTAAGATGTTTGGTTTGAAAGTTATTGAGGATCTAAGATTACTCCGTTTGATAGGTGCAATAAAAAGTTTATTTTGTATTTAATATAAGTGTTAAAAATATAAAATGTCAATCGTTTTTAGAATAATAACGTCTCGCACTTGAGTATTGACCATGGTAATTTTTAAGAGTAAGTTTATAGGTTTATAAAATAGTATTTCCTCTAAGCGTGGATGTCCAGCGAGGTTAAGAGCAAGTCCGCTATTACTATAACTGGAGGAAAAATAAGTGGATGACATATTAGTATAACTATTCGAAATGTAACAGCCTCGTCCAGAATATTTTGATAGCTTGAGGTCATAGATCCATTGACCTAGAAGGAATGAACATGTATTGACGAATCTGAGGCTACGAGATCATAGAGATATTTAGGTGATATAGAATTTGGGTCATGCTCAGACAAGAAGGTCAAGGAGGGAAAGTAGGTTAATGAAGAGCTCATAGCGAAAATTAGCTATCATTTTCATGGAAATAGATGTCTATAGATATCATCTTGCTCTGAAGTGGATATTAGAGTCTCAGCATGAGTCTAAATACAGCATGATGAGAAAGACAGAGAATGCAGCTGAAGATAAGATGGACCGAGTGTCTAGAATACTGAGAAGTTAAGTGAGAACTGATTAAAAAGAAAAGTCGAAATATTTGGTGTGTTTATCAGTATTGTAGATTGGCCGTTCTATCGTACAGTGTGATGATAAGTCACATTGATGTTGCCGAAGTATAAGATGTGACGGTTTTCTTATGTAAAATACTGAAGAGAGGAGAGAGAAGTAAGATAGACGTAGAAGAGAGAAGTAGAGAGGAGACAAGGAGACGTGCATAAGGAGAAGAAGTAGACGAGAGATAACAAGTAGAGAGAGAGACTGAAGAGAGAATAATAGAAAAGAAAGATGACTACGCTATGCTACGTGTAAGAATTGGATTGTTAGTTGGGATGTTTTTTGTTTGTAATAGATGTGTAGTTGTTATAAGATGTTTGAGAGATGTATGATGGAGTGTTATGGCTGGGAGAGATGCAAAGATGATAATAGTACGTTTCACTGAGAGAGGATGGGAACGAGGAGTGGTAGAGTAGCAGGAAGTAGCAGAATGGAGATGAAGCTTAAGAATCGATGAATATGATGAGTGACGATGAATGAGAGAGAGGGGGAGAGAGAGTGATGGGAGAGAAAGAGAGAGACAAAATGAAAGAAGAATGTAAATGAGAGAGAGGAGAGATGATTGAGAGAGTGAAAGATAGAGAGAGTTACGAGAGAGAGAGAGAGAGAGAGAAAAACAAGATATGAACAGTTATTGAAAGCTTTTGCCGGAACTTAGCTTATAATGTGGCACAAGGGCATGGGGAGGATACGTACAGAAAACCGAAAGTTACTTTCAATGTCCAGTAAGTAAAGCGTTCTCCAGCAGACAGAACGCCGCTGGACACAACTGAAAGGAAAGAAAAATCCTTCTTAAATATTGCAATATCAACTATTTCTTCGAAGACCTTTTGATTTGGCCAATTGGTTCTCAAGCAAGTTTCAACCTGTGGACAGCCCTGGCAAAAGGTCCGGAAACTGACCAGATCATTGGCCAGTGAGGCAGAACGCGCCGAGACGCACCATTGGTCAGCTGACACCTTAACTCGTTTTGACAACAAGCCAGTGGTCACTAACTCTATAACCGTGTTTCTCTCTTTATTATTATGATATTTGTTGAACATATTATATATATATATATATATATATATATATATATATATATATGTGTGTGTATGTGTGTTATGTGTGTATTTATTGACCGATAATGTCTAGTGGTCATGTGAGTTAATGCTGGGGTCGACCTGGGTGTGCGATAATGATGTTCAATGCTCGAAACTATGCCTGACCCCAGGGTTTTCATCAAATATAGGCTTTGTTGCAAGCACCATTGGCAATATGTTAAAGCAGTTTATAAATAATTTCCGACGCTTTTTTAGCAGCTGAAAACATCGAATATATATTTTTTTTCAGCAGCTATTCACTTCCGCAATTGTCTTTAATTAATCAATTTCTTCATTAATTCATCAAAATTAACCCTGATGATCCCTTTTGGTGAAAATTAAGTAAGTTATCTATATATACTTTCTACTATATATATATATATATATATATATATATATATATATATATATATATCACAGATTTTTGCCAATCCACGAAGTAAACAAATATATTTACTCCTGGATTAATTAAAATCGATTTAAAAAGTTTTTCCTTCTTTTAAAGATATAATATATATATATATAATATATATATATATATATATATATACTTGTCGTTGTGGGAACCACGTATGTCACTTTGTTGATAGATCTGGCGAAATATATAAGAAACACAGCTCTGAAGAAGGATAGTCAAGTCCCCGAAATATTTGAATGAAATAAAACGAAACTTAACATCCCACAAACTGAGTTTCTTATATATTTCACACCCAATGCTTCACACTAAATCCCAAATAATATATATCATAGACATTTATATCTTATTATAATGGAGATTGTGTGTTTTTCTGTCTGTAACCGAAACTATATTCCTACTCAAGTCACAATTCTCTTAGTTATAGACATCACATTTTCCATGATTTTATTTTTATTTAACCTCAATTATTTTATTAATAAAAGTGTCATACATTATTAATACTGTTAACTATGTCTACATATTGACAACATGCAATTATAATTATATATACAACAAAATAGCGGTTTACAGTGTAAACGGGAAGGCTAATTTGCATATTAATATTAAAAAATCGAATTTAATAAATATGTGCTTAGTATTATTGATTTCTAACTGTTTGGTTTTATTTTAATGAATACAAGCAAAAATCTCTTCAATGAATCTTAAATGAAATCCATTAACAAGATAAAATAACTCATTTTATTCTTTACTGCCTCTTATAACTAAATACTTAAATTAGAAAAAATAACAATGAAAGACGAGAGTGATGGAAGAGTAAGTTTCAGTTGTTCCATTTTTTATTATACTCCCTCTGTTTCAAATCTTTTATTATACTCCCTCTGTTTCAAATCTTTTTATCTGTATTATTATTTAGTTTCATTAGCCTTTCTAATTTAATACAATATTTTATTACATTAAAACTTAAATACTTGCACCCGGAGGGTGCATATATTTGCTAGTATACATAACATATATACTAATAAAATATATACACAGTGAGAACCAGACTCACCAGATCATATATATATATATATATATATATATATATATATGCTCCCATAAATTTGGTATGAGTTCTCTAATTGGTAATTTAAATTAACTCACACTACTAAATATATAAGCAATGATCGTTTCCCCGGAAATTTGATCTCTCTGTTACCGTAAAATACATAAAACAAATCTATGTAATTAATAATTTAAAAAAATCAGTCCCCGCTACAGCTGTCAGTGGACGAGGGGATAAGATATCAAGCTACCAAACAGTCAGTCTGAGGTCGATTCTTGCCAAAGATAGTTGTGTCTAGTCACACTGAAGAGGCGTGAAACGCCGAAACACGTGTTTTTGCTTGACTTATTAATATATATATATATATATATATATATATATATATATATATGTTTTATTTTCATTAGGGCAATGTGTTGTTAAGAAACAGTCTTTGTCTCTCACCTCTTCCTTTGAATTGGCGAAGGAGGAGGTTAACTCAGTAAATGAAAGAGAGTGAGTCTTTCCTCTTGCTTTTTGTTTTCAATCGACACATGGCTATAATTAAAAGTGACAGTGACACTTATACGTTTTTTTATTTGAACTCGGTCAATAATATTCTTTTAAACAAAATATCGAGTTGGCGAGGGCCGGTATCGAACCATTAACCGTGTGTTTCCTAGTCGGACGCTCTACCAACTGGGTTAAACCGGCCCAAATGCCTGTATATATAAAGGGATTTATAAATGCAAACTAGTAAATTCACTCCCCCCATGCACCCCCTATGCTTTTATTCACTCTGCCAAAATTTTATTCACCCCCAGGGGTCTATATTACCCACTTTGAGAAGCCATGCCTTCAGGCAACACTAGACCAATTTTCCCGCTCAAATTGTCCTCTTGGAGAACGCTTTAGTTTTATAGATTAAAAGATATGTAATGTAGAAATGAATATGTCCATTAGCTAATTCTTCTAATAGCAGATAAAACTTTTATATGGATTTTTAAAAGAATCAACTAATATAAGCGTTCGTTAAATAAGAGTTACTTCCCTCCATTTTTGATCTAATTGTCGCATATTTCTTGTAGAATATTTCGAGAAGATCTGGTTGATTTAGTTGGTTAGATTTTTACGGCATACCAACCCTTGTTGGGTTATTTTATTCCGAACACGTTTTGTTTTATTCATTCTTAATGAGTATTCATCATTCTTTATTTAAATCAAATTTGGACCATATGACCTTTAGGCACCCCTTTTTCATCTCGATTAAGAAAGGACATGTTTTTCATTTACACCGTCAATATCCGGTTGTCTTAACAGACGATTTTTAGATTTTGAAAAAAATTATAAAACTAACCCCTAACCCTAACCCTAACCCCTAACAAACAACCGGATATTGACTATAAGCGTTCGTTAAATAAGAGTTACTTCCCTTCATTTTTTATCTAACTGTCGCATATTTCTTGTAAAATTTCGAAAATATCTGGGTGATTTAGTTGGTTAGATTTTTACGGCATACCAACTATTGTTGGGTTATTTTATGCCGAACGCGTTTTTGTTTTATTCATTCTGAACTCGGTCAATTCATTCGAACATTCAACATTTTTATTTAAACTAAATTATTTTTAAGGCAAGTAAATATCCAAAAAGGTATTTTTCAAGGAGACTTACTATCATCATTACTATTTGTTATAGCAATGATGCCACTCAACTTCGTGTATTCTAAAGCCCCAACCGATAGGGCTGCAACGAGAATTAAAGAAATGCTATAAAATACACGGTGATACAAAAACCATTTGATATCATTTGAGATGTACAGGGTGTTTCAGAAAAATGATATCATTTTGTGATCTAATAACTTGACCATTTATTTTGATACCGGCTTTAAAATACAGGGTGTTTGAAAAAATTGATATCATTTGAGATGTACAGGGTGTTACAAAA
>CM042178.1:13069280-13077556 GCA_023376005.1 Doryteuthis pealeii
ATTTAGATAGATAGATAGATATATATGAACAGACCGATATAGATATAGATAGATAGATGATAGATAGATAGATAGAATATGAACAGACTGATATAGATAGATAGATAGATATGAACAGGCCGATATAGATATAGATAGATAGATAGATAGATAGATATGAACAGAGTGAGATGGATATAGATAGATAGATAGATAGATAGATATGAACATACTGGTATAGATAGATAGATATGAACAGACCGAGGTAGATATAGATAGATATATACAAACAGAGTGAGATAGATATAGATAGATAGATAGATATGAACACACTGGGATAGATAGATAGATAGATAGATAGATAGATATGAATAGACTGAGATAGATATAGATAGATAGATATGAACAGAGTGAGATATAGATAGATAGATAGATAGATAGATAGATAGATATGAACAGGCTGAGATATATAGATAGATAGATAGATATATATGAACAGGCTGGGATATATATATATATATATATATATATATACATATATATATATATATATATATATATATATATATATATATATATATATAAATATATATATATATATATATTATAGATAGATAGATAGATAGATAGATAGATAGATATGAACAGACCGATATAGATATAGATAAATAGATAGATAGATATGAACAGTGTGAGATAGATAGATAAGATAGATAGAAAGATAGATATGAACAGACAGAGATAGATATAGATAGATAGATATGAACAAACTGAGATAGATAGATAGATAGATAGATCTTTTATCCACTACGCCAACCTCACTTTAGCGAATTCAAGTGCTAATATTACTAGAAATGCAGAGAATAGATGACTCGATGTCTAACTCTAAGGAGATTCTTATATGCTGGATCCCAAGCCATATTGGAGTGAGGGGAGATGAAATAGGGGACTCTCTAGCTAAATCGGCTTTAGATTTGATCCCCGATAAGTTCAAGATAATATATACTCACTTGAAACCTAAGATTAATAGATTCCTTCATACAAAATGGCAACAACGCTGAAATAACAGCATCCATAATAAACTCTTCCTAATCAAACCCACTCTGGGAGACTGGAGACCAGCCTTAAAGAAGTCCAGAAAGGCACAAGTGTTACATAATTATTAGATTCCTAATACTTATGTACAGTTGTGTAGAAACCAAAATGGCTGTTATAAGTTCAGCCGGCGGCCTTGAAGGATTGAATGACAAGGCTTGGCCTCAGTCTTGATCCTCCTTCCGGTGGATACCATGAGAATCGGTGGAGAAGACCCTCTTCCGGTTTAGATTAGAAAGAGATTTTAGTCGGATCGGCCAAAACCACGACGGTGGTAAGTCGTGTTATGCACGCTGCCGACTCAATCTGCGCAGGTAGTCTGGTGGGGATTTCAAAATAAAATATGATCTAAGTAAATCGAAGTCTTGTGTTATTATCTAAAAACTACCAATGACACAGGGCTTCTGATAAAGAGAAATCCCCAATGGAAGACTAGACACGAAGTCCCCAAGACGAAGTCCAGACGCTAGAAGAGACGCTAGAAGAATAGAAGTAAGAAAGTAAAAAGAAGAGTATACAACACAAGTCATCGTGTCCCGATTACGCATTGGTCACACAAGACTAGCATACTCCTATATATTTAAACAAGAACAACAATCACAGTGTGAAACATGTCAAACACCTTTGAATGTTAAACACTTATTTATAGAATGCAGGTTTTTTGCTGACATCAGAAACCGTTATTTTAATGCAAACAATATGAAAGATCTATTTGAAAAAGTCAACATAGAAGACATTCTGTACTTTTGAAAGAAATTAGATTATACCATAGAATATAGACATGAACCTAATCAATACCATACAACATGATCCCCAATGATGCTAACACATTGTTAAAACCAATTACTATAAAAGTGTAAATATAGATACACAATGCATAATACTTCCTAACCGCTAGGCATAACATACCCCAGACGATTTAATATGCCATTAAAATCAATCAGCCAACCATTTCCCTAATATTAAAGTCTTCCAAACTTCCTTCAAAATATAGAAGTACATTGTCCCAACTTTCAGGTTTTCCGAGTTACGAGCTATCCCTCGTTCGATTTTTGCTTTGTTTGAAGAGCAAGGTACGAGCGAGCTTCAGATCCGGTTATGCTAGGTTCACTAAAAACATTCAAGTTTCACTAAAACATTCAAGTTTCAAAATTTATTACGCAAAAGAAAAATATTTATGGTTGGTTGGTTGGTTGGTTAGTTGATTTTTGGAAGTCCAAGGTAGACACTATATCTTAGTCTGAATCTATCTATCTATCTTAGTCTGTTTATATGCATGTTTTAAATATGGTATAGCGCATATATATATATATATATATATATATATATATATATATATATGAAATTTAGCATTTTGAAAAAACATATGATGTTTGTTATGTAATTGCTGACAGATCTGTTTCGACCAAATCGATAAGTTGGTCTTCATCACGAGCGACATAGACGAGAAAAAAGATATCCGTTAAAAGACTGTTTACAAAAACGAACGCTGAATTCAACCGCTGAAAATTTTGAAAAATGCATGTTCTGTTTTAAAAATAAAATAAATTTTATTTTTGATTTAAAAAAATCAGAAGCATTATAGTTTATAGTAAAACTCAAAAGAGTTTGTTGTAAAAATTATATAAAAAATGTAAAGTCAGCAATTACATAACAAACATCATATGTTTTGTTCAAAATGTTAAATTTCATACTGTCGGATTAATATATATATATATCGTGTCATGGTGGCATCCTTCCGTCTATTAAAGACGATGGCGTAGTGTCCACTTTTATCGGCAACTGTGTGAGTGGCTGAACAGACCAATTTTTGAATGGCAATCTCTGGTGCAGTGAATGCAAACAAACGTTAATGCTTGCTGGAGTTGCTGTTGTCTCTCCTTTCCTTTTATCTCTCTTTTCTGTGGCGGCTACTTTCCTCTCTTTTACACTCCTTTTCGTTCCTTGTTTGACGAGGATGCGCCAGGTCGCACGGTCTTCTGCACAAGCCTCCCATGTGTTGGCGTTGATGTGGCATGTCTTCATGTTTCTCTTGCAGACATCTAGCGCAGGCGTGGTCTCCCTACCGGTCGGGTGCCCTCTACTAATTCACCACACAGTAGGTCTTTGGGGATGCGGCCTTTGTCCATCCTCCTGATGTGACCAAGCCAACGCAGGCGCCTCTTGTAGATAATGGTAGGAATGCTGTTCATGTTTGCTCGTTCCAGCACGTCTGTGTTGGGCACTTTGTCCTGCCAACGTACGCGTAGAATGCGGCGTAGGCATATGAGGTGGAAATTGTCCAGTTTCCTCACGTGGCAGGAGTATGTGATCCAGGCTTCGCTACTGCATAGGAGAGTACTGAGAATGCATGCTTTGTAAACGCGCAGTTTGGTTCTCTTAGTAAGACTAAGATAAATTGATAGATATAAACGTACAGAGATAGATAGATAGATATTGATAGAATGAAATAGATAGATAAATAGATATGAACATCCTGAGATATATAGATAGATAGATATGAACATACTGAGATAGATATATAAATGGATAGATATGAATAGACTAAGATAAATTGATAGATATAATACTAGATAGATAGATAGATAGATAGATAGATAGATATGAACATACTGAGATAGATAGATAGATAGATATGAACATACAGATAGATATGAAATACTGAGATAGATAGATAGATAGATAGATATGAACATACTGAGATAGATAGATAGATAGATAGATATGAACATACTGAGATAGATATGAAAATACTAAGATAGATAGATAGATAGATAGATAGATATGAACATACTGAGATAGATAGATAAATAGATATAAACACAGTGAGATAGATAGTTAGATAGATAGATAGATAGATAGATAGATATTAACATACTGAGATATATAGATAGATAATACTGAGATAGATAGATAGATAGATAGATATTAACATACTGAGATAGATAGATAGATAGATAGATAGATAGATATTAACATACTGAGATAGATAGATAGATAGTCTGAGTCAACTTCAAAGACACATCAAAGATTTCTCTAACATTACGAAAAAGATACGAAAGGAACTTTTGTATCAAGCTATAAATAACGAAAGAGAGCTCATGAAAAACAACATAGCCGCGTATACATTCCACAAAACGAAGGAAAAAAAAAAAAAAAAAAAAAAACGAAAATTGGCGGGAAATTTACAATGGGAATTATCGTCTGGATTATTTATGTTTTTTTCCCTGGGATTTATTAGGCAATCGTCCTTCTAATGTTTTCTTTCTTTTTTCTTCTTCTTTTCTTTTTTTCGTTCCTTCTTTAATGTTGTTGGCCGCCATCTTCTTTTCAAGCGATCAAAGATTTTATCTCAGCTTAGGCGCGCTTAGCATAATGGTTATCGTCGAAAGGAAATGGAATCAGCGACCCGAGGTCAAATCCTGTACAAAGCAATTCGCGTTTTCATCATCATCATCTACGACTGATAATAAGACTGGTAAGAAGACTGCTAGAACTGTTAAGATGCTGTCCAGTTTACGACTAGTAAGAAGACTGCTTAGACGGTTAAAAGAATGCTAATATTGTTAAGATATCTGTTAAGATATCTGTTACGACTGGTACGAAGACTGCTAAGAAGAGAATAGACTACGATATATATATATATATATATATATATATATATATATATTATATATATATTGAGGATATGTGCTTAATTGAAGTCATACCTAATTTTGAAAATTAATTAGTTAATAATTAATGAATTTAGGCGGGCATATATGTTAAAATGTAAGACTAGACAAATCGAGAAAATGTCAATCCCTGAATGTACTGACATTTTCTCGATTTGTTTAGCCTTACATTTGAACATATATGCCCGCCTAAATTCATTAATTATTAACTAATTCATTTTCAATTTCAATTAATTTTCAAAATTAGGTATGACTTCAATTAAGCACATATCTTCCAAAAATTGTCGACTTAAAACCATATAGAAATAAACACATCTGTTTATTTACTTTACCTCATATATATATATATATATATATATATATATATATATATATATATATATGCTCCCATAAATTTGGTATGAGCTCTCTAAGGGGTGATTTAAATTAACTTTCACTTCTAAGCATATAAGCAATGATCGTTTGCTCACAAACTCAATGATCGTAAAATATATAAACAAACCTATGTATTTAATAGTTTAAACACCATCCCCGATACAGCATCTGTTAGTGGCCGAGGGGATAAGAATACAGTCGGAGTTCGGCCCTAGCCAAAGAAAGTTGTGTCTAGCCACACTGAAGAGGCGTAAAACGCCGAAACACGTGTCTGTGGATGACTTATTATATATATATATATATATATATATATATATATATAGTATGTACAGAAATAACATACTCGAGTTTCACCATAAGGATCTTCAGGGATAAATCCAGTGAATTAATCAAGTTATTGATTAATTACAGCTAAACTCCTGCAGTTAGCTGTAATTAATCAATAACTTGATTAATTCAGTGGATTTAAACCTGAAGATCCTTATGGTGAAACTCGAGTAGGTTATTTCTGTACATACTATAATAATAAATTTGCTCTACTTACGTATTGAACACTTTATATTTGTTATAACGCTGACTTATCATGGTAAAACTTGTATCAAATAATAATTGAGACCAATTTCACCGGTAAGTCATTCTCTTTTCATATATACATATATATGTACATATGTTTATGCATATATATATATATATATATATATATATATATATATATATATGTATATATATATGTATGTATATATATATGCATATCATATGTATATATGTATATAAATGTATATATATATATATGCATATATATGTGTATATATATGTATATATATGTATTTGTATGCATATATATGTATATATGTATATCTATATATCTATATATATGTATACATCGTCATTGGCATATATATATATATATATATATATATATATATATATAAGCTAATGTGATTGTAAATTTGTCCGCTTTCTGCATAAAAGTGTGTTGACAAAACAACCACTCCTTCTCGCATCAAACAGATTTATCTGTAGCTTGTTAACCTACAATATATAAAAGTTAGTATGTTTATTTTATAGTAATTGCTTTTTCAGAGTAGTGTTCATTTCCAAAGCCTAGTATGGCACAAGGCAAGAGGTATGGCGCACCCACTCAAAATTCAATTCGCTACTAATAGACTGTTAACCTAGCTCGCTAAACATTACACAATCAAAGCGCCCCTATTATAGAATTCTAACAATATGACAATCAGTACAACACACCACTCACCCCCTCTATCTCTCTGTATATATATATATATACATATATATATATATATACATATAGTATGTATATATATATATATATATATATATATATATATATATATGTGTGTGTGTGTGTGTGTCACTGTTTACGTCATGTTCCTAAGCAAATGCAGTCAATTTAGCAGTGAAATTCAAAGAATAAACTTTGTGCGTTTCATTAGTGACGACTTGGAAGACGCCGCCGGCGGGGGGAAAAAAAAAAAAGAAAAAAGAAAAAAAAAAGGAAAAGAAAAGAAGTCTGTGTACGCATGCGCAGGATTTACATGCCGAACAATTATCAGCCGGCTCCCGGACGTTTGTTGAAAATTGTGACAATCGCAACACTTTGTTGTGGCAACAAGTTACGTGATTGGTCGTTCGTTCCTTTACCGATTGATATGCGACCGACTTTAGAGTAAATTAATTTTGGTAGTAGAGGCTGATGGTGGGCCGCGGGAATTTGTGTCGCGGGTTGGTGCCGTCTCCTTCGGCTTGTTTAACTTCAACTGACGGCCATTTTGGCTTTTCTAACTTTATTCAAACTGTCGATTGAAACTATTAGATCAACTAGCGACACGCAGGGGTTATGGGGGCACGTTTTTCTTCTTTCCTTTCTTTTTCTAAAACCTTTCTTTCTCTACTTATCTTCCATGGTTATTCTATCTATCTATCTATCTATCTATCTATCTCAGCTTGTCTATCTATCTATCTATCTCTCAGCTTGTTCATATCTATCTATCTATCTATCTATCTATCTCTCAGCTTGTCATATCTATCTATCTATCTATCTATCTATCTCAGCTTGTATCTATCTATCTATCTATCTATCTATCTATCTATCTATCTATCTATCTATCTATCTATCTATCTATCTATCTATCTATCTATCTATCTCTCAGCTTGTTCTATCTATCTATCTATCTATCTATCTCAGCTTGTTCTATCTATCTATCTATCTATCTATCTATCTATCTCTCAGCTTGTCTCTATCTATCTATCTATCTATCTATCTATCTATCTCTCAGCTTGTTCATATCTATCTATCTATCTATCTATCTATCTCAGCTTGTTCATATCTATCTATCTATCTATCTATCTATCTATCTATCTCTCTCAGCTTGTTCATATCTATCTATCTATCTATCTATCTATCTATCTATCTATCTATCTATCTATCTATCTATCTATCTATCTATCTATCTATCTCAGCTTGTTCATATCTATCTATCTATCTATCTATCTATCTCAGCTTGTTCATCTATCTATCTATCTATCTATCATCTTCATCATCTATCTATCTATCTATCTATCTATCTCAGCTTGTTCATATCTATCTATCTATCTATCTATCTATCTATCTATCTCAGCTTGTTCATATCTATCTATCTATCTATCTATCTATCTATCTATCTCAGCTTGTTCATATCTATATATCTATCTATCTATCTATCTATCTATCTATCTATCTCAGCTTGTTCATATCTATCTATCTATCTCAGTTTGTTCATATCTATCTATCTATCTATCAATCTATCTCAGCTTGTTCATATCTATCTATCTATCTCAGTTTGTTCATATCTATCTATCTATCTATCTATATATCTCAGTTTGTTCATATATGTCTATCTCAGTTAGTTCATATTATCTATCTATCTATCTATTTAGATGAAAGTAAAAAATGTAAATCCTGATTATCTAGTGTTGCTTATACGTCGAATTTTTATTTCAAATGAGTGTCGTTATCTCAGCTGAAAAGCGGACCAATCCGTTTTTATCATAAAGAAAGAAAAAATGAGAGTAGGCGAAATATATAAAAAGGGTAAAGGGCGGAGAGGATAGAACCGCTATCATGTTATTCCGGCGATAATAAACAAGATT